>ML675609.1:50194502-50641411 GCA_007922155.1 Mesoclemmys tuberculata
TGTGTGTGTGTGTGTGTGTGTGTGTGTGTGTGTGTGTGTGTGTGTGTAAACAATATTCAAAATTGCAGATCCTGATTCTCCACTACCTTGCACCTTGAGGGTTTGATTCTCTGTTACAACCAGGCCCTTTCGCACAGCCAGAGCAATGCAAAGGGGGCCTTACTGTTAATGAAAGTCAAGCCCAAAGATGCAAGGCAGTGGAAAAGCTGCTTCTTTAAATAAATGAACTGTTGTTTTAATAGTGTTAGTACAAATTTTGCTCTTCACACTTACGGCATTAGAACTCTAGCAGTGTGCTTGTAAAACCTCATTCATTGAGTGCAATCATACAAGCTATAGAGCTGTGCATCAGACAGATGGCATCACAAGCTAAATCATCTTGCAGTTACACCAACAGGTTTCATGCCCGTGTTGAAGAGGAAAGGGATACAGAATACCTTTGTTCCAACTCTTGTGGAAGGCTGTAAGAAACATCTTTCAGGGTAGATTAGCAATTACAGAAAACTCCTCTCTGGGATTTCTGAGGAAATGACCGAACCATTCAGGAGTAATACTGCCATCCTTGCAACTACCCATAGGCAAGTCAAACAAGCCTTGTAGTCACTGGTACCGAGGGACACTTACAGCTTTAGAACATCAGCATTGGCATCTGACTTTGTCTTTCACTAGGAGAAGACACTAACGTATCAGTGCAACGTCTCTTGGTGTGTGTATGGCTTCCAGGCCTACAGTCAGCTTGGAAAGGAACCAAGGAAATTTGAAGACTGCAGATGACACCAAAATTGCCTCTGCATCCCTTTCAGTAGTTTTCCCTCAAAAGAGAAGATTGCAGGCAGAGTGGCAATGGGTGAACCCATTAGCAACAAAAGACTTTACTAAACTCTACTAATACTTGGTCTATGAATTGTGTGTAGCAGTTTGCTGAAGATATTCAAAATTCAAGTACTTTTAAGTGGACATATGGTATCATCTTTGTTGTCTGATTGGATGAACACTTTCATAGCATCAAGTTTTAGTTTTCAATAATTGTGTTTGCAAATTCAAAGCTGGATGTCTGAAAATATATCTGAGGCATTTGCTTGAAATGTACTGTTTCCACAATTAACGATATAAACAAAATAGAGGGAGAGACCAGATGAAGTGAATTTGAATAGCCCATAAAGCATTTTTTTTTTTAGTGTTCTCCCACATCTAGGAGACACATGTTTTTACCATTCTTTTATTCTAGTTTGCCTTCTGTCTTGCCCCAAAACACTGCCTCAAAAATATTATGCTATCTGCATTGGTATTAAATATTATTAGTATCAGTGGTATGTGCAAATTTTTTACACATCTTGCACCAGCCATTTCAGTCTTCTCGTCATCCCAAAACAACAAAGAGAGGATTGAACATCAGCATGTTATGTTGCTTTATCCTCGCTTTTCAATCCCTTCAGCCCTTCTCAAGTACCATCAAATCTTTACTTTTGGTGGTTATGAAATTTTCAATGTAATAAATGCAAACAGAAATGTAATCTTGCACTACAAATCACAATATATGTCTTTCAGCTGAGGCTGGCTCCAAATCACAATTCATAATGACACCCTATTTGATATTTATACTGAACTATTCAAAACTTTAATTGCAAAGTTTTGACCTGATCATTTATTACTGAAGTATTCGGAGAACCAAAGAATTAGGAGAGCGACTTATAATCATGTCTCCTTTCCTCTGATATCTCTTGGAGCTTTCAATGCATTCTTATGATAGAAAAGAGAGTGGTCAAGACTAGTGTTTGCTTGTACTTAAGTTCTGGTAATTTCAGAGCACATATGAAAAACTAACAAATAGTTACATCTGAATTAACCACATGTTGTTGTTGGGTTACCTCATTAGGAGTTTGCAATATATATATATATTTCCCTAGATGTTTCACAGCCCCGCAAAGACAGTATTTACTATGTCAAACTGCACTACAATAACCGTGTGCCATGCATCACCAAATTGTGATGATGATTCTGGAGTTTGTGCCGTCATGACACTAAGTAGACATGTCTCACTTTGGTCTGAGTTCTGTTAGCAAAAGGACTCATTTTGGGATATTAATTGCTTGGGAATTTTAAAATTGTACTGGACCAAGCTCTAGAATACGTACAGTGGTAGTTCTTTTGCCGGGGCAGGAAAATGGGCTTATATGATTCAATGAGTCACTTTCATCTCTAATTTTTTGCTTCTATGATTGTAGGTAATGGACTTGCCCCCTAGTGGCTAAGCAGTTTGCAGCAGGATGAATGTTCAGCTGATATTGACCACTAAGAAACATTCTGCTGCATTATAACTCCACCGAGAATGGAATGGGGGGATTGAACATCCTAGATACCGTGAGTTTCACTTCCTGGTGAGTACAACACTGAATTAACCTGAAACGTTTCCTTTGTCTAAACGTTAATGTTTGCTAGTTTTGTATTTTTATTTTGCTAGTAGGATGTGTCTTATTTTCTTGTATTGACCGTCACGATGTCTGGGACACCCTTCTCACAACAAAGCTTTAAGATCAACTGCTAATGAGGGATGATCAGTCAGCATGCTATTAACAATTAGGTACAACTATTTGCACCAGAATAGTCTCTTCTTAGTGTGATGTGGTTGATGGTGAATTCTGTTACCATTGTGTTTGGGTACATGAAAATAGTTCTAGTAAAATGGTCATGATAAGATTACCCAGAGTATTATGGGATGGAGCCATGTTCCATCCCTGCCTTACTTCCTGTTTAGTAAGTGGGATTTCCTACCCCCGCCCGACTCTGCCTATGTGTATGGCAGGTTGTAGAGTGTATACCCTGCTGTCCCCCTAGTACTGGTATAAATAGCAGTGTAGACAGTAAGGCATTGCCTAGGCAAGTAAAGACATGCCAGAACCTTAGGATATGTACCCTGCATGGCTCTCCATACTACTTTTAGCAGTGTAGTGCTCCACTGCTGAAGCCTTTCCCTGCTGCCTCCCACTATCTGCCAGAGCCTTTCATGGCTATATTTTGCAGCAGCTACACACCATAGTGTGGACACAGCATGCTCTTCATGTGCCATTTAGCCACATGTCCCCTACATGCCACCACCAACGTAGACAAGGCCTTTGTTGCAATGCAGTTAAATAAAGCAGCATAAAGTATGCAGATATGACTTGACATGGAGGGTTTCATTCTCATTTAACATGAAGGTAAATTGGGAGTAACTCTCATGAAACCAATGGACTTACTGGGTAAACCTGATGTAAATGGAAAGAGAATCAGACCTACTTTCCCTAAAACGTATTTTGGGAAATTTAGCTTTCTTTGGGATATTGGAGTTTTCTTTAAACTGTGTTGTAATTTGTCCAGGACAAAACTGTTTGGTGTTTCCACCATTTGCACACAGCCATCAAGCAACTATCAGAGAGATGCTTCTAAGTTAGGGCTTCCGAGTTTTAACTGTTATATACGGCGCTGGTGAGACCCCACCTGGAATATTGTGTGCAGTTCTGGTGTCCCATGTTTAAGAAGGATGAATTCAAACTGGAACAGGTTCAGAGACGGGCTACTAGGATGATCCGAGGAATGGAAAATCTGCCTTATGAAAGGAGACTGAAAGAGCTTGGCTTGTTTAGCCTGGCCAAAAGAAGGCTCCGGGGGGATATGCTTGCTCTATATAAATATATCAGGGGGATTAACGTTAGGGAGGGAGAGGAATTGTTTAAGTTTAGTACTAATATAGGCACGAGGACGAATGGGTACAAATTGGATATTAGGAAATTTAGACTAGAAATTAGACGAAGGTTTCTAACCATTAGGGGAGTGAAGTTCTGGAATAGCCTTCCGAGGGAAGTAGTGGGGGCAAATGACTTATCTGGCTTTAAGACTAAGCTTGATAAGTTTATGGAGGGGATGTTATGATGGGATAGTTTAATTTGAGCGATTGATTTTGGATTATCAGCAGATAAGTCTGCTCAATGGTCTGTGGGAATGCTGGATGGGATGGGAACTGAGTTACTGCAGAGAATTCCTTTTTGGGTGCTGGCTGGTGAGTCTTGCCCACATGCTCAGGGTTTAGCTGATCGCCATATTTGGGGTCGGGAAGGAATTTTCCTCCGGGGCGGATTGGCAGGGGCCACGGAGGTTTTTCGCCTTCCCCTGCAGCATGGGGCATGAGTCGCTTGCTGGTGGATTCCCTGCAGCTTGAGGTCTTCAAATCTCACTTTTGAGGATTTCAATAACTCAGTCATGGGTTCGGGGTTGTTATAAATGTGTATGGGTATGGTTTTGTGGCCTGCCTTGTGCAGGAGGTCAGACTAGATGATCATATTGGTCCCTTCTGACCTATGAGTCTATGAGTCTAAATACCCCCATAAAAATAAACAAAAACCAAAAATAAATCAATGTTTATCCATGAATACCAGACTAACACTGGAAACCATTACTTGTATCAAAGAGCCTGTCTGCATGGAGCAGCAACATGGAGTACGGAGTATGAATTCTAAATCACAGTATCACGCTAATAATGTGTTGCACATTAATTCGTCCATGCACGTGTGGCTGGTGTGCACTAGCAGTTCCTCAGTGCACTTTAACATAGTGCTGTTAGAAACGGTACTGTTAGAGCACACAAGGAAACAGCACAAAGAGGTTACTCATCACAGTATGTACAAAGAGAAAGCCCGGAACCCCCACACCTCTCAATTTTTGGATATCTCCATACAACTCAAAAATTGCTAAAAATAACCCCCAGTATGAAATTAATAAACTCTGAAAAATGGAAGTCCTACTCTAAGTGTATATATAAAACCAGAGCTTGCCTGTGCTTGTATGTTAAAATATAGTCATGCATAAACAGTCACTTCCGCAGAAGCACCTTCCTCTGTGACTGCCTTGTTCCTATTTCTTTTCTAGGGTAGTTCTTTTACAAAATTTGTTTCCCAGCATTCATTTCTGGGTCTAGCCCTTTAAATTTGGCAAAGACAAGCAACTACAGCCTAAAAAAGTAAATGTTTGGTATTTGCAGCATCTCCCTGTTTCCCAGCTGGTCAGTGTTCACTCACATTACGTTTGCTCACAGCTTTTCATTTCTTGTTCCTGGGAAGTACATTTGCACATACGGCAAAAAAAAGTAAGTCATATCAAAACCACTTCAAGACAAATGTAGCCATTTTATGGATGTTGCTAGACAGTTTGGCAGAAGGTGTGCATACTATGACACCACACTTCTAGGCAGAGAGAGACAGAAATTTGCACAAAGATGGAAGGCAGAATCCAATCTAATTCATGCAATTTGTTTGGTGGGGGAAAAATTTTTTACCCATTATTTGGAGCTTTTGGATCTGAATCTTCCATCTGCTTACATCAGTGTAAATCAGAAATACATTCATTGGGCTAGATTCACAAAAGGACAAAGGTGCCCAGAAAATCATCTGGCTTCACAAAGCTTCACAAAGTCTGAATGTCTAACTCAGGCTTCTTATATAATTAATGGCAGGAGATAAGCACCTAAGAAAGGGATTCACAAAAGCCAGCACATTAGGCAGGGAGCCGCTTAAGTTAGCCAGTGGCAGCCAAGTTAGCCAAGGAGATGGGTGTATCCTAAAATTTTCCTTCTGATGGAGTTCTGCTCCTAAGTCAAGGCAGGAGGGAGGCACCTATCTGTGCTAGGGATTCTCAGATGTGACTCGTCTCCTGGAGTCAGGTGCCCAATGTGTAAGGTGCAAGAAGCCTGAGGAGGATGACAACCTCCCTCATAACTTTTAGCATAGTGGTTAGGGTACTCACTTGGGGTATGGGAGACCTCCCCGTTCAAGTCCTGCCTCTGCCTGAGGGAGGAGAACATATCTGAAAAGGGATCTGCTACCTCACTGGTGAGTGCCAGAACCACTGGGCTATGGGAAGTTCTGATGTGGGACACTCTCAGTCTCTCCTGTTGAAGCTACTGCACTTTGGATAACTAATTAGAGTCACTGGACCCAGAGAAAGAGAGAATGGTTCTGTAGCCTAGGTAGGTATTGCACTCATCCAGGATGTGGACAGCTCAAGGTCCAGCCTTCCTGCTCCGTTGACTCTTTCTTTATCCAAAGTGCAACAGTTTTAACGAGAGATTGAAGGGCCCAAATCAGCCCTTAGCCTACTTGTTAGGTCACTCACCTGACAGGGGCATATCCCTATTCAAATCACTTCTCCTCATCAGGTGGAGGGGGAGGACTTGAACTGGAGTCTCCCCACTTCCCAGGTGAGTACCTCAATCACTGGGCTAAAAGCTATGAGGAAGGGTGTCGTCATCCTCTTCCTCTGCTTCCTTCCTCCAATCCAGCTGGGCCCCCACCAGAGACTTCGTTGGCGATTTGTGAATCTCCCTAGGGCCTGGGCAGGGGAGAGGTGTCCCGGTGACTCAAGTGAGGTAGCAGTGCCCAAATTCTGAGGCAGGTACCTGGACCTAGTGAACTTTTACAGCAAAAACATAGGCACCAGGTTGCTGCAGCAACTGAGCAGGAGTTTTGTGATACATAAGTGGCACCTAAGTCCCTTTGTGAATCTAACCCGTTGAAGCCAAGGGAACTATAGAAGCGTAAAACTGGTGTGAGTGCAACTCGGGCACGTTCGCTTTTTTTGGCCATACAGGCAGAATTTGACCCAAAGAGGGGCAGCAGAAGATTATATCTTCCTGGAAAAATGCATTATGGCGGAAAACTTGTTAACTAATGTGTTTTAACTCCCATGATGTGGCACGTGGCTGAGCACCTAGTATAGAGAGGGACAAGCCATGTTTAAAAACAAGATAGAGCCTCATAGTAAACCTGACAGCCCTTGTCTCATCAAAATCATGTTTAACATCATGTGAATTTAAACACATGCATTAACGCATTTTCTGACATGATGCCTTTCCCAGTGTGAAAAAGGCTAGAGGTCAAAGAACACTTTTAGCATTTCTGGAAGGGTGTCACTAATAATCAGAGGATTCTTAGCCCTCTCTAGAACCAAAAGTGGTGTGCACAAATTTGCAAAACAAGGATGGCAGGAGGGTAATGAAATCTGAAGGCAAACTAGATGTGCTTGAAGTTTATTGCAGACGTCACCCAACATGTTTATCTAGATCTCGGAGAAACATTTCTTCTGCCTAAAATGTGTTTATGTTGAACATCATCTTGACCGAAGCGCTGAATGTCAGGTACTTGTTAAAATAACGATAAAGCTAAAGAGTACATTGAAACTTCAGTTGAAATCAAATTCAGGTGTTTGGTTAAATTTTTTTATTTTAAAAATATAATCACTGAATTTTTATTGCTTTTATTATTATTTACAATACAGAATATTTAAACATAAAGGCCAAATTTATGCCTGGTGTTTTAAAAGGAGTTGTTCCAGGGATGAATTTGGCCCAATGGGTTTTAAGCTGTTCCTGGCACTATCTGAGTATCAAATAATAATAATTTTTGTTGGCATTTGTCTCATAAATGGACAATTTTGATAGTTGGATTTATAATTACTTTGTACATTTCATACATATAGCACAAAAGATCCAAATTCAGCATTTGCTTTGATAGCCTATTATGCCTGTCATGAATTCCATATCACATCTTGTTAGGAAGCATTATCTTACGCTGGAGATTTCTGAATTATATTTGCAAAATGTACAAACACAACATGAGACTGTAACTTCAAAATAAAGATAAACTAAGGAATATACTTTTAAAGACAATTGCTGTCACTTTGAACAATGACCATATTCCAGGCATTTAGGCTTAAATTATGCCCCTCTTTGTGCGAGAGGCATCCCTTTCCCCTCAGTGCAGGAAATCTGGCTCCCAGCAGTTGGTAATACAATGGAGGCCAAAGAAGGAATGGGTGGAGTAAGATTCTAGTCTAGTCTGTATAGGTTCACAAAACATACTCATCACCATAGTATCTAAGACTGAAGTCGTGCCTCCCTCTACTTGTAAAGATGGATGATCTGGAGGGAGGGGCGATGGTACCTGCTGAACAGGTGTAGCAAGGGGCAACCTCCCAACTTTCCTTCCTCAGGCCTCTATGCCTAGTATACAGGTACTTTACCTTTCAAACGCATAACACCTGCAGGCAGTTCTGTTTTGAAGATTGCCTCCACTCTCTGGCCCCATGGTGCAGGCTTACAAGAATCATAATTGAGCACTCTATTTACTATAGATATTCTAACTTTGTGGCTTGTATTTTTTTCCCCTAAAGCAATGGTTTGGAGGGGCCTGTTATTATTGTTGATGTTGTTGTTGTTCATGTATTTATTTGGATCACTGTACATCCTAGAGGTCCTAGTCATGGACCAGAAGCCCATGTAGCACTTTGCAACTTCAGGGTGTTAGATGAGCTTCAGCTAATTCATCCTCATAACACACCTGTAAGGAGCATCATCCCACTTTTACCGAGAAGGAAACCTAGATACGGAAAGGTTGCAACTTCCCCAAGGTCTTAGCAACTCAGTGGCAGAGCTGGGATGGGGTTATCCCCTTTTTTTGTGTTGGTTCAACAACCATTTGGGAACTTTGGGCACTACCTGAATATAAATGTTTACTACTAATACAGATAATTAGATCTTCTGAATTCTTGGCTCCCAGTTTTATGTATTGTCCACTATGAATGGAGCCACATGTCTTGAAAAAGTTCCAACTTGTACCGAACACTGCAGTTCATCTGCTAAGAATTGCAGGTCCCTGGGAGCATGCTATCTGGTGTTTTACTCTCTGCATTGGTACCTCCAGTAAATGCAGAGTCAAATTCGATGTCTGTCCTGATATTTAAAACCTAGCATGAGACTACCTCCTGCTATCTGGGAAACCACCTCTCCCTCTGCAGCCATGACTTCCCACAACAGCTACATTTCACTGGAACAGTGACATTGTTGACCAATGAGGGAGGCTTATTAATTGCCACAACAGAACTATTTCAGCAGCTGGACTAGACTATGAAATTCACTCCCACAAGAGATGAGAATGGCCATCAAAATCTCCACTGTCAAAGCTGAATGCAAAAATTATTTCTATGGCTTAGTTTTCTGTCCATAATTTCTTCTCTCTCCCCTAACATACATAGTCGATCACACAGCACAGTCACCCAAATATAAACAAACCTATAAACTACTCAGGTTGTTTCTCGTGCAGTTTGAGAAGGAATAAAAAGAGATGGGGCCTTTCACTGTTACTACTTTTTAAAATTTGGCCCAATGGACAGTCTTAGAGCTGTAAGATCCCCATTAAATATCTTGTAGGTCTTTTTCTACCCCGCAGGACGAATTCCACTGAACAACACCAAGTTCCAGTAAAAAAAAAAAAATACAGCACCCCTATCTCCCTGCAAGACAGATGGCATTTTAAAGCTCTGGGCTGCAGCTCTCAGCCTGACACCTTGCTGTGCCACAAAGCACGGAGTAATTTTTTTACAACTGAGCTATAAGCCCCCTAAAAATAGGTATTATTATAGAAATGCAAACACAACCATGGCTATAGCAACATGAAAGGCTCTGCTATAATAATGCTTAGATCCAGCTCTTTGTGCACAATTGGCATAGAAAAGCACTTGATTTGTTCCTCTTTTTTTTTGCTGGTACATGTCAGTGTCAGTTCACACTTGGTCTCAGTTTATAGCAAAATGCATAAAAATTATTAGTAATCCTCACTTATAGCTAGGGACTCAGAGGCACCACTCAGACATTACTGTACCTGTCATACGTGGCTAAAACAGCTATTGACATTTGGAACAGTGATTCCTAGAAAGAAAGATTTGCTGTTCACAGTAAACGCAGCATTGTGTCTGTTGAGTTTAGTGTCTTTCTCACACGCAGTACACTGTAAGGCTCACTGTGCTACACCTTTCATTTCAGCCCATCAGGAAAAAAGACAAAGAGGGGGGAAAAACTCCCACAAAGGACCTCAGACGAACATAGTCTTCGTTGAGAGTTGAAATGCTCTGTATGTTTTCAGTTTGCTAAAATTTCCCTACGAAATCCGCGTTATATTTGCTGTTGCTGCTTTTTAAAAAAACTAGAATGAAGAAGAAAAAAAATGGAACTGGGCTGCAGCGTGCTCTTCCGAGTTCTTTCACATAAACTGCGTTTGGCTTGAAAGGAAAGCAGTTCTCTATCCGTATTTGCTGGAAACACCCAATCCAACTTCTTCTCAGCAAGGGCCTTGTAACACACATTCTAAATCACATGCAAAACCCATATAGCCCAAAACACTCTCTAGCACACTGTGTGATGAGCCATGATACCCAAACATTCCAAACCAGAATATCTTCATTTCTATGGCCTGCCAGCAACTAAGTCTCATGTGAGACTCCCATTCACTTCAGTAAGTTGAGTCCCATTACGTGAAGTAAGAACTTGGCCATATGTCCCTCTCCGCTATATTCCTATAATGCCTCTTTTTTTTTTTAAATGAACAAAGCCATGCATCTCTATTCCATTGGAAACTCTCAGTGACATCACCAGTCCCCAGTTCTTATGCCCTACTCTCATTAAATTTACTAATGCTGCCTTGGAGCTGATAGAATATGGCCTTGTTGTCAGGTAAACACTTGCCTCATTCCCATTGCCTCAAATGAGCAAGAGACAAATGTTTGAAAGGGATATTTAGAGGTGATTTTTTTTCAACAGCACCATCCTTCACCATGACACAGTCCAATGAGTGATTACATTTTCATCTGACAGGTGATTTCGGTGGATTTTTGTGTGTGTTAATCTGAAAAATCTAAGGAAAATATGAAAAACCACCATTTTCTAAGCTTTCAAATTTCTTTTTGATTTTTCACACAACTCAAGTGTATAGTTTCGAGGCCAACTAATATAGGCCAGGAGAGTGGCAAGTGTTTGTAATAGATGTAGTATTTATGATACCTGTATAACCGGATTGTCTCCTATGTTGCCGCTATGATGGGCAATAATAAAGAGATAAGGCAGGAAATATCCTCTGTGGACTGACATAAAATTAAAGTGTAAATCCGTGGTGAATGTGTATTTGTTCAAAGAAGGATATTTCCCCATGCCAGGGTGGACTGTCTATTAATTGCCATATTTTGGTTCTACAAGAGCTGTCTGAGCAGCAACTGAATTTTACACCAATTTTTATGATACTTGGGATGCAATTATGTTATTTTTGCATAAACTCTGTTTTAGTGAGTTTATTAAAGATGCACCAATGACCCGTTTCATGCACAGCATTGGTGAGGAGCAAATAAGGTTCAAATAATCTGGGTGGAAAGATAAAGCTGAAGCCATGCATTTCAGTTGCCCTTAAATTTTCAGAGGGCCAGATTCTCAGCTGGTGTAAAATGGCCTGGCTCCATCAAAGTCAAAGAACCTCTGCTGAATAACACCATCTGATGACATAGTCCTCCCACTATAAGTCATTCAAAGACACTTGTAAATTCTCCATTGTTCTAGTTTGTCAACTGGTATCCTGGATTGTGCACTCATCAATTTCTGATGATTTGCTGTGACAATACTGACTGACTGGTCATAAGTGATGCTGTTCAGCCAAGGAAATTAATAAAACATTGGCCTGCACTAAAGTATTTTTAATATTATGTTAGTGATTTTTATGTTCACCTTATGGCTGTATTATTTGACACGTTAATGTTCTGTTTTTGTTATTTGCATATTAAATCTGGTTTGTTTTCTGGAATAACTAGCTCTCTGGACTATTGGTTTATTCTGAAACCAAAGAGTTTGATAACATGGAATATTAAGGGGCGGCAGGTGGGTGTCCACTTCTGTAGTTTTTATTCAGGAAAAAATTCCATTGGCTTGAATGCGAGTTTTCCCTGATGATGGACTGAAGGGTCTGGCCTGTTGTGTACTAGTTTACATGTGCTTGACTCCACAGGGATGGTTTTGATGCAATTAATATTAATCTGAATTTTTTTTCATTAAAAAGTGTGAAAATCATTTTTTTTTAAGTCTTTAACATTCTCTGCCAGTCTGCCTGCCAGTTTCTGTAGTAAGGCATGCTGCTGTTTGCCTAAGCGTCTGTCATTTTCTTCTGATGCCTGTTGCTTATCCAGTTGTAATATATTGCCACTTCCTTTTTTCTTCATTGCATTTGTCAATGCAGTTACTACAAAGAATCATATGCATGCAACTGGTAATGCAGTGAGGGAATAGTTTGTGTTCTGGCAAACTGAGAAAGTCCCTTCAGATGATTAACAGATGAAATGTAGAAAGTGTAGCATTGCCTGCTGCCAAAACTTTGTGGAATATTTTGCATTTCAGTGGATTCATCTGTTTAACAGTCCCTGTTTTGCCTGGTGTGTTGCTCTTTAGTACATATGCTTTTGTTTTTGAATCTTTATTGGTTTTGTTCTTTATTTCCACTCCTTCCTTAGTACAGACACATAGGAAATCATAATTGAAATGATATTCATTGTTTAGTGTATAGTGTGAATAGAAGCAAATAGTCCCAGCTTTCATCTGAGAAGCAGACTTGGATCAAAAAAAATGTGTCGGTAATCCTACTACTACTAAATTTGGACCAGATCCTGATCCAATGAGGATTAAGGGGCCGGTTTTATTATCATTTTTAATAAGGGGAAAAGGTTAGACTCAGCACAAAAAAAACAAAAACCATCCTAAAATATTTTGCACTGAATTATGACAAAGTGTTTGAAGATGTTTGATCCATTACAGTGCCAGTGCAAGCTTCCATATGAGAGTTGGAACTATAGTTTGTGTTTTTGTTATAAATATTTTTAAAACTTCAATACCTATGGACCAAATTTTGCTTTCTACTAAATTAGTGTACATCCAGATGTATACTGGTGTAATCCAGAATTTAAAATATTATTTTAAATTCTAAACATATTTGGCACTTAGCATAAGGTGATTCTATGGGAGGAGGTAAATCTACTTCCTTTTAACCTCATTGCAAATAAATAATAGAAATCAATTTCCTCTACTAATAGCTAAGATTAAAATGTTTTTTTTTCTGTAATTTAATAAAATCATAAATTAGGGCTGAAATTGTGCATAAATAATTTAAACAGTACATTATTTTCTTCACCCCAGTTTGGACAAAATGTGATGTTGCCATTCAATCAGTGCTTCCCAACCCTCAAACTTTTATCACACGTCTCTCCTAGCTGTTTATTTTTAAATTCTCAGCTCTTGGAGTCATGTGATTCTGTGAGACTCTCAACTTTTGTTGAAAAATAAAAAGTAACTTTCTAGCCCTCCCAGTTGCAGACAAAAGCTTGAAAACATGAAGTTTAAAATCTCAAGAAGATCAAATAAACAGAATCCAGAATTTATTATTTTTAAATATCTCACGATTTATCAGCCAAACTCATGATTATGGGTGGCTTGACTCATAATTTTTGAGTGCTTGGGGTTGGAAATAGGGAAAACACTAGCAGCAGACACTTATTAATGTGTGATGTGTTGGTACAGTATTCTACAGGGCCAAAGAGGCGCAGTCAGTGTATGTAATGCGTGTTACACACATGCATGTGTGTAAACTGCAGTGTGCAGCACATGCCAGCTGTGGATGTCTTCTGCTTTTATTCACAGGAACTGCAGAATGCAATCTGAACATGGTAACCCCTGTGCCGCTCTGCCGTTCAGCATAATCACAAAGCCCTGCACCAGCAGAATGGCTCTAGCAAACAGCTGGCTGTGTTTTTTATTCGCCATCTTGAATGGCTCAGGTACATAGAGTCAGGATTGAGCCTTGGGCTCCTTTAAAATTACAGTGATGTGATATGTTCTTGCAGAAATGATGGTTTGTGCCTGTGCAATTCAAAATCTCACTGAGCATTTCATTTTGTAGATCAACAATTACATTCTGTCTAGCTACCTACAGTGGATCAAATTGTCTTTTATATGAATAGCCAGTTGTTGCTTCCCTCTCCCATAATCTCCGTCCACTTGTCTGTCTGCCCTTGGATTGTAAGCGTCTGGGAGCAGACTGCTCATTTTGGGGTGACTGGAAAGTACCTAGCACAACGTGGGTGCAACTGTAAATAAATAATAAATGTGGTGCCGTGAAGAAAGGTTATTTAATATTTCCATCATAGTATCATAGCAAGGTGACGTTTTAAATGTTTGCAAGGTCTGTTTTCAAATGCATATTCATTCTGACTATGCTTTTTTAAAGCTGTGATTGATCCTGCCATTGGCTTGCACACAAAATCAGTAGGAGTTTAATGCATGGAATGAGGCAGGATGGGATCTTACTCCTTTAAAGATTTGAAAGCAGGTGTGTGTACATCTGGGTGGCATTTTGGATTTTGCTTCCTTTGGGAGAAAGGCCAACTGCATCCTTTTAAATGTTTCAAAGTAGCTGGGGGGCTTCGATCTTTTCCCCTGTTTATTCTCTTTCTTTAAAGAAAAAAAACCAACAACAAAAAAACCTCCCCGAGGAAATTAACTACAAAAACTACATTAATGGAACATTAAAATTGTAATGGAAAACCATAAAAGTAAGGAAATTTGGAGTTAGGGCTCCCATGGCACCTTTAAGTGTGTCGCCTTGTGCATATGCATTACTATAAGACCTTCTTATTTTACACTTTTGTGTTTAATTTATTCTATAGTTTTGTTGTTAGCAAACTGGCCTGGTGTCATGTTACGCAACCTTTCTGAGGGCCTGCTGCTGTGAGGAGCTGACTTCCATGGATCTTGAGGGTGAGCCACATAACCCAGAATCGGGCCCTTAGACAGTGACATCAGTGATCCTTTTCAAAATGGCATCATTGCAGCAAAAGTAGCTTAGCTGGAGATCCCAAATAAACTTAAAACCAGAGAAGACATTTAGATTTGCATATCTTTTGTCCACCACGTTAATACAAGACATGTGTTAGCCTTGTATTAACAATGAGAGTCCTGTAGCAATTTAGAGGTTTCTCTCAGGTAGCAGCAGCAGATCAGCAGTTTGTTGTAGGGATTTTAGGGTGGGGGGAAGCAGAGAGGGACAGCTGTGCGTGAGCAATGGTGGATACCTTATCCTGTGATTCTGTAAAAATAATAGTCACAGGGATAGCATTTATGAGGGGGATTTATAGGATAACTTTTCAGCACACGCACATATGAGTCACCAGAACAATTCACATTGGGGAAAGAAGGCAACACTTTTCAGAAAAGCAATCTTTAACAAATATTCTTTCTGAAGTGCTCTGTACATATATATATTTATGTAATCTAAGCGCCGTGGTGAAGTGAGGAGATGCGTATCTTCCCAAATTTTATCTTTTGACACTTTCCTCACTCGTATCCGCAAACAATGATCCACTAAATTCAGTGGACTCAAGGCTCCAGCTGACCATCAGAATCAAAACTGTTCTTGGAAAAATTAGGTTATCATTCATTAGCTATCTATCATTTGGCCACCAGTAGGCTGCAGGATATGAGGGCCATTTAATTAGGCCCTGCACCACTCTCTGGTGTGAAAAGGCTCTCAAAAGCTTTGATTCCCCACAGCTTCACAGCAGGAAGTTGTTGGCGATAATTGACATAGGATTTCCTTGTTAACCAGCAGCAGACATGCTGGATTAAAGCGACAGAGATCTAGAGAAGAAAGTGAAAAGAGATAAGAAGCTCGGAAAGACTTCTGCTTATTTTGCACTTGAGGATGATGAGCAAATAGCAATAACAAACTGGAGTGCTGCTCCCTGCCAGTAAGGCCTCCACTTATCAGACCCATTTCAGCTTGACTGATCAAAGATTGACTTCCCTTAAAATAACATAGGCCTGGGGTTTGTTAGTTTATTAAGCTGCAGGTTTTATGAATTATCACCGTTTTAAAGATGGATTGCAGTTTATGTGAAGGAGTAGAGGATTATCAGGTTTTCATCTAAACAATTATAAAATATCACAGCTGAAAGCTTGCTTGCAAATGACATAATTTTCTCCTGCAAACTAAACAGGTCATTGTAAGCCTTCCTGTAAGCATTTCCAACATGTGCACAAATACAGTAAAATTAACTCTGCTGTTGAGAAGATGATAGCACAGTAAAATACATATATTAACTTCAGACAACCTCACATTTACTCTCACAATTCCAAAGGTAATTGCATTTAATTCTTGACCAGGACTTTTAAGGAATAGTTACATTAAAGAAAGGAAAGAAGGAAGTAGTCTGCTGAGATGTTAGTTAAAATGTGGTCATGATAAATGATACTGAAACAGATCCACATGAGTATAGTTAAATTAAATGTCCACTTTAGAGCAGAGACAATTACTGTATATCACTTAATAACTTAACCTTACAACAGCACATATGGCATTAACAAAGAGCTATGACTAGTAAAAGCATGTTATACTATTTCCTTTTGACTACTACTCTTTTATACGTGCAGGTGTGTGTGTTTGTGTATATTAAATGCAAAAACTTATGATTCCACATTAAGAATGAGAAACAGACAGGCAAAATCAAGTTATTCAGTAATGCAGACCCCTGCAGAAGAGTTAACTCAGCCACATTGCAAGTCTTACTGTGGACTTTTAATAATGTAGATGCTGCCACTCTAAAGTACAAGTGTGAATAAATAACACTTGCATTTAATTCCCTTCTAATAAAGGAAATAGAGGGATGGAAGTAAGATGGGGAAAAGAAGAAAGAAAAAATATGAGGGAGGGAGGACGGGGCGGGAGTCAGGCAAAAGCCAGAAAGGATTGCAGGACAAGAGACAGAGTGAGGAAATATGTGCTGAAGGGGAAAGTGAGAGAGGCTGTGGCAGGGTGGGGAGGGCTGAAGTATCTCTAACTGCTAGAATACACTCCCTTCAGAGCCTGGGATTGAACTCACTATTTCTAAATCTCAAAATTCTTTACTGCCTAGCAAATAGCTGTTAAATCTCAGGCAAAGCGTGTGTCTCTGTCTCCCTCTAGTGGCAGGTCTTCATAGAAGATAATAGCCTTCTATGGCCCGGTCTACACTTACCTTTGCGATTCAGCGGCAGTCAACGGGATATACGCAAGTATACGCAGTGCTACTCCACTTACCGGGGTGGTTTTCCTGCATCGCTTCCTGGATCGACTGAGTGTGTCTATACAGACCGCTCAGTCGATCCAGAGCAATCGATGTGATGGCAGCAAATTTGCCGCCGTCAATGTAGACCCAGCCTATGTCTGCCAATTAATCCATTAGCTCAAGTGGTAGAAAACTATGAAATAGTTCTAATGATCCCAATCCTACAGATGACCCACATGGTGGATCCATATGGTTCCCCATTAGGACATTTTTGTTTTTTCAATTATATTTTTTAAACTAAGAGAAAATTGCATTCAAATAAACCTACATTAAAAATATTAAGGATGCAAAGTCAGGTTTTCAAACATTAGAAAAAACCTGAATTAAGGATGGTTCAACACAATCCTGACTCATTTCTGCAGCACAGTGGAGAAAATAGTATGTGATCATGTAATTAAAGACCATGTAATAATGCATACATACAAGAGGGACAAATTAATGTTGTACCAGCAGTCTTAAATTGATCATATTCTGCTCAACTGTGCTCAACTGTGAATCCTTTATTCAGCAAACAGAGCTGAAAACAAGCGAGTTTTAGCGGGCTTTGGGATCAGCGGGTGAATTGTGTGGAGTTGTGTGTCTTTGTTTTGTTTTGTTTCATTTTTTTTATTTTATTTTATTTTTATTTTTCCCTTCAGTTTGCAGGAGCTAGTCCTGGGAGGTGTACTGAGATCAGCTGACCCTAATTAGAAGGCGAGGCTTCCCTAATTAGGGAGTCTATAATGGGAGCCATTCAGTCAGGCAGCAGCACAGCTGTAGCAGCACAGGAGCCAGCACGCAGAGCTGAAAACAGGGGAGTTTGACAGGGAGGGAGTGTGGTGTGTGTGATGTTCTGGTATTGTTAGGTGCTTGTTGGGGGTTGTTTTGGTGGGTTTCTTTGTTTTTGTGTCTCTCACTGACAGGAACTAGGGGGAAAGGCTATGACAGATACAGGGGCAATAATGGTAGTCATTCAAGCAGTGGAAGAGATAGTGAAGATGACTGGATGTGAAAGCTGCGGGCTGTACATGATCCTGGAGGGGGTACCTCAGAAGAGTTGTATTTGTATAAAGTGCTGCCTCATAGAGCTGATGGAAGAGAAGATGCGAGGGTTGGAGAATGCAGGTGGAAACTTTGGTTGAGTTTAGAAGGGGGTTCGAGCAGATGATGGAGCAAAGGAATGAGAAGGCTGATGGGAAAAACCCAGACTTGCAGATGGAAGCAAGACCAACAAATTCACAGGGGAGACTGCTGGGTGAGGAAAGTCGCCAGTGGAAGCTTGTGACTGTGAGAACCCAGCCGAAGAAAAGACGGGCTAGTGAAGGAGAAATAGAGCTCAGAAACAGGTTTGCAGAGTTGAAAATGAAGAAGGGGCACAGCAGGTGGTTGCTGAAGATGGGAGAGTGAGGAAGACAAGAGAGCAGTTAGTCCTATACAAATTGTGGATGAACCAATGGAGATACCACTAAATAAGAACTCCAGGAGGATATAGGAATGGTTGCAGATGATTGCAAAGGAGAATAGTAGATGAGATGACTTGAAGCTAGAAAGAACAGGGGATAGGCTGGAGAATCACACCGCTACTAGGAAAAGGCAGGTCTACGTGACTGGGGACTCTCTCCTGAGAAGAACAGACAAGCCTGTAACCAAAGCTGATCCTGAGAACAGAAGGGTGTGCTGTCTGCCGGCTGTTAAGATACGGGATGTGGACTTGAGACTAAAGAGAATCCTAATGGGAATGGGAAAGAATCCACTGATTGTCCTTCATATGGGTACAAATGATATAGCTGGATTCTCGCTGGAATGTATCAAATGAGGCTATACCAGGGTGAAGAAGATTCTTAAGGAAATTGAGGCACAGGTGATCTTCAGTGGGATTCTGCCTGTCTCTAGAGGAGGACAAAAAGGAGTGACAAGATTCTGATGATCAACAGATGGCTCAGGCTGTGGTGCTATAAGGAGGGCTGTGGGATGTATGGTCAGAACACTTCATGGACAGAAGACTTCTTGGGATGGACTTCACCTGAGTAGGGAGGGAAATGCACTTCTAGGATGGAGGCAGGCACAACTAATTAAGAGAGCTTTAAACTAGGGAGTTGGGGGAGATGGTTGGGAGATACCCAGGTAGTCTCCATGCCTGATTTTAACATTGAGAGGGAGGAAAATGAAGTAAGAAAGACACAGCAGTGGGGAGCAGAATGGACATTAAGAGGAAGGGCAGTGGAGATACCAGTCTAAGAGGCAATACTGGTAGTAGAATGACTGTGCCAAATCAGATAAGGAGTGTGAGTAAAGCCAAACAGGAAAAATTAAGATGTTTGTATACCAATGCAAGGAGCCTGGGTAACAAAATGGAGGAACTAGAGCTAATGGTAGAGGAAGTTAAACCAGATATTATAGGGATAACAGAAACATGGTGGAATAGTAGTCATGACTGGTGTACAAGTATTGAAGGGTATGTGCTGTTTAGGAAAGACAGATATAAAGGCAAAGGAGGTAGAGTATATCAATGATGAGGTAGACTAAAGAAATTAGAAGTGATGGAGTTGATAAGACAGATTCTGTCTGGGTAAAAATCACATTGGGGAAGAAAACGCCTAGAGTTTCCCTTGGGATAGTGTTTGGAGTGTGCTACAGACCACCAGGATCGAATTTGGACATGGATAGAGACCTCTTTAAGGCCTTTAATGAAGTAAATACTACTGGGAACTGAGTGATTATGGGAGACTTTAACTTCCCAGTTATAGACTGGAGGACAAGTGCTAGTAGTAATAATAGGGCCCAGATTTTCCTGGATGTGATAGCTGTCAGATTCCTTCACCAAATCATTACTAAACCAACAAGGGGGGATGCCATTTTGGATTTGGTATTGGTGAGTAGTGAGGACGTCATAGAAGAACTGGTTGTAGGGGACAACCTTGGTTCAAGCGACCATGGGCTAATTCAGTTCAATCTAAATGGAAGGATAAACAAAAATAGATCTGTGACTAGGGTCTTTGATTTCAAAAGGGCTAACTTTAAAAAATTAAGGGAATTAGTTGGGGAAGTGAACTGGGCTGGAGAACTCGTGGATCTAAAGGTGAAGGAGGCTTGGAATTACTTCAGGCCAAAGTTGCAGGAACCATCTGAAGCCTGCATCCCAAGGAAGGGGAAAAAATTCATAGGCAAGAGTTGTAGACCAAGCTGGATGAGTAAGCATCTTCAAAGAAACCAGAAAGCCTACAGGGAGTGGAAGATGGGTGAGATCAGCACGGAAAGCTACCTCTTGGAGGTTAGTACATGTAGAGATAAAGTGAGAAAGGCCAAAAGCCTAGCAGAGTTGGACCTTGCAAAAGGAATTAAAACCAATAGTAACAGGTTTTATAGCCATATAAATAAGAAGAAAACAAAGAAAGAAAAAATAGGACTGCTAAGCACTGAGGATGGTGGTAGGGTGGCTAATGGGAATGAGGATATGGAGGTAGAAATTACCACATTCGAGGTAGAAGCCAAACTCAAACAGCTTAATGGGACTAAATTGGGTATAAATATGGAGTATTATACACTCATATACACAATCTTACATACTAAAGGTTTTTTTTAGGATTATTTAAGTCTTAAACATTAGCCATTATTTATCTTTTAATTCATTGCAAATTTCTTCTAGCATGACAAAGTTAGCCAATCATTTTTACGATTGCATGTTACAATGGCAATTATCTTATTATCCTTCTCCCTGAAGCCATCTGTGGATACCTTCCATTTGACTCCAATGGACCTTGGATCAGGCTCTAACATGTTGCATAAAAGCGTATTCAGCAGAAGACTTAGGCCCCAATCCTGCAATTGACATCCTGTGGGCAGAATGCAGATCAACTATTTTCTTACCATTTTTTTTATAAATAAGAAATTAATATTTTATGGAAAATAATGGAATTCATTAAAGATTATTTTTTTCCAATGCATTCCAGACATTTTTTAAAAGCAAGGATTACTTCACTGAGTTTACGGCTCTGCTACCAAGGTTTGGGTTTTTTTACCTTACGTAAACAAAGAGCCTGTTCTCTTTCAGATCTGACACAGCAAATCTCAAAATTTGTGGCCAGATGGCAACTGGTTACTCTTTTTAATGCAAGGAAAAATGTTTAATTTTTTCTGTGCATGAAACCTTCTTTAATGCTAGACAGCATTCTTTCATTTTCAATGGCATTTGGTAAAATCCTCCCTTTATAAAGTATGCATCAGCTTTTAATGTCTTAAATCCTGTGATTGAATAGACATCTCTTCCCCCCGTCTTGTTTTTAAAAAATATTGAAAAGGCCTCACTGCCTTAAAACATACATCAAGCAACATTGCTATAGAGAAATATACTTTTAAGACGAAGTGACAGATTTACATATCTGTGTGATGTGACTCCCTTGACAACCAATAAATGTATTATATTGATGAAGTGAACAAGTCTCTATCTGGTCATTTTCAACTAGAAACTAATAACCAACATCACCGTATCAGGCATGCAATAAGCTAGGTTAAAACTAGGTTCATCAAATAAATCACTCAGGAATTTTCCTATTTCTTTCCCAAGACACGTTGCACATCTGCTCAGTGAAAGGAGGAAAGAAGCAATATTTCTTTGATCAAAGTCTTTTTTTAATATCCTTGTATCTGTCCTTTGGGATGCTATCTCTGGACTTAGTCCTGGGAGAGGTGCTCAGCATCTCCTAAAAGATGGTAAGCTCCTTCCACTCCTACAGACGGAATCAAAAGGAATCAGCACCTCTCAGGATGGGGCTGCCACATCACTTTCTAACACTCTCACAAACTGCATGTATTTAAGCTACAAAACCAAAACATCAAGCATTTTAATGAATCTCAATTTATACCAAGGACTGACAGGTGAAATATATGTAGCCAGAAAATACATTGCACCTAATTCACCCCAACGCCTGTTCTTACACCACATAGATATGAAATATCTTTGCACATTAATTAATAATAAATAATTAATACAGGCTATTCGGGGATCAAAATCTGGTATGAAGCTCAAAAGCAGAATCAAAGCCCAATCCTGCAAACACTTTAAGCACATAAATAAATTTACTCACATGGGTATTGCCATAGAAATTGCCATAGAAATTGATGGGGGGGGGATTGCTTAGGTGAGTGGAGTTACTTGTGTGCTTCATGCTCAGATCCAACTCCACTGAAGTCAACAGGAGTTGGATTAGGACATAAATATGTGCAGGATTAGGCCTGAAACATGCACCCATGGTTCTGGTTGGCAGCCGCTCATACCCTGCACCATCTCTCCTTGGGTAGGTGATTCCTACCAGACACATTAATAAGTTGCATGAAGGGTGAGCTGTGTGCATGGGGTCATTGCTGGGTCACAGGATACTGAACATGAATGTCCAGGTCACAGCACGGCTCTGCTGATGTTTTGGAATTGTAGATTAGAAAATTCAAATAGTGAGAATTCAAACAGCTGCAAATTCAAACAGCGAGATCTTACCAGTTGTGGTTTTAAAATGGAACAATATCATAAGAGGAAAAAAACAGGATTTGGTGAGGGTTTTTGCTTGAAAATTTTTGTGAGAAAACTACAAGTTTTTCAAAATTTTGAAATTTCTTTCAAGAGAAAGTCAGGTAGGAGGAGACCCCAGAAAGCAGGTCAGAAGGCAGCCTGTTGGTATCATAGAGTTGCTGTTATTCTCTGCAGTTGCATAGGTTCCACAGATCTGACACCCTTTACCCTCTCCTTGGCCAGCCAAACCCCTGAGGGAAGCATTCATCTGGAACCTCAACAGGTGAACCTTGTGGAGGTTCCTGGACTTTTTGCCTCACTCTTTATTTTTCAGTTTTTTGTAACTTAGCCAAACTTTAACCATTTGGGCTGAAATTTCCCATGCTCAATGGCTGCTTCAGGCTGAAGGACTGGGGTTGTTTTTTTGTTGTTGTTTTTTTGAGTGGGAGGGAGGGATTGCAGGGTGGGGACGGGTGGAAGGGGGACTGGAAATTTTCAGCAACAATGACTTAGCCATTCCTGAGACACCGGTTGGGGGAAAAAATACATTGTTCTGCCATGTGAAAATACACTTATGAACATTTTGTCGAGAAGCCCTTAGTGCCTCTGCTTTGGAGCAGGGACTTGACATTTTGCGGGTTTGTCCTGAGGTCAAGGATGTGCCTTTTGCTATTTTGTGCAAATCTACCTAGCTTCGGCCTAGATATAGGCCTCTGAAAATCTCTTTTTGCTCATGCTTGGTAGAGTCTGGTTAGCTTGGCGATGAAGTTCCCCAAAGATTCCATCTGCATAGAGCATGCTCCATCTCCTCACGGCTAATATATGCTGAGCCAGACAGAGCGTGCACCATCCCCACAGAACAGGAGAACTCATGGGTTTTAACAGAACTCTTCCTGCAATTGCTTCTTCTGGCTGTAGTGAGCCATTGTGCTGCCATGCACTAGAAGGGAGAGCAGGGTGTCTCTCTTGTGGAGCCCCCCGTTGGCACAGAGAAAAAGGAGGAAGCCACCTGATTTGAAGAAGAGGACTGAGAAGCAGAGTGGGGATGGAGGCAACTGGGGTTGAGGGATGGAAAACAGGGGTTGGTCAGGAGGTGAGGGAGATATGAGAAGAGGGGAACAATCTGGAGAGAAGGAGACATGTTCAGGAGCCGAAAGGTCTGTCACCACTAGAGAACACTCCCTTCGAGACCTGGAATAGAGCCCAGGACTCTTGAAATCTTTTTATTTTATAAATCTTATTTATTATGGTAGTGCCTAAGGACCTGTCAAGAAAGGTGCTTCGCTGTGTTAGGCCCTGTACAAACGCAGAGTATTAGAAGGTCTCTGCCCAAAGAGCTTACAATCTAAACAGACAAGATGGACGTGGTGGGGGGAGGGGTGGAACACAGACGCACCTGAAACAAGGTGAGAGCAGCAAATGTCATGGTGGTTTCATTGTGGTTTTTTTTTTCTCTTTTGGGTGGGGTTACTTAAGGAGGGATAAGTAAATGGGAAAAAGGGGAGGGAAGAGAAGGGAAAGGAAAGAAAGGAAAGGGGGTGAGTGAGTAAGGGAAGAAAAGAGCAAGAGCTGCAGGGGTGGAATGAAACTGAAGTGATGAGACTGCGAAGGAAGGGGTGGGAGAGGGTTGGAGCAAACAGCCAATCAGCACGGAGCAAAGAAAGTCCAGTCAACACTTTTCCCAAAATTTTCCCAATGTCCGAAAGGTCCCTGCTTTGACTGCTTCTACTCCTACCAGCTGGCGTCTCTGGCTGCCTCCTCTCCACAGTTTTCTCCCAAGGCCACATGGTGTTGGGGGAGAAGGCAGCACATGGGTCCTAGTGCCGCAGAGTGTGTGGGGTATCGCTGGCACCATTTTGGTTCCCAGGAAGGGGTGGCTCTGGCTGGGCCATATTTTACCATCTTCCCTCCAGTGCAGCAGTCCCTGCTGTGGCTGCTTCTGCCCCTACCAGGTGGAGTCTGTAGGTCATCGCTCAGCTATCAGCTGTATAACCCATGGCAAAGTGAGTGATTTATTCCTCTCTAAAGGTTGGTCTGCAGCAAGGATAAGACCCTATTACTGCTATCCATTACTCCATTAACTCAAATACTAGAGGTCTATGCTGTGGATCTAAAGGTTGCAACTTGCTGATGACCTAGGTGGGTGTTAATATGGTGATGGACTTTTTATTTTTTCAATTTGTTTTTTTTTTAAATAAATTTAGGAAATTACATGTAGAATCTACAATGAATTAAGTGCTAGTTTCTGGACCATAGACTGTAATACAAATAATAAATAACATATACATTAATCTAATCACTATCGGGATGGAAGGAATTCTGTGATTATGTCAGTCCCTTAATGAAATGGTATATCTGTGTGTATGTGTCTGTGTATGAAATTAAATGGTATGTATCCAGGCTGTGTGAGTGTTTGTATATATATAAAATAAAAAAGAGTAGAACCACGTGTTTTTAAATCAAGTAGTTACATTTAAATTATAACTGGTATAAAATGAAATCCAATATTTGTTCCATGTTTTCTTTCTTGCCAGCTTCATAAGGTGGTTCTTTCCGGGGGTTTAATTTTGCATTTAATATGACTGCATTGGTGTCCTTGAACCTCTCCCCATTACCATATTCAACAGTGCTTGGTGAGTGTTAAGGTTGCTGATGTTTCATTTTCTCTTCAGTGCTTGTCTCCTTTATATACCATAAGACACCGCTGCCTGAAGAAGCTTCGAACTGCACACTCAGCTTTTCAAGAAAATATTTGTAGGTTTTCACTGATTAATCAGTGTTTACTGCATGTTTCTGTTCGCTTTTGTTCAGCTGTTTTCTACCTTGCGTATACCCCTTCACTTCTGTTGTGTAGGTTGACTGTACTGAACTAGTGCATACTGGTGAGGTCTAACGTGCCACACGTGAAAGCTGTAGGTGTGAAGGCAATGGGACTTTGGAATAAGGTGGCAGATTGTAGGAGCTGATTTACAGAAGCACTGAGTGCTCATCACTCCATCTGAACTGCTGGTGTACAGCACCTCTCAAAAGCAGGCCCTATGACTGTTGGATTGCAGGGGCTCTGCTATTGAATCACCTTAGCTTCAGGTTCTAAAACTCTGCATTGAAATTCAGCTTCATTTCTGCTGGGTCATCCTGGCAGGTAGGTTCATCTAGGTCCAGCCAGGGTATAAAAAGATTGAGCGCCTATCTTTTGTCCTTTTTGTAATTTATTTTTGAGTTCCAAATAATGCTATACCTCGGGGAGGGGCAATAGCTTAGATTATATTTGCTCTACTATGAATGATGGAGGCATTTAGCCCATTTACAATCTCTTATGTTGTCACCTTAGATATAAGATGTCCGTGAATGCCAAATAATGACCCAACTATTACCCACAGGTAGATATGCTTTGTTCCTATTGATTTCATTTGATGTTATCCTCAAGTATTTGCAGGAACAATTTGTAACACTGTGTTTACTCTCAAAAAGTGAAATCTAACCCAGTGCAGAAGGTCTGCAAAAGGACCACCACACCACTTAAATTCTAAAGGCAAATCCTAGTCCCTCTGTCAATTGCACCAGGTTTCGTCTTTTAGTACAGAGGTTAAGTGGAACTTGAGAGCTCCTGAGAACCTTACATGGGCCCATTATACTCAGATGAATTTCGCCCCAAAATTTACCTTAACTTGGTCTCATACAGCTTCCAAGAAGCAGTTTACTGCAGAGGAAATGTTCACTATTACTGAATGAATGTGAAATATAAGAGAAGAGGAAAAAGCCTCTGAGCCTAGCTGGTCAGAAGTTGAAGCATGAGTTTTCACAGTTTGCATCATATTGGCAATGTTTGTGTAAACACACTGGCATGTGGATGGGAGAATGGGTGTATGTGTTTGAGAGAGAGAGAGAGTGAGCGGTCCCTCTCTGTGCTGATTCACAGAGGACATGAGTTGTTACAAACCCCACCTACAGATCTTTAGTTCAAGCTGTAGCATCTCATGCCTTTAGCTTTGAGGTCTCCAGTACAATCCCAGAACGTTGGCCCAGAGTGCAGTTGTCACTTTTGCATACATACACATAAATAAAAACAGTTGTCCACTATGGGCTGCTTTTGTTGGAGGCATACCTAAGTGCCCTAGAGCAGCGTTTCTCAACCTGTGGGTCGGGACCCAAAAGTGGGTCACCAGAATGTTTCAAAGGGTCGTGTGGCAGCTCTTGTGACTCCTGTCCCACGGAGCTAGTCAGGCTTGCTTCCCTGCTTCAAGCTCTGCAACCTCTGGAGGCCCATCGCCACTCAGGTTTGGAGTCTGGGTAGGCCAAATTTGAGCGAGTGGAGCTGGAACTTCACAAACCACGTCACAACTCCACTCTCACAAATTTGGTCCAGTCAGGAGGCTGGGGTCAAATCTGAGCAGTGCTGTGACCCGGAGGTTGCAACACCTGGAGCAGAGACCCAAGTCCAGCCAGCCCCAT
This sequence comes from Mesoclemmys tuberculata, assembly GCA_007922155.1. Taxonomy (NCBI): domain Eukaryota; kingdom Metazoa; phylum Chordata; order Testudines; family Chelidae; genus Mesoclemmys; species Mesoclemmys tuberculata. Next base: position 50,221,426 of record ML675609.1, read on the forward strand.
AGCACAGGAGCTGCAAGAGCCACTACTGTGGGGTGAGTGCTCGGCAGGACTGAACCTCTCCGGGTGCAGGATCCGATTGAAACCACCCCATGGCCTCCACCCCCAGACTATTTACTGGATCGTGATAGGCCATTCACATTTACAAATGGGTCCTGTGCCCAAAAAGGTTGAGACCCACTGGTCTAGAGGTACCCTCTGATATATTTGCATCTATTTAAAAAAAATTAATCTAGAAACATATTGGCCTGTCATTTGTAATACTCAGTCTGAAATGCTCTAAGGGCCAGATTTGGACTTGAACTACATGCTCTCACAAAGAAAAGTGAGTCAAGGTCTCAGGTATGTAGGAGTAAGTGGGACCACGGATCCGTTGACTCCCTCCCTGGAGCAAATGGACATTGATCGGCTGGAGAATGGATAGCGTTGGGAAAAGCCTCAGCACGAGTCCCCCTATATTTGCTGGCCAGAGGGAGGTGAGTAGAACTTAATGGTGGTATAGTCCAGCAGTATATTACTACTCCCAAGGAGCAAGAAGTGGATGGAATGTGACTCAGTGGGATGAATCTAAAGCATAGTGCCTACATGGCTCACTTGGCTGGGAGCCATGCAGTTTTCACATCATCCCTTGTACAGGGCTGCCCCTGAAGTTACAATCGAGCCCTAAATACTAAAATTGTTAATTCAGAACTGCAGGTATCTTAGAGATGTGAAAATCAAAATGTTCTGATATGGACATGCTTTGATAGCGGTATCTCTTGATAGAAGCAGTTTTTGTCAATGCTCCAAGCTTTATATCCCCTTTATTAAAAACTAGTAGTTGTAGTAGTAACTTTCTTTGTGTTTTTTTTAACTCCTAAACATGAAAAGCAAATGTGAATCAGCCACTTTAAATTAAATATGGGAAACAATTACATTTTGACAGTTTAATTGCATTCTTCCCCCAACATGGCATTCTAAACAAGATAGCACATGTATTTAGCATGCTGATTATATTTTTAGATTGTTTTGCAATTAAGAAAGAATCCCTAAAAGAGATAAAATAATTGGTTGACTAAATCATTATTTCTTGAGGGAACAATATTAAGAAATGAATGCTGAATGGCTATATCCATAATAATTAGCTTTTAAATCACTGCTTAAAGGTTTCAGGTTTTTAGCCTTCAAAATTGTATCTGTCATTCAATTCACTTGCATATTATCCGCATTCTCTTGTTAAAAAATAAAAGTATTCCTCATTGTTGCTGATGTGGAATATCATCACTGTCCTCTGTTATGAGAGACAGATCCCCAAAGTGTCTGTCACTGCAAGTCCTATACATGGCCATGGGGCTTCATCCCAGTGACATACCAGATGAAGGAAGTGATGCTAACCAGTTCAGCATTCAAAGCACAATCCAGCTCACAGTGAATTCAAACGAAATTTTGCTATTGAGTCCCCAAATGTGTAGGCGTGGGTAAAGCAGAAGAAATATATATAGAGAGAGAAAACATCAGGATCATGATTCACAACAAGAGAGAGAGAATTTTCTGGAAATTCTCTGTAAGTACCAGATAAACTCTTTAAAAAAAAAAAAAGAGAGAAAAGAAAAAAGGAAATAAGAAGCTGTCTTGAAGAACCAGTTCAGTTTGCTGGGACCTTTCCTAAGACAATAAAACTTGATGGTTTTGTGTTGCTCTTTAAAGTAGCCCCAATTTAATAAGACGTTTGCCAACAGGGTATTTACAGAAAATATATGGAGGTTACATCAATAGTGGTTAGAGTGAGGATTCTTAATGTATTAAAAGAGGAAGTTCAGTTCAGGCATCGGGAACAGGATGAAAAAAAAAAGTATGATGGTGGGAAATGGAGTGAAACGATGAAGGATGAATGTTTAGGGATCTAATCTATGAACATATTTCAAAGCCCAGGAATGTGTCTACATCTTACAAATCAAGAGCGTGATCCAGCTCTCATTGAAGTAAATGGGAATCTTCTGGGTGAGTGATTGCTCATCTAAATTACATGGTATTATTTCTGCTCTCTGATTGGATGAATGAAACCTTTTAGACAGGAGAGCAATATATGAAAAATCCCAGTTACTGAACAAAACACATCTGGATTAATAACTATTCATGCTAAAACTCATTAAATTTGGGGATTTGCTCATGTTTTCATAGAAACAGGATGGTCACTCAAATACATGGAAATAACTAACCATGTGACCCCCCCCCCGCTCCTCCATATATATACACACACACACTGGTTAAAATCACAAATTGTGATTTGTTGCTGACTAAAATCCCTAGACAGTCCCTTAGCAACAGTCTTAATTCAGCAGACTAGTTTCAGACTAGATGCCGTGGGTGATAGAAAAAAAGGAAGAGCACCAGGAGCCTTCTACTACCCTGCCCAACGGCTACTATTCAGATTTTTAAACATAACCCGTTTCTGATGCAGAAGGTACTCTTTAAAAAAACACACAAATTGGTGAGCAGCAGAATTAGAAAGCGGGAGAATTAATTAGCTGCATGTCAGACACTGAGGACATAGACCAGAAACAATATCTATTCCAAAGAGAATGTATACAGACTATGTAATAATAGACCAGCTATTTTTTGGGCTCTCTCTCTTTGTGTAAAAAAAATCAAATCTGGAGAATGCCTTATAGCTCATCATATTTTAGCTTCTGGCACATATTTTATTAACTTCCATTATATTTAGAAATAAAACAGACCACTATTTTAAAAACATGTTATAAATAAAAAAATTGTAATGGCATATTCAAAGAATAATTAAAGACCTTTATGAAAGTTAAAAGCAGAAAGGGGGCTTAGAAGGAGATTTTTTCACATACAAAATATTACACTAATATAATATTATTAAAATAATATTAACCCCTAAAGGTTCACTGTTGCATGGACACCATGTGAGTCCCACTGGATTTAACTGCGCCTGTAAGTTTAAAACCCCACACAACTCTGAAAATTTAAGGCTAAGGACTTGGCTTGAATTCATAATAGAATCCAGACTTCTGCAAAAGGAAGCTTTGCTTCAGGTCAACGAGAATTTTGCTTAAGTAAAGACTGTAAGATTGGGGCCATGCTTCACATGCTTAACAATTTGCTTAGGTCTGATTACAGTACCACACGTAAGATAATCAATGGTATTGCTGTTACATGCAAGAGGACCACATGCTCTGAACAACCTAATCCCAATCGGGGTCTGTGAAAGGTGATTTGCAAACATCAACATTTTAGACCTACCAACTTCAGATGTATGGGCTGAATGCCATAAATAACAAATGCTGCATGCTGCGTTGTTGTAGCCGTGTTGGTCCCAGGATATTAGAGAGACAAGGCGGGTGAGGTAATATCTTTTATTCCACCAACTCCTGTTGGTGAGAGAGATGGAGGTTGGATCTACACTGATGGCGGCAGGCGATGGGAGATACACAAGCTACGTAGTGCGGTGTCTTCACTGTGCTGCGTCAGTGGGAGATGCCCTCTTGTCAGTGCAGCCTTACTCCTTTTGGGGAAGTGGATTAATGGAATCGACTCGAGAGCACTCTCCAATTCACTGAACGGGTCTACACAGACCCATTCAATTGATGCCACTGCATCAATGCCTGCAGCCACGGCAGTGAAGACATATCCTTAGTCTTGGTCTATACTAGGAACTTAGGTTGGTATAACTACGTCACTGAGGGGGATGGAAAATCCACCCCCTCCCCAAGCGACATAGTTATACCAGCCTAACCCCCAATGTAAACAGCTCTATGTCAATGGGAGGGCTTCTTGGGGAGGTGGAGTACCTACGCCAACTTGAGAAGCTCTCCCGGTGGTGTAGGTAGTGTCTTCACCAGTGCAGCTGTGCCACTGCAGCACTGTAAGTGAAGAAAAGCACAAGCTTTCATGCTTCCATAGAGCTCTTCTTCAGGTCTCCTTTTCTCCTTCCTTCCCTATGACTAGGGGGATGTTAATGGGCCACTTCACCTTGAATGGACCCTTGAAATGTGTGCTAACTACTTATGTCAAACATTTGTTCGATTTTGTATTTAGCTGTGACACTCAGGGGATGTCTACACTGCGATTAGACACTCCGGGTTGGTCCATGCTAGCTGAGTCTGGCTCACAGGGCTCAGGCTAAGAGACTGTTTAATTGTGGTGTAGATGTTCAGGCTTGGGCTGGAGCCCAAGTTCTGGGACCATCTCCCCTCATGGGGTCCTAGAGCTCAGGCTTCAGCCGAAGCCTGAATGGTGACACCACCGTTAAACAGCCCCTTAGCCCAAGCCCTGTGAGCCTGAGTTAGGTGGCATGGGCTAGCCACAGGTTTTTTATTGCAGTGTAGATGTGCCCTCTAAGTACATTTCCCAGACCTGAAGAAGTGCTCTATGTAAGTCTGAAAGCTTCTCTCTCTTACCAACAGAAGTTGAGCCAATAAAAGATATTATCTCACCCACCTTGTCCCTCACAAATAACAAATGAAGATATTCAATAATTAATCATTCTCTTCTATGCATTTCCTTCCTATCTCAGAGATGCCCAAGTTAAGACCTATAATTGATTTTCCTGTGTGACACCCTAGGCACGTACTATACTGGTGCTAAATACACAAGGGAATGCCACTGGATTATGAAGCCCCATCTTGCAGAGCTCAGGTAAAGCTTGTTATTTATTATTATTAATTTTATTGTATAGAAAATATTTTACTGCAGTGCATGCATGCTTCAGGCCCAGTCTGCCTTTCAGCTAGGAGATGCTTGGGAATCTTCTTGAAAATTGGTTAATATAACCCCAGATTAGTTTGGATATGCCCCATGGAAGAAATGAAACTAGGGGTAGAAAGCCTGCAATAGCTTTGCTTTGCCTCTTGGAGAGATGAATAAAGAGAATGGAGTGGCTGTAGAGTGTGTTGCAGGAAGGGGTGCATGCATCAGGTTCAAATACTGTAGGTCTGTGCTGTGAGAGCTGTAGAGGGACGGCTAGTGGAAGAACTGCAGGATGCTCCTTTATGTGGCTACCGTGGCCCAACCCCCTTCATAACTGGGGATTTGTGTAAGAGGAGCAAGGTATATTCCACCTTATATATCAAAGTAAAGGACTGGGACTTGCTGTATGGTTGCATGTTAAAAATACTTCTTGTATTTTCTCTGAAAAAGAATGATGTGCATAGACAGTAAACTCATTGGCTAATCTAAGCATCTCGCTCATTGAGAATGTAGCTATTCGTTTGAAATAAATGAGTCTATGGAAATGCAAGGAGGTTGACATTTTCTAAATTACAAAATCCCATCAAAAATTTTAGTTGAAATTTCTATAGGAAATTATTAAAAAATGTGATTAATTTTTTATGATTCTGGGAGCCATTTTTGACTAGCTATAACAAAAAAGGCAATATATATTATGGCAGTTATCCATGATACAGGTTAATGGCACTCCCTGTAGTATACTTATAGAAGAACTCACAAAAGCACTCGAGATGAGTAACCTGGTAAGAGACTTTCTAGCACTGACCCAATTAGCAGAGTTCAAATTCCATGAAAACAGAGGTTTATAATTAGAGATGAGTGAAACTCTAGCTATGAAATCTGAAACAATGTGAAACTCACCTGGTATCAGGTTTAATTACACATTAGAAGTCAACTCATGGGCCAGATCCTCCACTGGTGCAAACTGGTGTAGTGCTGTGAAAGCCAAGAGAGCTATGACAATTTACACCATTGGAGGATTGGGCCCACAGTTTCTCAAAAGGCTGTCAAAGATTTTTAAGTGAAGCTGCAACATGCTCAGAGCAAAACTGGATTGATTGATGGTTTTATGTCAAACCCACACAGAACTTGTGATTTCACATGGTTTCAATCTAAAACTAGCTGAAATTTGGTGGCTTCAATCAAGTTTTTATTTGAGACTTTGGGTGCATTTGACTCTGAAAACTGAAATGATGCTCTGAGGGTCAACGTGGAGTGAAGGAAAGAGCTGAGTCTACATGGATCATGAACTAAAAATCCATTTATAAGCAAAGATGAACATGTATCAAATCCACAGACCCACTCCCCTCAGTTTCCAAAAAACTTAGAGGGTGCTTGAAACCACTGTTCAAATGTGGTTTGAGGCAATCTGTGTTTAATGCTTATACAACCTTAATCATACCACCAGAGGAGACACATTTATGTCTTGTGATGAAATTGTATTCTTGAGATGCAATACTTCAAGTGTCTTGACAAATTCAGTCATTTTTGGTAGGATTTCTGAGTATCTCTTCCTACAATCCACCAAATTCCCATACGTTTTTGTGCAAATTACAACATGAACATAATGTGCATGCTTTGGGCTGTACAGGAACTGAAAACAGCGCACCAACGTAATACCATGCACTAACTTACTTTTTCTCTGCACCTCCCATTATTTACTTTTGTGTTCAAAATAAAAAGGGCTGGTCCCAGAGCCTTAAAGCATATCAAATAAATAAAAGCATAATAGAATTCCTCATTGAAATAAATTATCTTTTCATATAAAAATCTTCTAAAGCCCATTTCCAGAAGAGTAATAGAGCTGCCAGTCCAACACCTGCAGGGTTGGAAATAATTTACTTAGCCTTACTGACTTTTAGGCAGGTTCTTCGTTTGATGAATGGCTCAATTAAACATCTGTTAATCACAGCATTATCTCATCTTGAGGTGAAATACCTATTCCTCACAGCCTATCCTTCCATGAGATAACATCAAACATTCCCCTGATCCACACAGCAAGATGCATCTTAAAGTTTAAATAACTTGTAGGGGAACAATACACCCAACCGCCTCACCCGTCTTGAGGAAACAATTGTGGAGCGTGCACTTTTTGGTGCCCTTCCCCCATCAGCACAACCTTCCCATAACCTCAGGCGCCTGAACTCTCTTGTACATTTTAGGTCTTGATAATAAAGCAACATCTGCAAACTTACAAGTGCTTTACTTGAGTTAATTGAGTAAATTGAAGCAAGATGCAGTGCAGGGGTGATCTATGATCCCAGGTTGAGGGCCTAGAAGGGAGACAACAGATTTACTGCAAAGACAGTGGGCGGCCTTTTGTTCAGGCCCTGGTTCATGGGAAGTTTGAGGTCATGAGGGATTAAAATATCTTTAGAAACAAATGGAATAATTTGACTGAAATATAAGGCACACAGTGCCAGCTTATGCCAGGAAACCAGGTGTGATTTATTTGCCTTCAATCCAACACATTTTTCTGATATCTGCCCCATTAGGTTGAATTTATAGATTACTGGGAGAGTATGTATTCTTATCTCTCTTCCCTTGACATGTGTGTACTCTTGGGATCAGTTCTGTGAACATGCAAAATACATAAAACAGTGTATTTCCCTGCTGGGTATAAGATGGCTGCAGGGGTGGCAATCTCAATTTAAATCTTTAAATCTTATTTTTTTTAAAAACACATTATGTCTTTTTTAATAAGCAAATTCCCAAACAAGTAGAGTTAAACAGGTAATGCTCTTTCTCTTATAATCTGTACAGTCATTAAGTTTAAGCACAATTCGCCACCTTGAAGCAATTGGATGCATTGTAATTTGTTTTATGGTCTCACAGATGCAAGGTATTTGCAGAGCTATAAATACATAAAAGTGCTTTATATGAACAACTCGTGCCCTGTATGACTTGGGGAAGGGGAACCTCTCCCCGTTTTGCTTTTATTATTTTTATTTTTATTTTTTCCCCGACTCGCTTTTAATGGGATATATTTCCCTTTTGTAGTTTCTCTGCTGCTTTATTAAATCCCAAATTCCTTACAAAACTGTACAATTTTAATAACACAAATCCATGCAGCTCGTAAAGCTGTCCAAATGTACATAGCACCAGCAGTGATCAACTGTAGTGATGTCATCAGCCCTGATTAGCTAGAGCCGGTCACACAACGAGATTTTATTACAAGTGTCATTTACATTTTTAACAGTTTTACAAGGCTTAATGGCTTTGTATTAAATACGTTGTGTTTCAAGGAAACTGACAGTTCAGAGTATCTTGTAAATACAATGCTATGGCATTACCTCAGAAGTAATATTCAGGAAAGCTGAAACATCTTGAATCCATGTTGCCAGCATTACCATGGTACAAGGAGTTCACTTAAGCTAAAGTTTAATTCTAAGGACCATAAAAAGCTAAGAAAAGATATTTCCCTTTATACGAGCTGGTCTTTTCTTTCTATACAAAGGTTGAACATACTGTCCCACAACCTGCTAAAATTCCTGGCACCAGAAATTCAGCAATTGCAGAAAAATCTAAGAAAAGTCCACCACAGAAATCAATGAGCGAATGCTTGGATTAATGAGTTTGTGTGTCAATCGGCTGTGTGAAATTTTCCAAGCCCTGCCCGAGTTGTTCACAATGTTTGGGAACCTACTGAGCACGTTTGGGCACAGTTTCAAATGAGCCTGTGTCCATTTGTGGAAACTTTGCTAAACTGTAGTTTCTCACATGGTTTTAATCAGAAACTGGGAAGGAAATTGGCAATTTTAGCTGTGTTCCACTTTGAGTTTTGAACCGAAGCTATGGATGGCCTGAAGCCCCCTGCACCTCTAACAATGATAGCTGTAAATCCGGATCTGAGTCTATGCTTTTTGATAGAGGCTGGTCTCTTCCCAAAACTCAAACTCAGGGAATGGGAACCCTTCTGACTTGAAACAGACAAATAAAAAAGTTTGTATGTTAACAAACCCCAGTGTGGGCTGATGATGCTTAAATTTGCAAGAGTGTAACACTGTCTTCCACTGGATGGAATACCTACTCATAGATGTATAAATTCTTCCTAGTGGTTGAGCTAGTGGAACCAACTGGGTTGGGGATTTGTTTAAACATGAATTCTGTTCGTGATCCTACATGTATGTGGTTTGCTGCCAACCTTGATACCCGTGTGTACATGACAGTGCATCATTATTCTGATTTGCCATTAAATTTAGCACAAATATCTCCCAAAGTTAGGGAATATCTACATACAAATTTTGTACCACTTTAATTATACTAGTATGGTTGAAGTGATACAACCCCTCCAATGTGGATACAGTTATATCAATATAAATGTGCTTGTATCAGTATAGCTTCTTCCCATATGGGAGGGGGAATAAGCTAAACCAGTACAAGTCATGTACAAGCTGATATAACTGCATCCACGTCTGCATCTGCATCAGAAGAGCTATCACTTTGTTTTCCCATCTACAGTAACCTTTATTTCCATATTTCCAGCTTGTGTTCTGGGAGAGGCCCTAACACATCCATACATTAATTAGCATAGGCTTTTCAGCAGGTGCTACGCCAAAGTCAGTTAACACAATAAATACTTAAAAGATTGTCAGCCATTTGGTCTGTTTTAAGTCAAAAGCAATATTCTTTTCAGAGGTGTTTGTAGTGTAGACTGAGACACAAGGTGGGTTAAGTAGGATCATTTATTGAGCCAGCTGCTATTGCTGGAAGAGACAAGCTTTCAAGCTGCACAGAGCTCTTCTTTAGGTCACTAACACAAGATGTATTCAACAGAAAGCACTTCTTGTAAATAAATGCTACAGTATATCTATAGTAAATTGCCTTCAAACACAGAAGAATCACTATAGTAAACCGTAGACAAATTCCTGAAAAGTTCTTTTTAATATAGAGCTTCTGTAGCTGTTGGCCCAATGAAGCTCTGTAGGCCACTGTTCCTTATTCCAAGAGAGTATTTTATCCTCAATGTCAGCTGTGTAATGGTTATTTAGCATAACTGACATTACTATTCACAGCTATCTCCTTCCAAGTCACACACTCCACCCACCCTAATTGCCATTCATAAGAAATATAGCCAGTTGAGTGCCTAGACCAAACTTCAGTGGACATCAGGTCGCACGAAGAAGCCCTTCCCTGGCCAATGTCCAGCCAATCATGGAAGACTCTTAAGAGCCGCATGGTCCTTAGCCTTTGCTTCTCTCATCCTCAAACCTTTGAGAGGCAGGTGAAGAGGAAAGAGAGGGAACCATCAGACTGATTCTCACCTGCTAATCTGTGGGCAGAGCAGAAGACACAGGATTCAGTAAGCAGCCCTCCACCACCCACATTCAGAGGCAAATGATCCACCTCCATCCAGCGCCAGCTATTTGCTCATCAGAAAATCTGCCCACTTGATGGGAATATGCACAAAGGTTATTCCAACCTGAAGGCTCTGGTAACTCTATTGGGTTATGTGGAGAGAGGAGACTGGAAGACCCAGGAGAGGAAGTTGTGGAGTTTGGGAGGTAGAGAGACAATGAGCGCAGGCTCTCCCCATTCCTGCCAGTTACACGATTCCTATGCATGCCTATATTGGTGTGTACTGAGAGAAGGGGATGGGTTCCCTTACAAAGCAGGCCAGCCTTACTCCTGAATATGTCAGCCTGGTGCAGATCTGATATCTATGGCCATCCACGGCCTCTGTGGCTCCACAGTAGGCTGTGGATAGGCTGTTCTGTATTAAAGGTTAGGAAATGAAAGTGAAAGCACATGTGAGACGTGCTAAACAGAAATAGCAGAATTTGAGACTCAGTTATGTGCCAGAAGCCACAACCAGATAGAAATCACAGGTTAGTCAGGAAATTACTTGCATTTAATTTGGGGCCACATCTCCTGAGAGGACGTTGGCCTTTTCCTGTTGCCCCAGGGTATAATTTGCCTCTTTTCATAAGCATGGGTGCTATCTCCCCCTTCCTCAAAGCTACTTTTCAAAAACAGCTGAGGAGAATCAAATGGGGTACATTAGCAACAGGACAATGGCAAAGTAATTATAACCTGACTTCCTTACAGTAAGCTTCAGTAATCTTGATGTATTGCTAGCATAGTTCTGCAATAAAACTCAGCCAGCTTGTTCCTCTGCTCATATTAAAAACACCCCCTCACTACAACTTCAAAGGAGCAAATCCTGCTTCCTCCTTTTGGGGAAGAAAAGTACCTGGCAGCTGAGTCCTTGGCTCCTTAAATCCTGGCACCTGGAGAAGGTTCCTGTGTAGTAGGGTGGGGACATGACCAGGGACTGTGGTGCATTTTGCTAGTCCCTTTAAAAGGAGCTGCATGCTTCTGCTCCTGGCCACCATGTGTTGCACACTACAGTGTAGCCATCTGGGGAGAGGCTACCAGGCCCCCAACCTGGCAAATGCCCCCTGGAGTGAGGTGAGCTGGTCATCATGGGGGCTCGGTATTTCTCCAAGCACTGTCTATAGTACTAAGGGAAAATCCTTCTCAACTCTTGTACCATCTTTCCCTCCCTCCCACCCAGCCACCCACTGCACCCATGCTGAAATAGGCAAGAATTAGCCTGGTGTGTGCAGATAATTATGCTAAAGGAAGGAGTCGGAAACATCTTGATAGGCTGTTCAGAGTTTTTCACTTGGTTCTTTCACCTGCCCCTTCCCTGAGAATGGAAGAACAGGGAGTATTTTACGTAATGTTCTGCAGCCATTTAGAGATGGTCACAATGCATTATTCTCACAGTTTGCCCCTCCCAATGGGATTCTGCCTTGATTTTATGGATTTAAGGAGCAGAGGGTTTATCTGTGGAATCCATAGATAAAACTTGGAGTAAATGTTGGCACAATGCTATAGTGCCCAATCTTGGATGCTTATACAATCCAACTCCCGTTGAGTTTGAAGCATTGTGCTTTGCCAGTAATTTCTAAGCTCTGCTCCCTACTAGGGACCCCATCTCAGAAATGGAGGACATGGTAAGTTCACATTTTTTACTGATTTTCTAGTTTTTTTCCTGTTCTCCATTCAAACAAATGGCAAGTTTTTACGAACAAGCAGCAGCCATGAAACAGTACTCTACTGTGAAAATAATAACGTATCATCCAGAGCAAACAGGTTAAAAATCTTTTCTCTAGGATGAAGTTTCAGCAGTTCTTGGTTTAAAAAATATGAGTGGTCAGACAGAATTTGTGGAAATGTTACCTCTGACTGAATTAGCCAATTCTTAAAGAAATTCCCCCAAAATCTTAGATTGTTCCTATCTGTGCAGAAATTGTTTTGTATAGACATAATAGGGAGCTAATTATGGATCTCTCACTGTTACCCTGATTCAAGACGTCTTCCCACAGCTGTTCTGAAACATCCATTTATTCTGTCATTCCTCTCTTACCATAATTTATGTCAACTATTTCATGTTTTACACCATTTAAACAATAAGAATCACTCTTTGTTCTGCATCAGATGTGCACATTTATGGCCAAATCCTCAGCTGGCGCAAATCAGTGTAGCTTCATGGAGGTTAATGCATGGACATGAACGCAACTTTACACTAGCGGAGAATCAGGCCCTTATTATCAACTCTAATGACCAGCAAGCAATGTGTTGTCCTGTGTCCTGGATACCAACTTTGATTGTCCCTTTCTTGTTGCCCAGCTTTGAACAGGTGAGGACTCTCTAACCTTAAAGGTCAGATACTGATGCTTTGAGTATCCGGCAAACCAACTACTGCTATTACCAAAATATCAGCGGAGTGGGTCACAAAGTGGGTAGCGGATTAATGATTTACATCAGTTCTAGAATAGCTTTTTTTATTAAATCCATGGGATCACTCAATAAAGTTATCAATTCATTCCATGCTGCACAAGATGAGTTCCCTAGCAGTGCTGGATCACGTACATAGTACGTCCACTTAGAAGTTCCCAGAGTTCCCATGCAATGTCAGCACTTACGAAAAAACCCGAACAACAACAAAAATCCACCACCATCAGTGCAGAGGAGCTTCAGTGGCCACCTGCCATGAAGGGGGTAATGCCTTCTAGTTTGGTAAAAGTTTGCATTACTAAGACCCTTCCCTGGCAATAAAAATTCACATTAAACGCGACTGGGCCTGCAGGCCTCACACAATCCCTTTTTAAGCAAAACTACTGGAAGTCAGTGATCGTTCTGCTTGAGATGGGGATTGAGGCCTCTCGCCTCTTTCCCCACAAGCAGACCCTTGTGTCTGCATGAGGCCTGTTTAACTTCAGTAGCATAGTGAAGATGTAGAGACATTTGGAGACATTTGCAGGATTGGGGCCTGAATGAGCTGTGCAGGATTGGGTCCAAGAAACTCGAAACAAACATATTTGGGAAAAAATGTACATATTTCTTGTATTTTTAAAGTTCTTTTGTCCCCAAATGCTTTAAAAAAAAGTCTATTTACATTATCTTACCAGCAGATGCCATAAAATAGTTTGGTGGGCTACCAGAATAACTCAGTTAACTCGAAGTCCAATTTTCAAAAAAAATCCTGCTAGCTATGAATCTGTGGGTAAAAAATTAAAATAATTATGAAAAATATAGTGTTTCTAGGGGTTATGATTTGGGCTTTTTTGTTTGTTTGTTTGTTTTTTGTTTCTGTTTTGTTTTGGTTGGTGTTTTTGTTTGTTTTTTTGTAAAGGGGCAAATTAGTCTACAGCTAGAGACTTCAACAGTGACTTGATTTTAATATCACAGATTGTCACATCTATTTAAAAACAGGAAAACATTGCTCTGATTTTTTAACTCCCTCCCTTGTAAGCAATGTGAGTTAAGGAAAAGTGGCAGAGAAGAGAGGTCAAGAATAGTTCTTTTTTCAAATCTATGTTGATTGAATTAAAATGTTTGAATTTTATTGAACAGGGAAAGAGATTTTTAAAAGCCTGTCGGTGGCCCCCATCAATAGAATTTTTTATAAAACTTTTGTTTAAAATGTATGTTGTTAGTGGTATGTCCTGCGCTGAATATTAATAAAACAATGGAATTTTTTATTTCTTTTTCTCATAAATTACATAATTCAAACCTTAAAACACCTTTAATGAACACTGACTCAGCATGTGGCACTTAATAAAACAGGGCTAAACTCGTTTTCTGCTTGACAGGCTACCAGTGGAGAATGTGCCCTACAAGTAAATGATTAAGAGGCAGAAATCTTTTCTGGACTACTATTAAACACTTCAAAGATTTTCAAAGTCAGATAAAATGAAAAGCAAATGTGTTCCACTGCCTCTCAAATACCTCAAATGTTTTAGCAGGTGCAAGCAATGAAACCTTCTGTAGTGACAGCACTTTAGGGTCTGCAAAGTGCACCCTACTGAATTATGGGAAAGCCGGGCTTACTTCATAAAAATTCATGATTTTAGATGAGGAAAGATGTGTGTCCTTAATACCCACCGACATATGTAGCACAGAAGGAAAGCACTGTTGTGTCTTCCTGTGTCATAATCTTGTTTTAACCCTTTCTAGAATTATTAAACGATTTTACAGTGACTCGCACGGTCCTTGCAGACGTCACCTTTCCGAATGCCTTAAAATAAGGCCAGGCAGATAGCTTTAGCTCTTCATACTCTTCCATATCATCAGTGCACAAACAGATATTCCGGCATGTGAAAGGAAGGCTGGTCCAGTGGTTCAGGGACAAACCTATGACTTAGGAGACCTAGCTTCAAGTCCTTGCTTTGCCACAGACCTCTTGTCTGACCCTGGGGAATTCACTTGGGGCCAGATTTTTTCAAAGTATTGAAATGGGAGTTAGACACCTAAATACCTTGAAAAATCTAGGCCTTAGCCTCAGTTTCCTTTGTCTCAATCATTCAGGAAGAAAGACATGATACAAGGGTGCAGTTTTCATGGACAGAGAGTTACAGCTGGTGGGAGTGGGGTATAAATAACCTCCCATACACCTGGTCTGTGCTGTCACTTCAGCCAGCCTCTTTCCCTCTGCTCTTTGGTTCAGGCAAGTGTTCCCCTTCTCTCCCCTCCTTGCCCTTCTCTCAAGACCCAATGCAGTGCAGAGGAATTGAAAGGAGCTATTAACTCCTCTTTCTTTCTGCTGACCAGATAAAGTCACTGCCACTGACTGACTGAGCCCAAATTGTATAATGGGGATAAAATCTCTGCCCTACCTCACAGGGATGTGTGAAGATAAATACTTTAAAGATTGTGAGGTGCTCAGATACAATAGGAATGGGGGCCATATAAGTGCCTAAGATCTTGCCAATAGCACTTACAGGCTAAATAAGATTCAACAGATTTGTTTTAATTTCTGTGGCATATAGGGTATAAATGAGAGAATACGTATATTAAATAATAATAGTAGCTGCTGTGATCGTCCTCTTGTAGAAAACTGTAAATGAAAATAATGTACATAAAAGTGAAGGATAGATACCATCTGGGCAGATGCTGTGGAAATTACTCTTACATATGCTTGCCCAATTTACCAGACAATATACCTCAGTCTTCGGCTGCAACTATTTATGCTTTGGGCCTCTCCTGAACAGATGGATCCCAGGACAATACATGCCAGCCCTGTAGCCGGAAGGTGGGACTCTGGCACCTGGGCCAACCTGGCCCATGGCTGGAAAGAGCTTCAAGAAAAAGGTAAGAGAGAGCCAGGTTGTGTCACCTGTTCTCAGGAAATGTCACAGGGCTGGTGAAGCTACAGTATGCATTCTCTCCCTCCCCTCACCCCCACCTCAGCATGCCCTCACTCACCACAAGCTTGCCTCGCCCTGTACAAGTCCCACCCCACATAAGATGCTCAGGAAAGGTGCCATGGAGATGGCTGTACAAGCCACCTGCACTGGAGGGTTGAATGCAGATCTCAGGGCACAATCTAGGCTTTTGTTAGGAAAGGTAAAAATATATTAGATAATGCACCACCTAACCCAGGTTCTGTATGTTTTCATTAGTTCGTACTACAAAAGCAGAAAACTGTATGCCATAAAGGAGCTGCACCAAGTCCAGCTGTATCAGTGACATCTAACAGGTTTTAATAAAATACAAAATTTGTACCTATGATTTGACATTTCAGGTATCTTTGTGGCATGCTGCTGTGTGAGTTGTCCAGAATAAACTCTCTGATTAATAATAGGCATGCTTAACTTTAAAGCAACGCTAATATAATTAAATGCAGAATATTACACAGAGCCCAGTATTGTCGTTGAGATTTTACATGCACAACGGTAATGATGTTCAATGCTATGCTTCCCACGGCAACTGTAACTCTACACTCTTGCTCAGGTATACTCTCTCATATCACTGTATGCAGCGGTAGTTGTCTCTCCTTTAATAAATAGGGGTGTGTGGAGGGGCTGTGCTATGTGCATGAGTTTATTTCAATTTGCAATAATCAAACCACACAGATGATCATCCATTGAAATAAACACATGAAGTCGGAATTATAGAAGCTGAGAACAAATGTCTTCATCCCTACTCCTGCCATGTAACCCATAAAAAATATTTCTCATGCGTGCAATAGTTCTTATCAACTGAAAATATTTATGGGCTAGAACCACAGCACGTGCAAATCTGCACCACTCCCTTGAAGTCAACGGAGTAACACCACTTTATCCAGCTGAAGATCTGACCTTCAAATAATTCAGATTTTCAGCACAAAAAAAAAAAAACAAAAAGAAAAGGAAAAAAAACTAGTTGTTTCTCCTGTGGATTTGCAGACTGAACTTATATTTTGAAAATTGGACATTTTAAATTTTGTTTCATTAAAGTCATTTATTATGTTTTTGGTTATTGACTAGCTTTTTACTGGCTGTGGAATCATTTAATTCACCAAAGCTGGCATTTATTATTATCTGAATTAGAATAATGGAAACTTTTGCAATTTTTTTTTTTAACATTTCATGTCCTTTCTTAATGCATGTGTAGGACTGGGGGCTGAACCGTTGTCTAATAAAGTCTATGGGAGTCATTTCATTGACTTCAGTGACATCATTCCCTTGGTTTTTCAGATATCCTTAAATTATCATGTATTGCCTGTGTTTATTTTTTGAGATGGGGAAAATTAACATGGTTAGCATTTATTGAGATGTTTGCACATAAACGTGACATCACAAATTTAAATAACTACAGATGCATTTCTTTCAGCATGTGGATATCCGGATATATTCAGACAGTGCCCATTCATACATCTGGATAACCAGAGCATACTATTTTCCCTTGTTTATAACTCCTTTATTTCTGAACCAATTGTTTTTCCAACTTTTCCAAGCCCACATTTCTCACTGGAGACTGCATGCCAAAGTTTAAACTGTTTTCAGTTACCAAGCACAAATGAAGCATCTGAAACAATTCTTTAAGAATGCTCAAAACTAACCAGATGGATTTTTACCCAAACTTTCCAAAAACAACAAAATACGTCAGCGATAATTTTTTTGGAAAGTTATAAAGGGGTTTAAAAAGGAAGTACTTCTTTAACTAGCAAAGAGTTCTCTGCTACCAAAGGATTATAGGCAAAGAATTCTATAGGTCACATTCTGGTCAGATTCGTGCCCTATTAAAATCAATGATGTTGTAAGGCAAGCCAGAATTTGTTCAACAAATCTAAAATTGAACCTACAAGAGGGACTTTTTAGAGCTATGGTTGAAACTGAGCTGAGATGTTGGTCTTCACGCCCTCTAGGAGTTGTGAGTGCTCATTATTTTTGAGATTGGTTTTCAGCACCTTGCAACATGAAGCCCCAGATATGACCTGTTGCCACTGAAAGCAAGGGCCAAGTTCTCCCAGACTTCAGTGGCAGTAGGCTATGGCTCAAAGACTAGGAATCATAGGGTTTGTTCAGACAATGAAATCAGAACGTGAATGGCTCTCCAATTTTTACACTGGGGGAAGGCTTTTGCTTAATGAAGTAGCTACAAATTGGGTTACCTTGCATGCTATAGTATCAGACCATTGTGAAGTAATTAAAAGAAAGCGGGGAAGAGTGAGGACATCACTATTTTAAAACAAATATCAATGTTTTGATAACAGAAGGCTATTGCAGAATGCTTTATAACTAGAGATTGGTCTGAACCACAGCTACACATCCAAACACATCCAGATGCTGGTGAAGTTCAGCTCCAGAACTGCAGCTTGCCAGCTAACCGGTTATCTCTTTTAATGGATTAAATGAAAATCCTGAATCAAAAACCTTCCGACTTTCGGAAGGCTCAGAACTGCATCTGGTTGTGAAATTTATAGGTTGAGGCCCTTATCATTTATAATTTCTCTGGGCCACACTCTTTCACTCAGGCCTGGTCTACATTTAGAGCTACATAATTAAAATTCCCACCACTGAGCACCGTAGCTATCTTGACCTGACCCCTGGTAGGGATGCAGCTAGGTTGGTGGAAGAATGCTTCTGTTGACTTACTACCACAGCTGGCAGGGAGGGAGTGGATTACCTACAGCAATGGAAAGAAAAACCTTCCATTGCTGTAGGATGCATCTACACTACAGTGCCACAATTGAAGCACTGTATCTGTGGCATTGTAGCTCCCGTAGTGCAGATATGGGCTCATCTCAGGCTGAGTACTGCATTACTCTGTGGATATTTGAATATCTCTATTGACATCAACAGGACTACTTTGCAATGAAGTTGCTACTGTTTGTAAGGAAAGGTGACAAAATGCAGCCCTCTGTAAAGAAGTGGTCACTGTGTTAGTGTTTATCAGCCCCAGAAATGTTTCCTAAATGCTCTGTTCTAGGACATTCTGTGTCATCTGCGCTTTGTAGTTTTGCAGACTCTTCCTGAGACACCACACACAGATCAAATTAGAAGTAACGCTATAAAGACATAGGTGGAGAGTGAAACACTACACTAGTTTTCCTTCCCTTTACTCATGCATTTCAGTCCCACTCCTGCTTGCAGTTGACATGCATTTGACATCTCAGCTTCTCAATCATCCAATAAAAAAGAGCAACTCCCATCAAGAAAACAAATCATCGTGAAATCACACAATTGATAGTGTGTCCTCAAAGGCATCCTTAAATTTAATTGCACTGGAGACCAAGTTCCTTCTCGGACCATATCAGATCTATCACATTGGATCAGATGGAGGTGCATTGCCTCAGCACTAGTTCCATCCAGCCCTGTCACATTTGTAGATTATGGGGGAGGAGGGAGAGAGAGAGAGAGAGGGAATCCCCACATGCTTTGCAAATACTATTATTTTTAAGCTTTTATTAAGCATTTTAGGTCAACTACATAGTTACGGAACAATGCTACCAAATGAATGAGTCAAGACTGGAGCTCTCTGAATGTCAAAAAAATTAATCTATGTTAAGTACTTGCATTTTGTTTTAAATGCACTCGACAGAACTCGTTCATTGGCTATCAGTGTTGCTTTTCTTAACAAGCATATTGATGCCAAAGGGCATCTAATAGTTTATTCTAAACATTATTTAAATGCTAGAAAATATTAAATCAACAATATTTCACGAGGTTCTATTTTACACAGAGGTTTATTTCTTTAACTAACAAATTGGATAGTTAAAAATGAATAAAAATGTGTAACCTTAATGGAGTTTAGACCTATTTTCACTGTTGCATGAAGTCTTTTTAAACAGTCTTTCAAAATATATCCTGCAGACACATTTCTATTGTTTCCAATTTAATCTTAATGCAACAAATTTCTCTTCCTAGAAAATCAGAATTCAAGCAGCCTCAAGTACAGTTCAAAACAATCTTAATCACTCCTTTGCTATCTATATCTTCTCCCCTCCCCCTTCAGGGTCATCTTTTACAGAAGTCATATGACTCTGTGTGTGGGGGGGGATACCAACTGATCTACATTTGAAAGCACAAGTTAAATAGAATTATCTGGAGAATGCAAGTGCCTTTTCCTTTATGGGAATAATTATTAATTTTGTTACAGCACCTCAAAGTGTAATGAACATACAGAAGAAGTACAAGACACTGCCCTGAAAAGTTTGCAATCTAAAACCCGGATCATGCAAATGCTCAGGCATATGTACAGCTTTATGTGGTGAGTAGTCCCACTGAGCCACTTTCAAAAAATCTTCTGTACTATCAGACATCACTAGGGAGAGTAACTCCTGCAGTCTTGTTCAAGAAAGTATGACGGATCAGTTTCTCTTTTTTCACTCTCCCTCTCCAGTTCTGCACATTAACCTGATGCCCGGCTACACAGAGAGATACATGTTCAAAGAATTGTGTAGAGTGTTAGACATGTTTCCCTTCTCCCATTTTGCTCCCATCCCCCCATTCCCTTGGCTCTTTGAGTTTATTAAGAGAAAAATCCCTGGACAACTCTGAAAATTTAGGGGGAAGACTCCACTTGGAAGGCCTGATTCAGTAAGGCACTTACCACCTACCAGGATTGGGCAGTCAAAGAGGTCTTTTTTTCTGCTTCAAAAACATCTGCTTAAAGATACTTTGCCTGAAACTTGCATCCCCACTGAACATAGCATACAATAGATGGATTGGGGTAAAACTATACTAGATAACTCCTCAAACATCTTTCCTCTGTCAGAGAAATTTACCATGATGTGTTCAAAGCCAGGAGGCATTGTTTGTGCTGTCACAGGTTTGTTAAGAGAATGGCAAGGGGAGGAAAGAGATTTAAAAACTAGAGAGAACTCCATAAAAAAAAGATGACGAGTCAAATGCACAAACTGCATTTGAAATCCTTAAAGCATGAGAAAAGAAAGTATTAAACTTATCGCAAAGGGAGAAATGAAATTTGTGTATCCCTAGCCCTTATGAACTTCATTTACTATTTTGGAAGCAGCCTGAGTGTTTGAAAAGCAAGTTTGAATTCACAAATCTTTTTTTTCCAGTGTAGTTTTTTTCTTCTTCCAAAGTTGATTCTTTTTTTTTTAATTGTCATTCTATTTGGTGCCTCTGATGTTCCATGTATTAGAAATAGAAAAGATCTCCCTTAAAATTAGACTCTCTCAAGTGTGTGCATTATATTGTATGCTGTATCTGTCTTCTATTAGAACTTTTCTGTCTGCAGTATATTTCCAAGACTCTCAAGACCTGATGGATCCACACTCAGGTTGAGTAGTACCTCTCTCTGTGAGTCGTCCTAGTCAGTTCAATGGGTCTACTGATGGAAGTATGTCCTGTTCAACAAAATCTTGTCTTCTGCCTTTTTTTTTCCTCACTCTTCCCCTCTCTGCTCCCTCTCTTATTCTATCTTTTCATTTTTTTTCCTGGTCATTTTTTCTCACACACAAAAAAACCCAATATTGTTCAAGTCAAATTTTCAAAACCAGTGTCCTAGTTCATTTGAAATGAAGTGAAACCCCTATCCCAGTTGTTCAGTGTTTTCTAAACTTGCAAGATCTAATGTGTCTTGGTATCTGTCCTATAATACTCAATATGCTGTTATTAGTCTCACTTTTCCAGCAGCACAGTTTAAGACAACATCAACTGGTGATGGGCAAACCTCAAAAGGTTTTGGTTAGGTGAGCATCCTGAAGATGAGATATCTGTCTGAATCTTATCCCAATTGTTCGAGTCACTTGGCTTTACAAAATTGTTCCAGAAATCTCATGAGAAGATGCTGCCCAGAGAGAATCTCTGTTTTTTCTGCATCCTGTCAACTAGAAATACAATGAGAAAAGCTTTTTTTATGGTATTTTGCCAATTGCGCTTCTGGTCTCAGACCAGGAAGTTCAGAAGCCTGCAAAAATGAAAAATAATGAGGGAAGAGTTATCCAGATTTTTTAAACGTCAACATATTTTCCATTTGAGTCACTTTCCATTTATCTAAACTAGTCTCCCTATTCTCTATTCGAAGTACAGTGAGAGGTTCACGTAAACAAAAGCCCCATCCAACAAGGATGTCTTTATGAACATCCTGTGGAGAAAACTTTTGTCCACGTGCCTCGTAACTTGCTGTATAGCATGGAGATGGAGCCAAATTCATGATCATAATGATCCCTTCAGACCTTAAAGTCTATGAGGTTCAGATTTGATTCAGAATATCACCAAACCCCCCGGGGGCTGACCCCGGTATCGGAGTTCAGGCTCATCTCTGGTAGGCACATTTTGTTGCTAACATTTGTATTCATTTTTCTAAATCTAAGGGTATGTCTTCACTAACAGCGGCAAATTTGCTGCCATCAGATTGATTCTTTGGGATCGACTGAGTGGAAGTGGAGACCCACTCAATCAATCCAGAAATCGACTTAATAAATCCACCCCTGGAAAAAGAGTAATGCTGCATTGACGGGAGGGCATTTCCCATCTGCACAGCATAGTGGGGATGCTGCATTCATTAGAATTTAGGAAGTCAATGGGAGATTCACAAGCTACTCTACATAACTTGCATATCTCCCATCAACCACCACCAAATTTCGTGATAAGTATAGACCAGGCCTGGATCAATGTATTTCTTTACCTTTGGGGTTTTTGCCCCCTATTTGATTCTATTGGGTTGGGAAAGGTTGCTGGCCTGTTGAAAATTATTCTTAAACTGAAGTGTGCTTCTCTGAACCTGCAATTAGAGCAGTTGTGCATGACTGATGTAGGTGCTGTTCCTCCTCATAAAATCTTCTCCTAGGGATATCTGAAAGAAGTGGAGCTAATTGTGTTACAGCAATTTTGTGCGACATACACGAAGCTGTGAATGTTTTACATGGAGGCACTGTTTGACCTGACAAATATTTTTAATGTCATATAATTGTATGTATCGTTAAAAATATGTTATTCCTCGTTATTGTTATTGTCTTTATTATTTCCACCGTGCCATACGTAAACATTGGTACTATTATGTTGGCTTGCTTTGATGATGTATATTGAACTATGCATATAAAATTATATTTTTGTTTTTATTTTTAAAGTGACTATGCATTAGGAATAAGATTTCATTTCACTACCACTGCAGGCACCTGAGGCAAATTCCTCTGCATGCTGCAGTGTGCCTCCTGACAAATTATACAATCCAATATGATTCATTGCACTTCTCAGGAGATTTGGTTTATAGCATTGCACCTATCCTGAAGCCTGGCCAATATTTTTGTTATGTCCATGACTTCACAGAAATAATCAGAGTCGAGGGTGGATAGAGCGGAAAGCACTTTAGCTGGCATAATTTGTCTGCTCTTCAAGGGAATTTCTGGTGCAGAGGACAAAAGAAACAATTTCTGGATTTCAGAGGGTGTTTCCAGAACTCTTTTTTAGGCATTGTTAACCATATGATGCAATGACATGTCCTCTACACAATGGCTCAAATTCATTCTTAGTTGACGATAATGGCGATTCTCCAGGCATCAGTTTGGCCCACTATGTATATAGTTCATTGTGATTCCCCGACTATTAAGATATGTAGATTTTCCTTGATATCATCAGTAAGAACAATGAAAAAAGAGCCAGAGGGAAGCCCTTAGCTGAATTCTTATAACATGTAACTCTGAATGAGTAGAGGAACACAGAAGGCAGCAGATAACAATAGGAATAAGAACCTTTTTGCTAACCTGACAATAATTTTTGTGTTATCCTTTTAGAGTCATATTTTTCTGGCACCTGGGTCCAACATGTATTATAGATATGTTTATAAGTAGGCTATTCAGGACTGTGACTTCTTTAATAAAACTAGTACGTTTTAGGTGGGTTATCCAAAAGTAACAGGTTTGGCAGTAACTCAGTTGCGGATAAGCCAGCCTGTTCCTGAGGCTTCACTCCAGGTTTTTGTCTCTGAAGTAAGAGATGATGAAAGCCAGCCAGAGTTTATTAATGACTCATCTTTGGTTTTCCCCAGATCTTTAAAACCTTGCCCTATTGATGTGTTATGTATGGATCTGATGATTGTGTTAATGACTCCAAATTCGCTATTTGTACCTGAACACACTGTAGTCTAAGGTGTTGCCATGAGTAGAGTAAATGTTGAAACCTTTTTCCCTTCGGGCTTCTTAAAGTCTATGGGATCACTCATGGAGAAAGGTATTACTCAGTATAACAGTGTAAGAACCTGGTCCTTTGTATCCTTGAACACACCCTTACAGCTGAGCTTCATATACTGTACGTCGTTTCAATAGGTGAACTGACTGGGTAGAAAGTTGCAACAAAAAATAGGGAAATTCTTCCTAATCTTCTTTCCTTTCTGATTTCTTTTGCACACCCATGTTTTTTGTTGAACAAGCATATTATACAAGACCAGATTCTGCGTGACCCTTATGTGGCTGCACAGTAATGATGAAGGGCGCATGAAACCTTTCCCTTTCTTTTGAAATACCCATAAGGGAGTCAGAGCTACAGTTCTTGCACTCAGGAAAAAAAAAATCCAATCTACTGTTCCCCAGTGATGGGAAAAGATAAGGGAAAAGCTGCCCCAAAGTCTGAGGAAAGGTAGCAGAGCCATGCTTCAGGCTCCTGTCAGTTGGTGCTGGATAACCACAAGACAGGAGGAAATAAGTTACATAACATTAAGGGCTCTCTTAGCAAACATGCTCTTTCCCTGCAAGTCAGGGAGTTAATGGAGACATTCTCTCTGTGGACGTACCCTTCTGCCCAACTCCTGGTTAGTCTGCGCTGTGCTTAGCCAGCATTATCTAGCCCACGGTAACGGAGGACACAGTTAGAATTAACTTCCACAAATATAACTTTAACTGGGTCTTAATTAGTATAACTTTTCAAATAGTTAAATCTTGGCTTGAATTGGCTCTGTTTAGTGATGTCTCAGGCAAATAAATGTTCAATACTATAGTGATCAGCATAAGATAAAAGTCATATCTACATAAGGAGATAGAGACCCTTTTATTTTTTTAAACACTTCCATTTCTGTACACATTCTTGTTTTTTGAATTAGATACATTGGCTACTAGCTATATTTCCACTAGGATACACAGAAACGTTGGGCCATCTTCTCAACATCTTCATTAAGTGTTAATCCAGGTGTGAGCTGAAATAATGTTAGTAAATGGAAAATTATTACTGATTCCATAAAAGGGCATGGAACATCTGATAAGCAGGTCATGAGGCTCGCAAGAAGGGCCTGATTCTTCAATCCTTGAGCACATTAAATAGCCCTTGCTCACACTGTCATGATATATGGAATCTCAGATCTTCTTAAATAAGTGATGTGTATTAAGGAACATGGCTACAACTACTTATGTAAACAGGCTTCCACGGAGCTTGCATTCCAGCTCTGTCTTCTTTGTTTACCAGGGCCCAGACTGTTGGAAACTCTATGCATAAAGACATCTAGCGGCTGAATAATACACTGCAAATAAACCTATAGTTGCGCACAATATTCCCATTGTAGTCAATGATTTGAAGTGAATGCTACTCAACAAGGGCTATGAATCAAGCCTGAAGTTTCTGCCATTTCATTTTCCATGGAATGGATCAGTAAAAGAGTTTTGCAACCTGTTAGATTTTAGGCTGAGTAAGCAAGATGCAGAAGCCAAAGAAGCAACCTGTCACGGTGTAGAAAGCTACAGATTTCCTCTGATGAATAGAGCTCATAGTAAATTTTTTTTCTGAGTGCGAATTGAAACATTATTGTAGCAACTACTAGTTTCTAGGAAAAAAATGTAATTACTTCTAGATGCTGCTCGCTGTTTTCAAGAGCTCTTTAACCTTTAACTTTTTCAGTACAAAGGAAGCCTTGCTGTTCAGTGAATCTAACAAGACCATCATTTATAGTTGGCAGAGTTCATTAGTCAGTCGTAACAGTTTAATTATTAGCATTTTAATGCGTGAGTGTTTAACTAGACAGAACAACAGGCTTTTAGGTCTGGCAGGAGACTTCTTAAAAGAAATTGAATTACTCGGCACTTTTGTTTATACTGTAGCTTGTTACTAAAATAAGACGATTAAAATTCAAGAAATTTTCAGTCATATTTTGTCACCCAGTAAATTAACAGTATATTTGATAGCTTTTTTTCAGTGCATTTCAGTTTTAGTGAAAATATTTCTCTTTGGAAGACATAGAAACTCTTTTGTACTTTGTGTCTTAAAAGCTGTTTGTTGAGAAGTGGGTGAGAACATTTCCATAAGCCCAATTCCTGCTCCGGAGTTTTCTTTCTCTATGAGTTGATTTGAACATGACTTTCCACTACATGAAAGTTGTTAATTCAGCTCATCACTCCACTGTGTGGGGCAGGTTAGAAGAAGATAATAAATATTTTAGAAAACCAAAAAATTGTGGGGTTTTGTTGTTGTTGTTTTTTTTACAAAAGCCTGAAATTTTTTGATGAAAATGGAATTTTGTTTTGTGACCATTTCCATTTAGTCAAAAAGCCATTTTCTATTGACAAAAAGTTATGAATTTTTTCCTCAACTCGAGTTTATAGTAATTTCTATAGGATGGTATTCATTCTCAGTAGAACATTATTGTTTGATTCCCTATTAAAATCTATAGGACTTTTCTATAAAGAGTAGGAAATAACTAATGAATGGGATCCAGGGGTCTGAAAGGGGATCACTGAGAGAGGGAGAGTGTGATTGCTTTTAGATCACAGCGGGAGCCTTAAAATATGTGGATACTTTTCTGTCCCAACTAGCAAGCCTTTTCTGACTCTCTCTTTTCTACCAGTGACCCATGGGAATGTATGTGAACAACATGCTTTCCATTGCATTTGCATAAGGGGTTAAAGGCAGTGTGACAGCATGCAGTGAGACATGGTAATAGGGCTATATCATACTATGATAATAATACCATTAAACACATGGCTTGCAGGAAAAGGCTCCAGACCCAGCTGGATGAATAGCCACCTCAAAACCTTATTTGGAGTAAGTAGAGAGCCTATAGGGGATGGAAAAAGAGGCTGATCAGCAAAGAAAGGTACATCGTGGAAGTTGGAAAATGAAGGAGTAACGTGAGAACTGCTAAAAGTCAAGCTGAATTAGCTCTTGCCAAGGAAATTAAAATAAATAAGAAGTTTTTTAATTATACAGGTAAAAAGAAAATTAGGAAGGATGAAGTTGGGCTGCCATGCAGCATGGATGAGGAGATTAAAGATAATCTAAATGTGGTCCAAAAACTAAATGAATACTGTGGTAAAGTCAGGCCAGATGGCTACAGAAGAGTATACCAGGGCCAGTATGGGGGCCCGAAAGGGTTAAAACCCTCTGCCTCGTAGGCAGAGGGAAAAGCACAGCAGGGCAATTGATGGCACCTGGGCCCAATGAAGGGCCAGGCCAGGGGTATTTAAACCCTGCCTTCCCTAAAGGAAGGGGAGGGAACACATGTGGGCAAAGCTGCCAGAAAGTCTGGGGCAGCTGCACGAGAAGGTTCTCTCCTGGTCAGGAGACAGAGCTCCACTACAGTCAGGGGGGACGAGGTAGCTGGGAGTGTCCTGACAACAAGCAGCAGAGGTAAAAGCGTGAGACCCACGAGAGGGAAGCTGACAGTTTGCCACAATACTTTGCCTTGGTTTTCTGTAAGGATAATAACATGGGACATATGCATGAAGTCAGTACAGCTGATAAAAAATAATGTCTAGAAATGGGAATTACCACAAAGGAGGTGGAAGAAAAGCTTCAGGAGCTTAATGTGCTCACAGAAGGGGGATAGGCATGAAACTGCTAATCCGATAGCAAATACTTCTAATAAATCTACCTATTTGGGTTCAGTACCATATGACTGGAGAATAGTGAACATTGTGTCTGTATTTAAGAAAGGGGAAAAAGGTGATTTGAGCAATGACAGAGCTGTTAGTCTGACCTCAGCAGAATATGGGACTTTAGCACATACTATGAAGGAAAGAATAAATTTGTGGAGATAAATGGTAAATAGGATGTAATTCAGCATGGGTTTGCCAAAGATAGATCATACCAAACTAATCTGATTTCCTTCTTTGAGAAAATAACAGATTTTTTACATGAGGGAAGTATAGTAGATATATTATACTTGGACTTCATTTAAAGCACTTTACTTTGTTCCATGTGGGAAATCATTAGTTAAATTAATGAAGATGGGGATCAGTACAAGAACTGTAAAGTGGATAAGGAACTGACTAAAGGGGAGAAGTCAATAAATTGTACTGAAAGGTGAAATATTGAACTGAAGGGAGGTCACTCCCTTGTTGTTGTTCAAGGACTGGTCTTGGAACCAATCTTCAATATTTTTATTAATGGCCTTGGCACAAAAAATAGGAGTGTGCTAATGAAATTTGCTGATGGTACAACGAAGAAAGGCATCGTCAATACTGAGGCGAATTGGAATATTCTACATGAAGATCTGGATGATATTGAAGTCTGGAGTGGCAGAAATGGGATGAAATTCAATAGTACAAAGTGTAATTTGGGTCTAATAATAAGGATTTTTGCCACAAGCTGGGGGGTCATCCATTGGAAGCAACAGAAAAGGAGAGAGACCTCTGTGTGTGGGTTCATCAGAGGATGGCTATGAGTCGCCAGTGTGATGTGACTGAGAAAAAGGCAAATGTGATCCTAGGATGTATCAGTCAAGGCATTTGCAGCAGAGAGAGAAGTTTTAATGCCCTTGTACAAGGTACTGGTAAGATGTTATCCAGAATCCTGTGTAAAATTCTGGTCACTCATATTCAACAAAGATGAATTCAAACTAGAAAAAGTTCAGAGAAGAGCTACTAGACAATCAGGGGACTAGAGGGCCTATCTTATGAGAGGAGACTAGAAGAGCTTAGCACGTTTAGTCACACATAATGAAGGCAGATAGATAATGATTGTTCTCTATAAGTATATCTGGAGGTAAACAACCACAGAGGCAGAAGACCTATTTAAGCTGAAGTACAAAGTTGGCACAAGAACAAATGGATATAAACTGGCCATGAAAAATTCAGGCTGGAAATTGGGAGAAGGTTTATAACCATCAGAGGAGTGAGATTCTGGAACAGCATCCCAATAGGAGTCGCAGGGGCAAACAACTTCTTTAGTTTTAAGAGAAAGTTGGACAAATATCTCAATGCAATTGTCTGATGGGGTTGCTTGTGAGGTAGGGGGTAGTCTCCAACAGCCCTGGGGCTTACTTTTAGTTTGTCTTATGTTCCTAAAAGCTCATGCTTCAGGGTTTCAGACAGCCAGCTGCAGGGAAGGAACTTCCCCCCCATGTATTTTGTGGTTTGTTTTTGTTAATCTCCTTCCCTTGAAGCACCAGAGAAGTCCATGGCTGGAGATGGGACATTGGACAGGGAGGGCCAGAGCTCTGAGGTGGCATTGAACATTCTCTCTCTCTCTCAGGTACTTGGCTGGCTAGTTCTTGCTCACATGCTCAGGGTCTAACTGATTGCCAAATGTGGGGTCAGGGAAATGTTTTTTTTCAGGTCAGATTCTCAGTGACTTTGGAGGAGTTTCATATTGGTGCAGGTCACTTGCCAGGTTATCTCATTGAGCCATTGTGAAGGCCTCAGGCATTGGTGAAACTTGGTCCCTCCTATTCTCTGCCTGTAGCACATAACAATTGAATTTTCTGTGGACTGTAATATTTTGGTCTAATTCTTTTTTTTTTGTTTTTTGTTTTGTTTAATGTGTGAGTGGTGGGTGGTGTTTGTGGTCTGGAATACAGATGAGGTCTGACTAGATGATCTGTTGATCCCTTCCGACCTTAAACTCTATAACTCTATGGTAATTCTTTGTAGATTGCATGCATGTGTGGAAGGATTGCTTATAACATTGTGATTTTTGGTGTTTTTTGTATAGAAAACATTCTTTAGTGATATAGGGCAAAATCCTCTTCAATCAATGGACTTATACCCATTTATACCAGCAAAGAATTTGGTGTGTTTTGTCATGTTCCTATAGCATGGCCCATGGTGCTGAGTGGTTTCTGCAAGCTGCTGAGCACCCTCAACTGCTGGTCAAATCAACAGAGGTGATTGTGGGATCAGGTTATTCGTTACTAGCTTCTCTATAATTTGAAAGGTGTCCAGGCATGTGAAGAAAGCTTCCATAAGTCTTAATACTGTACTGTGATGGAGAGAAACTATATCAGAGCACGTTCTAGTAAAGATTCTCTAATAAACTGGCTGTACCTGCTGCAACCAAAGCTTTTCTCCAGTGTCTTTCAGATGATGAAATGTGTTGAAACCAGACTTAGGAATCACCTGAAAATTGCCCACTTTGCGTAATTTATTTCAGACGAAAGTGTTACATCATATCTACAACAAATGTTAAGTTGGAAGCTTCATCTTCCTTTTGTGCAAGCTTTGGTTTATACTGCATGGACAGACACAGAATACCTATACTATAATGTCCTTTAATGATACACACGAGCAAAGCTAGTAACATTTGTCAGCATTTTTAATAATGACCATGAATTTTAGAATACTTATAATCAGATATAAACCTTTGTTTTTGTTCACAGCATTTCCAAACAAAATACCTCATTAGACATAGTGTTTTTATTTTCTAGGAATGATATTTCAGAGCTGGAAATGCCAGCTCCCTGGTGCTGAGAAGTCATTTCTGGAAGTTTTTCCCAGATGTGAAGCTTTAAAAAATTAATTTTTATTTGGAAAATGGATTATTCTCTAGTGGAAAGTATTTTATCACCTCTTGACTTTTAGGAAGCAACGATGTTATGGAAGAGGGACAAAGAGACACACACACAAAACGACAGGAAAAGAGTATCATAGATAATATCGTATTGTTACTATCTTGAAATCTACCTCAAGGTTATCATGTTGTTAGCATTTTATCGATTATAAAGCTATCAGGTACAAATATTACATAAAATTACTGTGACTGAATTTTTGTTTGACTTCAGTCTCTACTGCATCACTGATTAAAGTTTACCAGGGCATTAATACTATGTATATCATGTGCTTTCAATAGGATAATGTGTAGCTATTGGCACCCTAATTATGTCAAAATTATACAAAATATTATATAATATAAATAATCATATAATATTATTTACAGGTTATGCACCACTAGTGTCATTTAAACATACAGGGCTTGATTCTCCATAATCCAGTGCAGTCATTTACATCAGCACAAAGTGGATTTAATATACTACCAATCTGATGTGGTAGCGTTTTACATTTATTCTGCACTGATATAAATGACTACAGATAATATATGACAATAGAGAGTCAGGCCCAGGATCTCAAAAGTCTGGCAGTTATATTCTTCAGACATATTTTTACAGCTGTATGTATGTCTAAGTGTATGTGTATGCCATACCAAAAACTACATTAAAAGGATGTAAAGGTTGCCAAGTGAAGCACTCAAAAGTCAAGAAATGCTAAAATTAAGGTTTCCACACAATCTTAACACTGCCCCCTTTATCTATGCTTTACAGTGTATACTGTCTTTAATTACATATTCACATATTTTTCTGTGTTGATGTGTGAGAATATACAGAATGCACAAACACAGATATGGGGTGTGAGTATGCATGTGTAAAAGCCTTGTACTTTAACTACCATAGCTAAGAATGATCTCGCACAAAAACTTTAGGTCCAAGCAACCACAGATATTGTAGAACTCAAAACGAGGATCTGAATTTAGATCTGAATTTGAAGATTAGGCCCATCTGAAATAAATACATGAAGGATGAAATGTAGATAACTGAGATATTAACATCATGATAACCACAAGAGAGAAATGGTGTGATCTTAGATGAGATCCCCCATGATATCTGTACAACATGATTTTCCTTCATTGTGTCCTTTTATCTTCAATGGATAAAAGGTTAATTGTTATAGACAGTGGAGTAGCAACACCTTAAACTTCTCTAACACTTTCCATCTTAAACCCCTCAGTTGCTTATAATGTTAACAGACTTTAACCTTTTGCAGTGGAGTTTTCCAAGCTTGGTTTCTGCCTCAAGTTGACTTTTACTAAGAAGGTGGCTACCGCTTTTGAGATTGCAATGACAGTGCTAATAATAAATCATTTCAAAATTTGCTTTTGTGTTTGCTAACTGTTATTTTGAGGTAGCTACAGAAAGCACAATTTTGGAAGCCTCCATCATCATGCTCATATTATCCAGAAAGAGATCCCATCAAATGGCGGAAACTCTGACGATGGGTGGACATGAAGTAGAAAACGGTGGCTCTGTTATATTGTTGTCCTGCATCTGTAGGGCGCAGGCCTTGAACTGCTTAGGCACAGGACTCTCAGTACTCATCATATGATTAGTCCCCATGTGAACAAAGTAGTTCACCAATCTGAGAATTGGCAGGATTGAGCCCTTACATAGCAATGCCAAAAAAAAAAAAAAAAAAACAACAACAAAACCCCCCCCCTCCTAAATATGAGTAATCTGCATGCAGTGAGAGAGCTGTCCCACATTCCCCACCCAATCAGCAGATAGGAGCTGTGCTCAGTGAACCTGCCATGGTAGTTGATAATAATTGTTGTATTAATTGGTGCTGTCCAGACTAGACAGAATGTAAAAGATCCCACTGTGTCCAATAATTAATGTTTTTTCCCTCACTGCACTATCATTAATAAGGGATTCCTCCAAGAAACAAATAATTGGATGGTTCAGCTTCATTAGGGTATTTTTAGATAAGGTTTGGTCTGGAGACATATAAGAGAGCTTATTATGTTTATTTAGACTCTATTATCTATTGCTAATGTGTTCCACTGCTTTTGTATCTTCCCCATTCTATGGGTAGTCATGAAAATCAAATGTAAAGTTCAGATTTTAAATTACCAAAAATACTGGCTTTACATTATTTATATTAAAGTCATGTGGGAAATGTGTCCTCTCAGTTAGAATAAATAACACCAGTCCCATATAGAGGTCCCTTTTTCTCTGATACACACAAAGCTATTGTTGTGGAAAGAAAAAAAAATCAGTTTTTACTAATTAGAACTGTGTGTAGTGAAGCTGTCTTGTTTTGGTGATTGTCTGAGTGGCTTTTGAAAATGGAATGTGTAAATCTGGTTTTGGAAAATGACTTTGAAAGGAGGACTAAGGGACTTTTTCAGGGATATCATTTACATGATCATGTATGACTTTATTATTCTGCAGAGATGCCCTGGGAATCGGATTCACATGAAAACTTGATATGCAAGTGAGCTATAGACCAGGATGTGGCGGATTTACACAGGAAACATATATGGCCAGTCAAAACAATTCTAGTTTACCACAAAGGGGCTTTGCACATACTTTGCAAGGATTTTATGCAGGGTTTTATTCTCGAATATAACACATAGTCAATTCTTTACAATCTAAAGTGATTCACATTAAAATTGCTGTTCCAGAGGATGAGTTGGCTAAACTAATCCCATACAAGTCTGCACCCAACACAGACATGTGGGCAACATCAAAATCAGGAGCCCTATTGTAGATCCCATGCTGGTTAGTTGTAATCCTCAATTTGGCATCTGCATGTTACTTCAACAGACAGAATGGACCGCGTTCATGCCTTGGGTAACTCAGTTGACATCAGTGATGGAGTTATACCACGGCTGAATTTGGCCCACTCTCTGTGGTATAGCAAGAATAAAAGCAAAGGAAACCACTGCCATACAAACAAATAACTGGAAACATTTACAAGTTAAATTAATTCCCTTTGCATTCTTCTGTCACTCAACATTTTCTGTCTTGGGCAGGGACCTTGGGCCAAATTCTCATCTCACTTACAAATCTAGAATAACTCTACTAACTTCTCACTGGTGTAAATGTGTTTAGAATTTGGCCCCATCTTCATATCTGTCTGTAAATTGCCTAGCACACCATTAGTTCTCTACAAATTATCAGTCGGAGCAGCATTAATAATAATGCTTTTTAAAAATAGTTGTTATAAGCAACCCAAATGTTCTAACTACTGGGCACAACAATCCACATGCAGCCCTGGTGTAAACTGGTATAACTCCAGCAAAGTCAATAGAGCTCTGTCCTCTTACATCAAGGTGGAATTTGACCTGATGTGGCTTACTAAAAATAAATTATCTTAAACAGATCTTGCTGCTAGTCCATTTTCTATCCCAAATTCCTTGGGCCTGATTCTGGTCTAAATTACACTAATGTAAAACCTCATGTAATTCCACTGAAGTCAGTGGAGTGATACCAGTCAAAAACCAATGTAAGTGAGATCAGAATCAAGTCCCTTGAATTCAGCTTCCTCAATGCACAGAGATTCACATTAGTATGTGTAGAAAGTTCATCCTTTCTCATAATGATCTAAATCCACCTATCAGTGTAATAGAAAAACTTTTGCGCTAGACAGAGAACAGCCATATGGAGTCCTCCCATTTCCACACCTCCACCCTGCTTGAAAAGCAAGATATTGGTAGCTTGTTTTATGTTTAAGGATGTCAATTCAGCATAATGGTTCTCTGCACTCACATTACTTATTAGTAAAACAAGAAGATTTAAAATAAGGGAATGGCATTTACAGTGTCGGAAGATAAAATCAACTCCAACAAGCTAGAGAATTTCTTTAATCTTATTTTTAGAAAAGAGCTGAGGAGCTTTTGAAAAACCATCTTGCTTGGATTCAGTTTCTATTTTATCTGAGTCACTAAAGTTCAGAGTTGTGGTGGTAACAAATAAAAGTTTTCAGCAAACTGGGGTGGGTTTTACAGTGCTTTCACAAAGACCGAGTCTGGACTTGGTTTTGCAAAACCTATTTTAATCCAGTTTACTCTCTATCCAACGCACCAAAATTCAAGGAGGTTCAGAGAACCATTTTTTACCTTATTTTCCCATATTTTCATTTAGCAAACTGGCAAGTAACTTCTTCCAAAGGCAGTACTACAGATGCTGCCTGGACTGATGTGCACAATTACTGTGGTATGCCAAATATACAACAAGCAACCACCTTGTAAATGCAGAGTTCCTTTCCATGCTCAGTATCTCATGCCTGAGATCTCAAGGCTTCTAGCCCCAATTTTTGTAGTTACTAAACCATATTTTATTTTAAATGTTTGAATTAATTAACATTTAAACATTAATTAAGCTAACAAATAAGAAACCAAATCCAGAATTTAAGAATCCCATGGTCTGGGGGTCTTCAATAGAGCTGATAGACAAACAGATTTCCCGTACAGCAGGGAACGCCAGTATTTCAAATGTTTCTTTTCATCCTGAATTGAACAAAACATTGAAATATTAACACTTTTAGCAGAACAAAAAGCTAAGAAAAAAATTATTTGGAGATGTCAGAATGAAGCATTGTGATATTCCTGAATCAAACCATTTCATTTTAGGTCTAGTTAACATTAGTCTCTGTATCTTTCTCAGCCATTGTGGTGCCTGGTAGGAGTTCTGGTTCTTTGTTCCTGGTGTCACCATTCTCATCTACAGGCCCTGCTCCCTGACCAGATTATATCACCCATGATCCATCATGGTCTCTTCCTATGGCTGAGCTGCCATGGTGCCTCATGGAACTCCCAACTCAAAATCAAATGTTTCATTTAGATTTTCCCAATGGAAAATTCTGCCAAAATCTCTTTTCCTATGAAGAATTTCAGATTTTATTAACACAATTTCCAAAGAGAAAATGTTGCATTTGAAATTTTTCAACCAACTTATTATTTTGGTTCACCTCAAAAAGGATATTTCAAAGATTCATGCCTCGGTCTAGATTTTGGTGTCCCAAAACTTAATATGTATTTGACTCAGTGGGTTTTTTTTTTCAGGTCATGTTACTTCATAGAGAACATTCCCTATATCTGGAATGGCCTCACAGGCCTCTAAAAACAACAAGAAGAAAACAGGACCAGAAATGCAATGTCCTTCTTCCAAGAATTCAGTTCACTTGCACAGGAAGAGTCATGGAAGCAGTTAGGGTCAACAGGGCCCCTTTCTGTGACTCTGACTCCTGCTTCTCTTAGATGGTAAAAGAGAGACTAGAATTCCTGGGTCCCCTACTAACAGAAACTGAGAATCTCCTTTAATGAGTGGAATCTATCAATCCACCTGAAAACATGCAATAGTCCAACCAGGACACCTCCCCCCCCCCCAAAAAAATTGCCTGACGCTAAAGACTTTGTCTAATCACCCCTTTCTAAGTTAAAAACCTCCAGTTCTGCCCTTTTAGCTGTCAGTATCATGGATCCTTTTCATTCAGGCTTCAGGCCAGGACATGGCACCAAAACTTCACTTCTTGCTCTGGAGTGTGACTTCTTCCTCGTCATCCTTCTTGCCCCCTCTCTAGCATCTAGTCAACAAATACTCCTCTCCTGCCTGCATGAAGCTTTAAGGATGAATGGAAATGACCAGAAATGGCTCAGGGCTTTGCTCTCAGATTAAACCCAAATGGTCATTATAGGCAACTATCCCTATAGCTCTAAAGTCTATCTCCAGTATCCTTCAGGCTCAGTGTTCTCCCCTATTAGTGTTAGACAATGAGGTCGTTGGAAGACTTGGTGAGACAATATGGACTGAAGTGCTAGCAGTCTGCAGATGACAACCAGCTCTACACCTCCTTTACATCAAGCATAATCTCCCAACTTTCTCAGTGCCTCACTGACATCAACACCTGGATGAAGAGCATCTGCCTAAAGCTAAATCCAGGCAAGACTGAGGTAAAGCTGATAGGAAGAGGGAACTACTTGTGAAGAACTGGCCTCTGTCACATTCCCTAATACCAAGGGCATCTGCCCTCATGATAAGTCAGTCAATTTGCCTATGGTGCACTGGAGCTCTTAGGAGCTATGGATCACCAAATAGCCATGATGGCAAAAATCAACCACTTCTGTCTCCAACTGGCCAGAAGGATTTGCTCTTCTGCAACTGGCCAGAAGGATTTGCTCTATCCTATCAGAGCCGCATATGGTGATTCATATATTCATGACCTTAGACTTGATTATTGCAACTTACTATATTTAGGGATGAAGCCACACACCCTGAGAAAAGCCAAATGGTACAAAATGCAATAACCTGTTTGCTTAACAACTCAAGTTACTGGAAGCACCTCTCTCCAATACTCTGCATTAATTCATCACAGGATACAGAGTCCAGGTCAAGGTCCCTGACTTGCTGTTCAAAACCACTCGCCCTTATGTCATGACCTCCCATCACAGCAGCATTCCACCAGACCAATTAAATTGTCAACCAATATGATCATTGTAAACAAGTAATCAAACCAAAAAAAGCCTATAAACTAATCTAATCAAGCAATTTTTCACACGGGCTAAGAGAAAGGAAACCGGTTGTTCCTTATTGTTAATTCCTTATTTAGAAGAGTGGAAGGCTCTCAGATACCACAGTGATTGGTGCCTAGGCACCTAGACAGACAGAAATAATTAAATGTTAACACTGTTTAAAGTGTGTTTGTTTTTTTTTTTAAGGATACACATTGTGTAAGCAGGTTCTAAAGACTTCCTCCTTTCCCTCCACTATTTTTTGGCTGCTGTGAAGCCACCAGAAAAGTGTTTTATGATTATGAATGAATGATGTGCTTGTCCAGTGTTTGTGTGTGATGTTTTTGTTGAGGCTCAGAGAATAAGACAAGAACGGCAATCCTACTGTGGCTATCACACAACCAGACTCTCTGCTTTTGAAGATTTGTTGAAAAACAAATCCTTTGCCACAGGCAATCTGGACACCAACACCCAGTGGCTAGGGGAAAAGAAAGAAACCTACTAGTCACTGTCTCTCTGCTCCTTCTGCCAGCCCTTGATTCACTGGGTAGGCATTACTAGAAAAAGGACATCTAGTCAAATCAGTGAATGGAAGAACTGCCTCCAGAAAAATCAATTCTGTGTGGTGAGAACCCTGAGTGTGTGTTTTAGAGACCTTTCTCCTTTGAAGCAGAAAAATCAAACGAAGCTTCAAAACTTCATCTCAGCCTTAAATTGAAGTAAATCTCATTTGTGCTATGAAATGGAACAAGTGTTATGAATGGGTAATCCATAAGGTGATCTGCGCTGGAAGTTCTGCCGCTTCTGAGTACAACGAAAATCTCCTCCTTGTCTCCGAAAGGTATTTTCTCTTTTGCATTCCTCAGGATGTTAAGGTTGCCACTAAAGGAAAATGGTGCAGTGATATCAAACATTGTGGGATCACTTCGATTTAAACACTATTTGATTGGGGAAAGATGTCAATTTCATTTCTAGGCACATAGGTAAAGCTAGTAGAAAAAGAGCATGGGCAAAGAAAGCACTGATTGCAAATGCAGTGAATGATTTTTTTTAAAGGGAAATTGAAGAGTGGCATCTAACCCTTCTTAAAATGTAAACTGTATACAGATTTGCTTTTAAAAGTGAACAGATGTTTTTGAGATTAGGGAAAATTGCTGTATAAAATTCTGCTGGGTGCCTAATATTTTAGATTCCACAGTCCTTGGTTTCTTATAGCAAAGTTTCAGTGCTATATACTTTCTAGTAAACTATACACCAGCCCAAAAGATTCATAAACTCTGCATCTCTCGAACTACTGATTTTCCATTCTGTTTTCTATGTTATCAGCGACCACTCACTGGCATGATACCCAGAGATATGTGATTATGTTGTTCAATGTTATATAACACTATTGTTAGCAGCCCAGAAAAAGGGACAAGCTTATCAGATGCATAGCAAACATTTTTCTTCTAGCAAAAAGTGTACAGTAGAATCCTACATCAAACATGGATGCAGTTCCAGGCTGTTGTTAGATTCATTAGTCCTATGTGAGTTGCTGTGGATAAAGAAACTACAGAAGGGAATTTTGGGCTCTAGTCGGCCAACTTATTAGAGACTGCAATCCAGTATCTGCTGCTTTGAACCATCAGAGACTCTCTACTAATGAGTGCTTACCATTTTACCCATTTCATACATGTACAGTGGCCTGGGAGAGACACTTCAGTTTAAATTTTACATCTACTGTTATGATCTCAAGTACTCCCTCAAGGATGTGAAAACACTTCACCAATTTTGTCTTTAAAGCAACATTTCCAAATAAAGTTTTATCACCTTTTAATCATGCTCTGTACATGAGAGGTTTTTGGATTATAAAATATATGTTGAAAAGATGCATTGTGAGACTTGAGAGAGATTTGATTGGAATGCTTGGGCCCGTACTTTTATTTAATGGCTGATGCTGCTGCAGTAAGTGTTACATTCATATTCCTTACTTCTGGTGCAGCTTTAGGGTTCTGGTTTCATGAGCTAATGCAGACCATAGGCATTTCAAGATTAATATATTTTGTCTCACCAGGAAAAGCAGGGCAGAGGAATCCATCTCCTTACAAGATGACATGAAAGTGCCAATGTCAGCCGTCTAAAAAGTAGCAGTATATATTGCCCTTAACTGAAGGAAACTTTTAATCCAGACTGTTCCTATTTTCAAACAAAGTGCTGCAAAATATAGGGTATGTCTACACTGCAATCCAAGATCTCATTGCAGCTTGGTTAGACAGACCTGTGCTAGCTTTACCCACAGTAGCATGGCTAAAAATAGCAATGTCAATGAGGCATCATGGACCATACAAACCCACCTGGAACTCTGGGTACCTATTTGCATTGCTGAAGCCTGTGCTACTGCATTTTTAGCTGTGCGGGCTGCAGAGATTTATCCCTAGGTAGTTTTTAAATTCTCCACACCAAAGAGTTCGCACCTAGAACTCAAGTGTCTTTCACTTTAATTAAAAAAAAAAATCCCAGAAGATACACCCACACAATAAACAAACACCTTTGTAGGTGTCTGTCTGAGAAAGAGATCATTTTTAAATGACTTCCTAAATGAAATGAAAGAACTTCAATTTTACTAGCTTTCAAATTTAATTTAGAATGTTTTACACACCTCAGAGGTATAGTATCATGACCAAAGAAGCTCAATCATGCTTGAGAAACATGTTTGTAATGTGTATGTAATAATACTGGCTGCTGTAGTGGTGGCAGATGAAAAGATGTAATCAAATACAAAGCTCCAGGAACTGACTCAATATTAAATTCTGAATCTGTGATGAGTCCATAATAGACGAGAAAGAGAGAGAGGTTCTTCTCCATGCCAGTAATGAGCTGTGTTTTAAATCATATGCTTTCCTCCTTCACTGGCAAATGTTTGAGAAGTAATTCAGTTTTACACCATTTTTATGACACTTTGGATGCAACTATGCTACTTCTGCATAAACTCTGTTTTGGCAACTTGACTTAATACATTACTTACAGGATTCTGTTATAATGATAGTGGATTTGTTCATTGATCTTTATACCTGTGTAATTTCACTTTGTACAATCATATACATTATCAATCAATTCCATGAGTGAGGTCCATTGACACTAATGGAACTACTGATTTACACCAGGTGCAGATCTGGTTGGCCCATAATGTGTAGATAAATTAATGGACTATGTGTTTGATCCAAAGTGCACTGATTTCCCTTAAAATCTTCCCATTGACATCAACTGTCTATGGATCAGGCCCTAAATAACTTGAAAGGACTTCTGCATCTCAAATGCCTACAATTCTAGAAAGATTTTTTTCTCTCTTTCCCCCTCTCCGGGAATGCTTTGAAATCACTGAGTTATTTAAAATAAAAGTGGAGGCAGAAATTGTTAAAACTTAATATATTCAACAATAGGTGTGGTGGGTATTTAGAAACTAAAGCATTTGTTTAAAATGTATATAAGAACAAAGAATTCCTGCTCATGTTAATACTAGGGCAAAGGTAACTAATGAAACATATATTGTGTTGTTAATTTACTTTGAAAATACTTTATTTATAGCCTTCAAAATAGCTTAATTAAATAGACGTGGGCACCACCTATTGATTACATGTTTTAATGGCATTACATATGCAGCGCAAAATGGTGTAATTACTTGATTGCGTCTTATTAAAGTTTTGCAATATATATGGTGGTGTAAAAATTTAAGAGACAAACAACTGACATTCGAATCTTGTTAGATTCACAAATGAATCTAACTCTGAGATGTGCCAAGAGCAGTTATTGTCACATAATTTGATTTACATTTTCCATGCTGTTCCTGGTATATGCAAGTAGGGGCAAAATGGCTGATGTCTGCAAATGCCCGAAAGGCTAATAAAGCTTGCTGTGCTCCCAGCATGCTCTCTGCTGTCAGAAACCAGCAATTAACTTAATAGGGTTCTCGAAATGCAGTAGATCCATGAAATGTGGCATGTGTTGACATTCTCCTGCTGATCTAAACAACCTCCCATCACTGAGTAGCATGATATGTTTGCTATTTGAATTATTTAGGAGCTTGTTAATGTGAATTATAAAGCAGCACTTTGCAGTATTAAGTCTAGTATTTTATGATATTCAATTGATTAGGTAGGCTTTCTGGATTACATATAAAGGTTAAAATAAAATATTCCAGATTCTGGCAGCTTGTCCACAGAGCTGTGTTTTCAGACTTGATGCAGCAAAAGAAAAGAAGTCTTTTGCTTTTTTAAAAATAGAGTTCATACTATATTTTTTCCACACTCACAAAAAAGCCCTATTCTGAGGAGACGACTACCCAATCGACATCCATGTTTAAAGGGGAAAGTAGCTCTCCCATTTAACTTGAGGCAAATCAATATTTGTATGGATTCTGTGGTTACTTAAAGTCACGTTGACTTGTTTATGCGATGGGATCCTCAGCAGTTCCCAGACACAACGGTGGGGAGTGGGGGGAGTTGGAATGGAAAAGAGGAAAACAGAAGGGATAGTACAAAGACAGAGATATCTACGCTAGACTTGTAAGTATAATTTCCATTTCAGGTAGACATACGTGCTAGGTCTGAGCAAGGTGGCACACTAAAAATAGAAGTGTAGCTACAGTGCCACAAGCAGTGAGACAGGAGAGCTCTATTCTGTTTGAAACCTCAGGCACATACTTGGGTGGCTAGCCTATCTGGGACAGACAAGAATGGGGTGACAACCAGAGTTAGTGGGTGTGGAAATAAAACTACTAAAGAAAGAACAGAGGCCAAAACAGACAAAGAAGCCAAAGAAAGCCAAGTCACAGAAAAAAGGGGAGAAAGAGAATAGGAAAAAAGGAGAGGAAAAATCCCAGGATATTTACAGGGAATAAAGACTGTGTTCTAGCATGACCCATAAGGTCTTACCTATTTACTTCTTTCTTCACCCTGTTGTACCCATTCCATGCTACAGGCTACCATCACCCACAATAGATGTTGAAATATTGGCACATTGTTACACATAATTAGTAGGTTTAATTCATCCATGTCAGCAGGAAAGGGCAATCAACATTTTCTGGGTGGCTGTTTAGTGGACCCTGTGAATGGAGTCTACCAGCTATTTAAAAAGTGTGTCACTGCCATTAGAAAAAGCAGGTAAGTATTAAAAGCTTTACTTGCACTTTTTACAAGAGGTGAGACCCAGTCTAATATCTTTTGCTAGAACTCAGTCATGGTCAGGAATGTCCCTGATATCCTGATGACAAAGTGCACACTAGAATTTAAAGACACCTAAATATAACCATACTTTGGTATATTCTGAGATCCCAAATCGAGGGGGGTTTAAGAATGTATTCAGCTGCTCAAATGCCTGGAAAATTTGTTTTAGTAAATACCGTTTTTCCATTCTCGTTTATGGATCTTGTACAGCCAAAAACCACCATCATGGATCATTATCAGGTATTATAGCTGGGGCCCCCAGCATTAGAAGTTTGAGCATCTGCCACTGGAGCTAAAGGAGTAACTCCACCAGTTGGTAGCCATGGTAAACTCTCATCCTCTGTGGAATAGCTGACACTGTAACAAAGGGATACACTCAGTCAGGCCATTTCTGTATACAGTGGCCCAACTGGAATGCTGCTTCAAAAAGTGCATATTCAGTCTGTAGGGGGAAAGCTATTATAGTGGGACTGGATTGCTTGAAGACTGATAATAATATACAGAGTCTTTCACACCTTAGCCAATGGTTCAAAATAAGCCCACATCCAAATCTTTCACTTTTTGATGGCTGTGTGTTCAGATGGCCTCCATGCAATGAACTGGTAGTCACAGACCAGTACAGAGGAGCCGGTTCTCAGATAAACAAAAAACACTCCAGTATTTGATACCATTTACTACTGTTGCTGGCAATTTCACCATAGAGGTTGAGTACCTAATAGATATGGCAATTGGACAGGACCCCCCAAAACAGGATTGATGCACAGTGGCACAGCAGGGTGAGGAAGCCTAAGCTGCTTCTACCCACATTTTGTGAGAAGAAATAGAGACCTTTCTGCCTTCCAGTACTCTGGTGTAAATCCAGTCACCTTTGAGGCTATCAGTTCTTCATGAATTTTCAATCCATTAAAACACACTTTCAAAAGAAACTATTGAATAATTTTTAAGCTCTCGGGCAC
Source organism: Mesoclemmys tuberculata (assembly GCA_007922155.1). Classification (NCBI taxonomy): domain Eukaryota; kingdom Metazoa; phylum Chordata; order Testudines; family Chelidae; genus Mesoclemmys; species Mesoclemmys tuberculata. Next base: position 50,264,251 of record ML675609.1, read on the forward strand.
TCAGCATGTGCTACTGTTATCGCGTACGAGTGAATGGCGAGGCCAGCAGTTGCATTATTTTATATCTCAGCCTGAAAGCTCTGGCAACACTCCTTGGCCAATGCAAGGACAAGCCAGTCTACTTTCCATAGAGTTCCCCTTTTATCCCTGGTAAAGTGTCCTGAGGGATTTACAGAGCATAGGATCATGTTTGCCACCACAAGTTTCTTTTTGGTAGGATTCCACTTGAAAATTCCATTGCCATGGAGACTCCAGCTCCATGAATGACGCTAATCAGTTCCAGAACTCTGCATGCTGATGGAAGCTGCCTCTTTCTTACGGAGTATCTAAATTCCCTGTAAAATACAAAAAAACATTGAGACTTTCCTGTACTTACTTTATATGGTCAAAAAGAAAAGGTGGGGAGACACTCCCTGCCCATAGTTGAAAATTGTGGGCATGTATTGGACCAGCCCACGTCCCCATTCTCATGGCTGGCTGAAGTAATGTATTTCAGAGTTCCTTCTGGCTGGATAGCAGGCATCCAACAGACACCCCCGCCCCACCCCTCAGCTGCTGATAAAATACCTACTGGCAGAAAAGAAAATGTACATATATTACAAGAGAAGGCGCAGAGAGAGCCTCTAATGTTCTTATTTTTTTTGCATGGAAATGTAAATCTATCTTATAATTTCTGTATAACAAAATTGTAAATGTCAGTATTGTACCTTTACTCAGAAAACTGTTTACTAAACATAGCTCCCAATAGGAATATAGGATAAAGGTATGAAGCATGCTCACCATTCTGAACAATGGAGATCTTAGCAAAGTGCATCCTGGAGTAGAGAGGGAGAGGGTTGAAGGGGAGAATAAAATAGAGTAACAGGATACAGCAGTACATTAGTGTTATATCAGGGATTCTCTTATAGCCTTATTGTAATTATGGAAACAATATTATATGATACTGTGTGTGTGTTTCTGAACATTTATTTAGTTTTAAATACTACCTACTGTTCTTAATTCAGTTATTGATTAAGTATCAAGTTTTAGACGATCATTATTTTTCTAGACATTTACTTAAAATGAATTAAATCACAATTATGTGCCATTTATTTTGCATAAAATGATCCCTAAATATTCTTAATCATATAGCTATGAAAAGAACAACCATACCATTGTTTTCTATATTTGAAGAATAATTCTATCTTTAAACTTAAACATTATAATTTGTAGCTTTGTTTGCCTTGCTTAGAAGTTAGCTAGGTAAGATTGACACCTCACTTTTGACTCCAGACATTAAATTTAACAAGCATAATTTTCATTCATTTAAGTCTAGACTGTTTTTTTATCAATGTATTTATTGTAGAAAGCAAATGTACATAAAGAAAGTTGGCATATTTATGAAGGAAAGCTGAATTGACTTTTATGTGCTACTTTGTCCAACTGATAAAATACCTACTGGCATAAAAATACCTGTAACAGGAATTGAAATTATACCAAACTCTAATCGACGTGTGGTTTTAAAATGCTCAAAGTAATAATATACTATCTCCTATATAAAGATTCTTCTGTTCACACTTTATCCATTTTCAAGAATCTTTTTGTCATGTAAATTTGCATTGATTAGTTTTTAATTTGAGTTTCTAAAAATGTGCTCTGCATATTAAATTCTAGCAAAAGTAGATTTTTTTGCCCGTATTAATAACAATAATTGTGATCCACAGATGAAGAGCCTTGTTGGATATTTTGTAATATGTCTAAAACCTAAGCTGCTTCAATGATCTTTAGTTTAAGTAAACGTCTAATGTTAGCTACCTATTCTGGGAAACTTAAATGTTGAATCAAGTGTGGATATTGAAAGGGAACAAAGCCATTTAGGGCCCAATCCTGCAGCCATTGCTCATGCATGCAAAAGTCTCAGTCACAACAGGACCAAAGTCAGTGCAAGAAATTGCAGAAATAGGGAGCACAGGATTTGTCCCTAAAGTGAATGGGACTTTTGCCTGACTAAGAACTGTAGGTGTGAATTCACTAAAGGCTTGCCCCAAAGTGTATTGCATTCAATGGGAGCCATTCCATTAATTTCAGCGATCTTTGGATGAGGACCTAAATATAAAGTGGATTTTCTTTAAGAAATCAGGGGGCAAATCCTGTAAGCCTTATTCAAAAAATAGGAGTTTTGTTTCTGAAGGCCTGCAGGGTTCCAGTGCCTGTGTAGTAATTATGTACATTGTCAAATACTGTAACTTCATCATAAATTGCAATGGGAGGAGTGCACATACAGGTGATGAATGGGAAAAACGAAGCTGTATATAAAATTGCAAAACCCAAAGTAAATTCCCCAAATTAAAAGTACTTCTGAGTGGTAGAGAAATATGTATCTATCCAGAAAACAGATGTAAGTAAAAAGGTGTAGAAGAACAATTGTCACATGAAAAAGAGTAAATATGATTAGCCAAGGAGAGAATTAGCCAAAAAATACATTTAGCATTCCTTCTAAATATAAAACAATCTGTTTACATGTAGCTCAGTTTTTACTAACATTAATCTTTTTCAATTAAAAAGAATAATTAAGGGGGTTTTTTACTATTGTTAAAAGACAGATTTTCATAATAACTGAGGGTTTCTGCTGGCTTTCTAAGAAGTTTTTAAATGTAGCATTTCTTTGTTCTTTCTGGACATTCAGAACTTTTTTGTATAAAATGCCACTCACATCCATATTTTTTATAAATAAGGTTCATAAATTACTTTTGAAGCAAGTGTTTTTCTCCTCTTTAAAGGAAAAAATATATCAAGTATTACAATTTAAGCATAAAAACAAATCATGTCTGAACTAATCTAAAGATTAAACTGTATTTTTCTTAGCTGATTGCATTATTTGAACAATAATGTTTTCATAAAATTATTCATCTGACTGATGAAAGAAAATACCTGATACACATTTTTATTCAAATATTACTCCCATGGAATATTGGCAACATTTTATGTTTCAGTCTAAGCTATAAATTCCTTCAGAACAAATCAAATGTCTTTAAAGAATATTTCTGTTTGAAAAGGAATTAAGCCTTCCTGAAAGAATTTTAAAGGTTGTGATATTCGCAGTCTGATAAAGCAGCACCTTTAATGAAATTCTAATTAGCAATTTCATGCACTTTGCTATTAGTCATATCAGATTAGTGCACATTTTCACAGCCTTCCTTTAATTAAGTGCACTTATTCCAAGTTTCAAACACTCTCCCTCCAAGATGAAAACTGCGCTGAAATGTTATTTAGTAAACAGCAGACGTGAGAAAGTGTAGGTGTGCAGATGTGTGTTGATGGACATTTTTAACTGCCCACAGACTTACGAGTTGCAATGCCTGCCACTTTTTATATGATACGTCTTCTGTTTGTTGATACACATTTCTATTATGCTTTTAAAAACCATAAATGGATGAAGTCCAATTTCCAGAATATTTCAAAGAACATCCAAAACTTTCCAGTGATTTGCATTTCTGATAAATGAATTCAGCTGCTATATGACTGTCAGATGCAGGTGATAAAAACAAGTTCTGGATAACCCAGAATGCAGACAATCAGGCCTCAAGCTGCCAAGGTTTCCCTGTACATCCACACATCATTTCTCTTAAAACCCTTGATGTAAATGCTGTCTGTGGGCCCAATCTTACACTCAATAAAGTCATCAGCAAAACTCCCATTTATTTCAATGGGAACAGGTTTGGGCCTTATCTCCAGTAGAAGAATACTGTACTGCAAAGTCAAATAATTATAAAATATTGTATACAACACTTATCTCTGTGCAAGGGCTGATTCACTTGTATGGTCGGCATTGTAAAAGGTGAGAGATTACAAATAATGCATTAATTCACAGTACACCTTGCTCTGCATGATATGAGCAACATGAGGATTGATTTAATATACATAATGATAACCAGGCCTATTATGGACATGCAGATAAAGGATATCACACATTTCTTGCCATTTCCATAATACCCAGAGCTATAAACACACCAAAGCATGCATTTTTTCATTCTACCATAGTATTTTCTAAACGTATGCAACAGCTTTCCAGTTAGAGGGAAAAACATGCTCCAAAACACACACAAACTCTCTTCCTTTTGTTATGCTCTTTACCTCATAGCCTCTTTTGGTTGAGATTTAACATCGTAATATATTAACTAACTGTGTGCATTTTTAAACACATGTTCTCCTGTTGATGTCATTCATTTAGACTGTAACATTTTTGACATTTTTAGATAGTCCCTAGAGGCTCATAGCCCTCTTAGCAGTTCCCTTCCAGTGAGGGCAGTTTGCTTTATGATTACTGACTGACATCTCAATAACTTGGAACATATTGAGTAGTGCATATCTATTGAACAGCTCTTTTAAATGCATGGTCCACTTTGTCAAGTCATGTGTGAGCCATAATTTAGGCTAATAATTACCAGACATGAATGCTACGAAACACTGGTGTCTACACTCTTTTTTTTTTTAAAGGACTGAATTTTAATACATTCAGAAAACGTTTGCCTAAGGCTAAGATATACCCCTCCTCTCCTCTCTTCGCCCACTCCCCCCCCCCCCAAAAAAACGAAAACACATGGAAGCACTTTAAAAGTGATAAATGATTTGGAATCCACAGTGTCTACTGGTGTGCGTCTCAGAAAAGAAAATTAGAGTTAACAGGTGTTAGATAGGGAATGGTGAAGCATTTTAATAGAATTGTCAAAATGTTGGTACCAGATGTTGACATTAATGCATGCAGCAAGGAATGTAATGCTATGTGGCCAATTAAATGATTATTTGTTTAAATTTCAAGTCTATAGCAGGAAATCCTTATTTTGCCCACCACCTTTATGTACAGGCTATTCCTTCTGTACTTTCCTCGATGATTTGCATCAAAGTGTAATGGTTATACGGCTCACATCTGCATGCTTTAAATAATCCATGCCTGTCAAATTTCATTTTTTCCTCTCAGATCATAACCATCACAACCCCTTCTGCACTAGCCTTGAAGTCTCTATAAATGTATTTGTATATTAGAAAAAATATTTAAATACTGCAAGTTACAGGATAATTAATCTTTGAACTACTCCATAACTTCGAATGTATTTACCAAGTAATCTGCATGAATTTGTAATTACTATGTATTTATATGGTATTTTCCATGTAATCACAAAGTAGTTACATGGTTATGAGTCTTATAAATTACAGGAATACCAGGGGAAAAAAACTAATCTCTGCTCCCTCCACTAAAAAGCTTTTCCAGAAATCTTTGGAATTCTCTTCACTGAGGTAGTCTGAGGAGGCAGAGAAAGTATATCCTTTGGAGATTAGTAGAATTTCTGCCAACAAAAGAGATCCAAAATCCATGCACAGTGTAAGAGAGGGGGTAGATTTTTGTTCTCTCATTTTGTTTTAACACTAAATCAATAATCTGTTTTTGCAGAGAAAATGTCGTCGTAGTTTAAAGACCACAGAAAGCTCATCATCCATTCATACTTCAAAGAAAGAAATATTTCCCTTCCCAATTTTTACAGAATCCTAAATAGTATGTAGCCTACAGTCATACCATCTCAGGCTGCGATCTTGTCAGAGCTCAGACTTGGCTTTGCCTCAGTAAGACCTTTTACACACACACTCACACTCTCTCTCTCTCCACAAAATACTAATCATGCTGTTTCTTGTACAAAGTTAAAGGGAAGCAAGAGAAATGTATGGTTATTGGGAGTCAGCACTCAGATATTACAAAAATGCAGCCATGTCAATAGACAAATCACTAGATTAGATAGATTGGATCAACTGATCAATAGTGCTGGTTAGATCATAAACATTGGGTCAATATTTGTATATAAAGCCACCACAGAAAACCTGCTTGTACGCTCTAGGAAGAAATGTTGGTTATTCAGATATTCGGTCGCTTGCACCCTTGCCTCTCTCTGGAGTCATTCTCTGGAGGATGTTAGGAGACTGTATTGCTAGATGTGCTGGCTTTTGGATGAGACATAAAACCAAACACTTGCTGACCTTTATATTAATTATATGGTATGATGTTGTGTTAGCACTTTCCACAAGAATAAAAATATTAACCCAGTCAGTCTAATGACACCCTTTCATCCAAACTGTGAGTGGTGTTTGGTGGATGGTCAGATGGTGCAGCCAAGGAACTGTTACTTGTGAGACATTCTTACTCATCTGTGGGAAGAGAGTTAGAGGGACTACTGTCAAAGTTACTGGATAGGGTGGGGGTTTCTCTCTATTTGAAGTTATGTTCTATTTCTGTGTTTTCCCAAATTTAGGACTGTTCCTTTTCCCCTACTAAAGATTTCCCTGTCTGTACACAGTCTCAGACTACTTGGGAGTGGGGAAGTTCTGGCTATTAAGACAGGGAGCATGTGTTTAGTTTTCTGAGTGGAGACTCAAGCTGGTTTAGTTATTTGTCAAAAGGGACCCTAGATATAGTGAACCATGTTTTTTTGCTGCCTTTAGCCACCGCGGTAAAAGGGTTATGTATATAATTATGCACTTATAATACCAGCCCAATATTTCCATGTGCTTAAATACCTGTGATGGCCAAAAGGCTGAATAGAATGTAAGGTCCTCATGAATCAATCCATGTATCTGCTGGGACAGAAAAGATATACACATGTATCGTATGCATGTTAAATAGCCTAGCATTGCCATTTCAGTGGAGAGTGCTGCTTAAAAACTGATGGCATGAAATATTTCCTTGTCATCCTTTGAGAATGCATATGGGAGTATCCTACCTTTGGTCTGAAACTTATATAGGAGGTTGCCTACTATACCGCAATTTCATTTCAGCCACAAGGAAATAAAGTACCTACTTATTTCCATTTATGACCTTTTCAGTCAAAGATATGTGAAAGATTGCTGTGGGCTTGATCTTGAGAGTCCTAACTAGCAGCCACAAGATATTTTTAATGCACTCATTCTGTTCTCCACGGCTGGCTTTGTACATTATTTTTCCAGCCTCCATTGGTGGTGGTTGTTTTTTAAATGTTTTTGTGGCTTTTGGTATTCAATGGTTTTTTTCTGTTACTTTTTTCATCTTCTTTATAATGTAAATATGGCTTTCAGTGTCATTCATGTTAACTAGAAATGAGCATGAGAAATTCAATATTTAATCTCCATCTGAATTGTATGTCTGAAACTCAGTGGTGTTGAGATCCAAGGTTTTAGATTGGCCCATTGTGGAGTAGATTTTGGATTCCAAACACCCCACGCTCCCAAAGTTCCAGAGCTTTGATCCAGACCCACTACTAAAATTAACTAAAGTATATTGTATTTTAATGGCCTAGTTACCTTTGCTGTCACAATCACCTCAGTCAGACTGATACAGATACTAAACTGTATATCCAGTAAACATATAAAACTTAAAGACGGAACCAGTTCGGAAAGCTCAACTTCAGACAGGAATCTAGATTTTCCCAAATTCAGGAGAATTCCAGAATCATGTGGCTTTACTCTGGGCCCATATCTGCTAACAATAATTGTCCTATAATGGCAAATTTTCTAATCAACACATCAGAGGGCAATGAGAAGTCTAGATGCAGTGAATCTGTTTTCCGATAGGGTCTGGTTTAGAAAATATAGTATATAAAAAACAACAGAAAAGTAGCTAGATCCATACTTTGGGGTCCTCTGAAACTAGAACTATACACATGCATCATTTCTGCTTTCACTTTGGTTGAACTAGAGTATGTCGAGATTTATTTTCTTTGTTCTCACATCTATGCAGTATCCTCATCTCTGGGTAAAATCTTGCCCTGACATGTAGGAGCCAGGCTGAGACATGGTGGAGAGGCATGCCACCAGCATGTAGCATACAGAAGAGCCATCTTGATGATATTGGGCAGGATCACAAGGCCAGGTAGCCATTTCCAGAGCTGTGCGAGAATTTGCTATTTCAGGGGAATTCTGTGATTTCAACATATTTTTTTCCATTCCAAAAGGGAATAAAACCAAAACCATTATGAATTCCCTACAAAACAAAATGTGAGGGGTGGGGGGGAGGAAGAAGGAATCATTTTGGGTCAATGGAAACATTTTGTTTTGATAAAATCAAAACGTTTCATTGCGACTTCAACTTTTTTTAGTTTATATTGTCGAACGTTAGAGAAAAGAAAATCAAAATCAAAACCTTCCCTTCCAAAAGAATGCTCCATTTTGATTCTTTTTCTATTTGGAAAATCCCCACTTTCCTGCAAAATGTTTTGATTTTTAAAAACAGCACTTTCTGACATAAGTGTTCAGTCAGAAAATTTCCAGCCAGCTCTACACATTGTACATTAGGGTGCACAGAGCTTCTACTCTGGAGCCCTTGGGCTAACAACTGTAATATGTGTGATACCAGGTGGAGGCCTACCCATGCTAGTGACTTATAGACCATGTCCTCCTAAAAGCATGTTGTACCAGCCAGCACAATACCTGACCCCCTTTCTTGCATTTTCTTTAACAGTAGGTCGGAAGCCTGGCCAGCTGCCATAAGAGAGTGAGGAGACAGAAGACCCTCTCCTCAGTACAAACAGCACACCCCTCCAACTGGAGAACACCAGCACTGGCCACGAGGAACTTTCACCATCTCCTGACATCCTCATTCACACAACCCAGAAACTTGGGTTGGGGCAGAACGGTGGCATCAATAGCGCTATTAGTGGAGTAAGTACTACTCAACATGAGTTACCAGCTAGTCCCCAATGTCTTCAGACTAGTTGAGGGTGATCAATGCCCTGTAGGGACAGGCCCTGGGTGTGGTGATTAGATATAGACATCAATAACAGCACAATATTTAGCGTCAGACGGCTTGCAGATGTAATAATGTCATTGGGCACAGACTCAGGGAGTGATATTACTGAAGAGCAGGGCTTTGATAGTGAAATGTAGTTCTAATAAATTACTATCCAGCCAACGAAATAACTCCTTCCACTTATGATGATAGAGTCAAATTAAAAATCCCTAGGGAAGTCATGTCTCCAGAGCAGGGCGACTGAGAACTAATGCAAAAAGGCTGTCCCTTTCTGTGGACTGCCCAAGATCTGTGGGATTTATCTGCAGATCTCAAGATATTTACTTTGTAGTGGTGACATGCCCTCCATAGCCAGGCAAATGCAAAAGAAATGATCCAGTGGGAGCTCTGGAGTCGATTAGAATCTTACCAGAATTGTTCCTCTTGTGTGAGGGATGATGTGGCCTCTGGGGCAGGTCCTCAGCTGTGTAAATGGAGCTGTGGCAATTTACACCAGCAGAGGATCCATTCCTTTGTTTTTTTCAGCCTAGCCATGGCTGCTTTGCTGCGCTGGAGATTATATCTGGCGGAATCTCTTCTCTGTGCCAATATTTCAGAGTGCCCTGACGCAAAGATTATTTCTGCTTTAGCCAAGCAACTTCCCAGCTTTCAACTGAGACTTGTGCACATGGACCAAGACTACATCTCTTCTTTGAAATATTCCTTCTTCCCATAGCCTTGCTTGCCACTCACCAATACACAAATGCTTTTCATTAAATGCAAATAACATATTTTTGAGCAACTCAAGCCTTACTTACTCTTTGTACTGTTCATCATTATGCATACCTAATATATTTTGCAAACCCCCAATTCTCCAGCCTTCTGTCTTTTGAGGCACATTTCTGAAATCAAATGAAAATATTACACCCCTGTTTACTTTTAGACATGTATTTTTTTTCAAAGCTAATGCATTCTGTGTTTTAAGTGAGATACCACCATGTATTTATGGGAGTTTAATAAGTTCTTCCATTAATAACATAGACAAACTAATTTACCAGAACGTGTCTGTTTTAAACTTTGGGAACAAAGAGTGGGAGTATGAAAATCAATCTTTCCTTTGTACTTGAGCCACTGACCCATTAAAGCTTTGAAGATCATTTCTTTAAGAAATTGTGAGGAGTTATTTAACTACAAACAGCAGCTACCTTCCCATTCCAGCTGCGTAATCAAGCGTAATAAATTAGAGGGGGAAAAATAAAGGTTCACTCCATTTTTTTTTATAACTGAAAATTCTTAATAGCACTTTGACAAATCGACCCGCAGCAGAAAGAAGCCAGCTCTCTTCAAAAAAAAAAAAGAGAGAGAGAGAGAAAATGCTGTTAAAACACTGATGTTAAAACATAATGGTGGTTCACAATTTTTCTTGATTACCCTGGGCTTAATTATTTGACATAAATTAATTGTTAAATTTGCCCATTATTGGGCAAAGTTAACAATATTGTGATATACCACATTGTCAATGAATGAAAATTGGAAGCCATTTCCTTTTTCCTTAACCAAGTGAAATCCTAAATGTATTATTCATTGTTAATAGTTATTACCGACTATTATTTCATATTTTAGAATTGACAGTATGCTTAGAATTATACTGTAAAAAACAATCCCTTCCTTAAATTGCCTACAGTCTAAAATCTAAAAATTAAAGTGATGTCCTAGCCAATAGAACTGTCCTGGGGGAGGAAGTAAATGAACATGACACATAACTGAAACACTCAAACAGGTATGTACCTTTTTTTTTTTTTAATTAAACATGTAACCTTTTTGTTGATTCTGGCTTGAAATAAATAATTATTCCTTAAAAAAAATCTATTGTTTCTGTTTTCCAGGTCTCCATTTATTATGAGCTATGAAAGAGCTGTAAGAGGAACAGCATTCCCTCTCCCAAGGAAGAATGAACTGCATGAAAAGGTTAAAAGTGATTCTTACCTGCCTCTGGGATATGTTTTTGCTAAATCAGTAGCACTATAGTGAACTGACATGTGTAGGAAGCATAGAAGAAAGGCTCCTGTAATAATTAATTAATTAATATTTAGTACTTTATATAGCGTATTATGTACTGCCGACTGCATTTTTTAATAAGATTGTCTGGGGTCTATGCACAAAAATGTTTGATCGCAACAACTGTACAAGCAAATCAGGTCACTGCCAACACAAAGGGTTAGACTGAAACCTCGCTAGTCATTTGCCTGTGCAACTGTGGTGACTGCACAAATTGGTAAGCAGACAATTCTATACAAACCTCAGGCCTTTTTCTTTTTTGGCCTTAAGAGTGTTGTCTGAACATAAATTTGCTGAATAATATTCTTTAACATTTTTTCCTCAATCCATTCTGTATTAATTAAATAAAAGTGACTGCTTTTTTTTTTAAAGTTCATTAAAGTTTGTTCAAAGTAGATAGGCTTATTGGGCCAGGAAACTGCAAAATGTGTAAGTTTGTAGAAGGCTTTGGTTCATATAAGCAGCTCAGACTTGGGGCCAGATCCTCAGCTGGTGTTAGTGCGGGTCCATTGGTTCAGGTCCTCAGCTCCATTGACTTCAGGCAAGCTATGTCCACATACACCAGGTGAGGATCTGGTCTGTTGACTTCACTAGCATTTTGTCATTTTAGCCTAGCTGAGAGTTTCGCCCTCTATGTGTAACTGAAGTCTGTTCAGATGATATGAACCTCACCATTCAAAAAAACTAAAACTCTCACAAGAATTGCTTTTCTCAAAGTGATCCCATGAGGCCTTCTATTGGGTTTGGCTGAATTTATCTGTTTTGAATAATATTAATTACAAATTTATCCTGTTTTGGGGTGAAAGAATTTTCAAGACTGTAGAATACTTTGGACAAATAATTTTTAGACAACAGGCTGCTTGTGAACTATTTGCTTCCAACGATTTGCTAATCAGTATTCATGAGGTGCGGTTAGTCACCCTGAAGCCTTACGGTGTCTATCCATCCTGTGAGGAGTGAGTGCTTTCTTTAATAGAAGAAACTCAGTGTTATTCAGTGGAATTCACCTTGCAAGTCAGGAAATCCCCTGAAGATAGAGAGTAATTTTAAGGCTCCAGGTCTGTACGAGTAATAACCCCCACTGCATGTTATCTGTGAGGAATGAACTTAGGACCTTCAGCCTGGATCTTTCAAGTGCTAGGGTCCAAAAGTAGAGGCCCCAGCACTTGAGCTAAAAGACTAACTCCATTTGTGCGTAGAGCCAGCCTCCAGAAAGAAATGAGAAACACTTAGCAAAAATGTTGCATAAGTTACATTATATGGTTTTTTGCTTCTTGGTTAAATGATTGTGGCCTCAGTTCAGCAATGAATTTAAGCACATGCTTAAATCCCTCTCTAGTCACATTTAGGTGTGTTCTGAAACATTTTAAATTGGTGAATAACAAATAGCAAATAATGAATAACACACTTTTTTGTATGAAATTTTAGACAATCGTTCATGGTAGAGCTAATAAAAAAATGCCAATTTGTCAAAACTGACACTGGTCACAAAAGGGGTTGGTTTTTGATGAATCTTTCCTCCTAACTCAAACTTCAAACAAAACAAGTTTTATAATTTTTGAAATGTTTTGTTTTGACATTTTTATAATGAAGAAATCTGCTTTCCTAGTTTCAAATGACTTTTCATTTAGAAATGTAAGCTAAATAGACTCAAAAAGGGTTTATAAAGAGGTTGAAATTGAAATAAAACACTTTGAAATTATCAAAATGAATGCTTGAATTGACCCAAACGAGAAAAAAAAAACATTTTGGGGTTGCAAAAAAATTTAAGATTTTGACTTTTTGTCCTATTTGAGATGGGAAAATTTTTCAAATGCTCAAAAGTATTTGTAGAACAGGAAAACCATTTTCTGCCAAATTCTATTATATCATTTGTGAAACTTTTGGGATTCTGTATGTCTGACAGTTATCCAAACCCTGACAAATAAACATGATGACCATATAAATTTTAGTCAGCTGACTCTGATACTTTTAATCAGAACAACATTCATAAATCCATTTCTTAAAATTATTCTTGTTCTAACATATAACTTTGCAAACACATGAGGGAAAAATTATAAAGAATATATTTTGGCTTGAGTATGTCCTAAAAATTGAGAGAGGTTCATGAGGTAGGAGGGGTTATTTTCTCTAGGTAGCTCACGCATCCATAGTCTCAAAATCATTCCCCATGCAGTTCCCTCTGCCTTCAAAGTGCTACTGATCAGAATGTAAGTAAGGCAAAATAAGAGAGATTGGGTAGAAATTTCAAAAGTACCTAAGTGACTTGGGATCCTAAGTTCATAATTAATGCTTCTAAATCACTTATGTGCTTTTGAAAATTGTACCTTTTAGAATCATATTTACTATTCATGCATCTTTGTTTATTGTCTGATATATTAATCACACCCCAACAAATAATGTTCAGGTTTCCTTTTTAAATCAAGGACATTTCTGTTATCAAGGGCATTTCTATAATACTGTACTACAAATTTACTGAGAATTCAGTTCATAGTATCATTAGAACAACTCATTTTTATGTCAGTGTATTAATGTACTAAGAGAGGTCTGCCCTAGAAACTATGTCAACATATTACTCACCAATGGAGATCATGAAATACTGACGGCAATAGTGTTAAAAAACAAGCTTTTAGATCCATTTTACTTTGTTGCAACACGGCTTTGCAGATACTGAATTAGAGCCCATTTAAACCATTCAAGCATATAATCAAATTTCAGTAATGAGTTATTAATTAAGCAGGGGCATCCAATTCTGTGCTAACTGCCTCATAAACAATCGACAGGAGATTTGTGAATTTTGACTTCCTGACACTATTAAACAAATCAATATTAGGTTTCAGACACAGCAATTCAGACAGTTTTCCCTGTTATTTGGCAATCGTCTGCCTAGAATACTAATGAAAGAATTAAGAGCTGTAGATTTTGCATGTGTTCCATCAAAAAGATCCTTATCTGTGGGGAATTGGGGCCTGATTTGCATGGCAGAAGATTTTGCTTTTGTAGGTACAATTTTTCTCAATATGTCACTCATTAGTATTTATAAACTACTGAGCAGTGAAGCCTTCAGCCTCTATTCATAATGAACGTTCATATCCCTGTTGGAGATTCAACTGAACAAAGCATATTATTTATTTATTTAGTAGTCCAGTTAATTTATAGCTAACCTAACCTATAGAAAACTTGCATCTAGGGCTATTTCTGCACAGTTAACACTTTCTTAATTTTTAAGAGGCTTAATTTGCTGAAAATAGACACGTGATTAACTTATGACAGTTTATTCCATGGTATAACATTTCTGCAGTTAACAATTATCTTCAAGACATTTCAAAATCATTCATAGCCTATGTCTATACTATACGATAGGGGTTCTTCAGCTTGTGTACACGTACTTGGAGCAGCTCAAGGAGAACTAGCAAAAGAGTCGTATAGCCGTGTGAACCCACCATTTTAAGGAGTGTTTGTGCTCGCGTGGCTGCTGCTTTCCATGCTACCACAGCTACACTGCTATTTATATCCATGCTAGCTCTCATCGAGCTACTATAAGTGTGCTCAAACGGGGGAAACACAACCCTAGCCTGTAGTGTAGCCGTAGCTATAGATTTATTTATTTATATCACCGTCCATCTCACCTCTTCTAGGGTGAAATTAGGCAGTCCATTCCTGTTCAGCAAAGCACCTGTTAAAGTGAAGCAGATGCTTAGGTAGGGTCCAATGCTTGACAGAAGTGCTGGATTGGTGGTATAGAAAGATGATGTTCATAGAACAAGTACAATAGCAATGCAGTTTTACCATATTGCCCTTGCCAACCTGGATCCATTCGAACCTCTTGAACTACATCTGAGGATGAATAAGTTGTTTAGGCTCCGTACTCATGCCTCTAATGAAACTGTCAACAAGGGTGCCTCAGGGCTCATGGTGGTGTTTTTTGCGAGCAAGTTACTTGTCCACTGAGAATTGGACTGAGATAGTATATGGCCAAGTCTCATGATTTTCTGAATGGCAGAAGGTTCTGGTCTAAAACTGTGGGTCTAAACACCTCACATTTTTGAGTAGTTTTGAATATAACTTCTAGCTGTTACCGCAATAGCTGGCTAAACCAAAACTCTGATTTCAGTCCCCCCTGAACTGTGGAGGGTGGGCGATTGAAATCTGATCTGAAATTTGTCACATGCACTCATATGTAATTGGATATTTTATCCAAACCATTTGGGGCTTGAGATTGCACAAGAAGAAGTTTTCTCATATGAATTTGCTATTTCCTGCATTGGAAATGGCACAAGAATAGATTTTTCTCTTGATTTTTTTAGTACTTCTGCATCAGTCCTGGCTGAAAAAAAGAAGCACAGAGGTGCAACAAAATTAAAATGAATAAGAAGTTAATTTGGTCGTTTTTGTTAAGTTCTCAAGTGAGAGAGAGATCTTTTGGAGCTAAATGAAATGGGTTTCTTTTCTAATGCCAGAAATCTGGATGAGCTGGCATACATGATATTTTTATGTATGCAGATACCCATTTTCTGGCTTTATATGTCTGTGAACAACAGACAATCAAGAGAGAGATTTTCTGACTGGGGAAGAACATACTGTAATTTACTTACTCAATTAATGCATTTGTACAACTGTCCTCAATTGAATAGACCTGCTCAAGTATGTTTGAACATATTACCCTCTAGTAGCTGGTTTACAAAAAAGAAAAAGCATGATTGCATTGAGAACAAATAAGATTCTTCTTTTGTTCAGTGGTGAGAGGACTTATTTTAGTGGTGGGTTGGATTGCTGTACTTATAAAATGATGGGTTTTATAGCATGGATCAAAACTATTACCCATTAATAAAACAATAGAATTTTCACATTTTGCATTGGCATACCCCTTATTTGGACGCATAAATTCCATAGGCAGTTCCATTTGGCATCACAGTAGTAGAGGCTGCCATGGACAATGTTGCCCACCATGTATCTGAATAAAGAGATGAAGCAATTTTCTTTGCTCCAACCTTTCAAGCAAATAAGTATTTACAAATATTTTCTACATATACATTTATTTAAAAACCAGGATGATTTTTTGGCGATGTTCTGGTTTTTTGATTAATAATATTACAGTTTTTAAACAGATCTACTTACAGGCTGAAATCTTTGTTTCATTGAAGTCAATGCTAAACACATGTGAGGCACTCAGAGACTATGGTAACGGAGGCTATATAAGTACGATGATAGACAGATAGATAGAAAACGCCCATTAACTTCAACCAGGCAATGATTTCTCACACAGCATCTACTCTCCTTCTGTATTACTATATATGTTATTGTAGCACCTATCAGCCCCAGTTACAGTCCAGGAACCCATTGTGCTAGGAGTTCTACAAACACAGAACAAAAAAGATGTCTTCCTCATATCTAAGTAGAAGACTAGAGACACCAGATACCCTTAACTGTGTAATGCCTATTAATGTTTATGAGGGTCATATGTGAAAATGGAAAGAAGTTGGGCTACTTACAAAAAAAAAAAAAAAAAGAAGTGAGCCCCTGTGATGGATTGATATAAGATTTTTCTCTCATTTCCCTTTTCTGCCTTTTTCTCTCTGTCTATCTATCAATCAATCATATTTTAAGACCCCTAATCTCCTAAAATCTTCTTTTTTAAATCTCCAAGGCAATCACATATAAAATAATGCTTATCTGTCAGGCCACATTAACAAATAAGAATATTCAAATTTACATTAACAATCAATCTGATTTCACATTGTTCTTATCATTAAGAAAGTTTTTCTTTTAGACAACCAATATACACCCAGCTATTTCACATAAATTGGAGCTCACCTGGATTGTGCTCTATCTAGGGTTTAATTTAAAATACATTTCAGTGTCTTATACATATAATTTGATCAGTTCCGCAGCATGCTGCCATTTTTATGTAGCAGTCAGCTCGCTTGCAAATCATACTTGCTCCTGCACAGGTCCCTAAGATGTGTCACATTTATAAAGGGACAACTCCAACTTGAAATTTAATTCTCTAGCCTGTGCTATACAGAAGGTCAGACTAGATAGTCTGATGGTCACTTCCGGCCTTAAAAATCTATAAACCCATGAGTCTATAATAGATTCTAAGATCAGACTGGACCGTCATGGTCATCTATGAGTCTCTAAAATCTAGTTAGTGTACTAAAACTAGTTTCAGGGCTACAACAATTTTTCTGGTTTTGCAATCTATTAAAATGTCCTCTGTCCTGTTGCTATGTGACAGACCTAAACCAACAGCTGAATTTTGCTTGGGCCCCAACCCAGCATGTGAATAGACAGGGCCTTGTGCCTACCCAGATTCTTACTGCAGTGACTGGACACAAATAGCTTTACATATACATGAATACTTACAGGCATGGTTGTCCTCCTATTGACTTCCGTAAGAGTACCGGTGGGCAGAAAAGTGTGTGCATGTGTTTGCAGGAACAGAGTTTAACTGACTAGACATAAAGTGCCGTCAAATGCCCAGAGTACATAAAAGTGACTTTTTTTCTCTAATCTCTTTGTTATAATAACCTGAGGCTTCATGTGTAACAATGGTAGGTTAAGAAATTCAGATGGAAGTGTGATTTTTAAGGTGATGGTATCCCATTAATGTGGCAAAATATAAATCCTGCATATATTAATAATGAGAACCATGTTATATGTCACTTTCATGTAATTAACACTAATGTCTTATAAGTGTGCTGGTTAAGAAACCAAGGCTATATCAGTTTAATGCCCATAGCACTTTTCCCATTTGATTAAAAATATAGATTACACATTAGTTTGTTTCCTTCAAAATTATATACAGTTATTTAAAAATCTAATATTAAGATTTACAATAAAAGTTATTTTCCAAAATTCACTTTACTCAAAACCTCAGTGTCAATAAGAAAAATGGAAACAAATTTGTGGGATCTGAAATTTACATAAATAGATTTAACATCTCCTGTCTTTATTCTGTTTAATTTTATGCATATATCTGTTTTCCAGTGTTTCTCAGTCTCTCTCTCTCTCTCTCACACACACACACACACACACACACACACACACACCTATTACTACCTACCTATTATGAACACAACCTTAATAATAGGTTGCCCCACCTATTATTAAGGTTGCCTGACACATCCTATTATAAGACCCTGTTTTCAGTTGCTTATAACTTTGCCAAGCTTTAACCATTTTGCTGAAATTTTCCATGCCAGATTTTGATTTGATTTTTTTCTTTTTTGTTTGTTGTTAATTTCAGCCCAAACAATTCAGCTGTTTCTGAGAATGAGGCCTGGTGGGGAGAGAACATATCATAATGAAAGTGCACAAGAGGGCTGAGGTAAGGTTGCACCGGGAATGCTTGACTTTGCAGACTTAATAATTAATGTTCATTGAGCAGTGCGTGTGTGGGCGGAGGGTGAGTGTGAATGTATGTGTGTGATTTGATATCGAGTGGGTAATAGAGCAACTTCCTGCTGTTGTAAACTGGAGCTTGAAGGGTTGTGAGCACAATACTGCAGACTTGGAGCTCAGAGATCAATGGATTTTCAGAAATATGGACATGACACATGATATATTTCTGAATATCTCCATTTAGAATAATATGCCATGAGACAGGGGTAAGTGTTTTCAATTGCTATGTTTTTCCCCCTGTGGCAACAATGCATGCCACATTGCTTCACCTGCGAAGGTAATGCAAGTAGCCTCTATTACCCTCTTCATTGAAAGGAAAGGCCAAATTGGCTTGAATAATATTCTGAAACCCACAACAGACGGCTAGGCTGACCATTTTCTAAGGGCTAAATGAATGTCATTAAACACTTTAAACTTTTGCCTCTTACCTGGCCAGACTCTAGGCATATTGTGAAATTATCTGACGATGGCTATATATCCATAATATCGGTTACACAATTTCTAATATATAGGAGAAGTAATAAGGAGAAAAATGACCAACAGACCTTCTAGATAAAGAAACCCTTCTTGATGTAGCTGTTTTATTGTATATACATAAATTAATTGGTTATATAAGATTTGACTTTGAGCATAATGCAACTTTTTATTGAAACTCGTACTCCTGGTAGAATTAAGAGGCTTGAAACTTAAATTGCAAGGAAAAACCAGTTTTTTTAAGTAGAAAATATTTAATCCTCTTAATGCTACTGCCTCTTTTTCAAGGCCTTCTGTAACTGGCGTTTCAACCCATTTTATTTGTGCTCTATCTGAAAACAAATGTTTGAAAGGTTTTGTGGTCAAAGCACTGGCCTGGGAATGCTTCTGTACTTCACAGGAGTCTTGCAACTATCAGCTCATTCATATGTCCTATGTGCTCAGGCATTACAGTTATGGGTGCCATAGAAGAGCCTATGTACAAAAAGGCCTCATAATTATTCTTTCTGTAATGATTTTAATCCATCGAGATGCATGTGATAGAACTGATGTGGATTTGTCACTTTCTGCGTGTCATTAAGTACAAGAAATTTGGCCATATCTAGATGCAGCTGTTTTCTACACAGCACTCTTTAGTCCATTGTTGCTGCTTATGAGGCTCTTACGTTGACTTTAGTGAGTCTCTCCTAGGCATCAGCTGCAAAAACTGGACCATTGTCTAAAATATAGTATAATATAGTATCTTGATACCCCTTGGTGTATAGTGTGCTGTGTCCTTAAAAGTGGTGGCTTTGGTCTAGTCCTTAGATTTAGTCCCATTAGTAGACACTATGAACGAGTTTTCTTGAAAGGCCCAGCCCAGCAGAGCACTTAGAAGTCGTGGACTTTAACTTGAGCACATGCTTAAGTGGGTTTTGGGCGTAAAGTAGGAATGTAGAGAAATTAAAGTGAAATATTTATATATAAGGTTTATTGCTAGAGCAACAAAGTTCAACACACAAGTATTTCTCAGACAGAGTCAGGAAAATAAAAGAATGAGAGTTTGTCAAACTCCCCAGGAATCATATTTGCATGTACACTGCACGTATTCCTGTCTGTTTGGTTTGTTGGCAGGTGCCAGAGTGTGGAGGCTGAGAAATAAAGGAGAGGAGGGCTGAAAATACTAGCAGGACCACATTCTCAGAGGCTTAGAAAAATGGTTTCCAAACTATACTAGTGATTATGTAATATCAATGTACACATAATCATTGTGTGACATGTTAGAGTTCAGTAAGCGTCTGAATAAAAAAAAAGGTTTTAAGTCCCATTTAAATAATTAGTTGTTATTGTATTCCAGGAAAGCAATCGGAGACAAGGTCCCAGTAACTATAATTTCTAAATAGTTACTAGCTATATCAGGTGTAGGAAATGAACTAAATTGGGGATCAAATTTGACAGGACCATAAAAGTTGCCTAAACCTTTTGAGCTTTTTATGCTTTTAATATCATATCGCATTTTCTGCCTGAATGGTAAACTCAATCGACCTAAAGAAATCTGAGTTTTAATTTACAGCAGATGAAGCTTAGATCATCTGATATCCGCATTTCCAGCAGTCATTAAAATTGTGTGGCTGCTTTTGCAGCCATTGACAGACTCAGCAAGTAAACCCATGAAGAGTGTGGATGTCCTAAGTGTTTGGTTAGTTGTTAATTTAAATTTAAATGTTGAGCTTGGTGTCCCGCACATAGGGTTGCAATGTTCAGGTAAAGTTGGAGAGAAGCTTCAGATTTATGATCTCAAACTGTATGCCTACGATAGCCTTACTCTGGATTGTTGAAAGGAAAATTTGTTTGCACCCTGTGGCTCAAAAAAAAGTACAATTGCTGACAAGAATCTCTGCTTCAGACAAAGCATTGCTGGCTAGTAAAAGTGAAGTCTGCGCTTCCTACTATAACAAACGAGCACAGAAATATGCGTAATCAGTGGATGCCTGGATATACACCCAAAATACTCCGTATACCCACAGCCACTTTGAACCGCTGGGGGCCAAAAGGATTTCTACCATCTTAGGTATGTACATGGCCCCCATTACCTCAGTATCTAAGTGTCTCATGATCTCAAATTTGTTCAGCCTCACAACACTGCTATGAGGCAGAGAAGTGGTGTTATTCCCAGTTGCCAGATAGGGAACCAAGGCACAGAAGGTATGTCTACCCAGCCCGCTACAGTGAGTCTCGGAGCCTGGGCCCACAGACTCAGGCTTGTGGGGCTCGTTCTACAGTGCTAAGAGTCCCCGTGCAGACATTTGGGCTCAGGCTCTGAAGCCTAGGGAGGAAGGAGGCTTCAGCGCTCGAGCTGCTACCCGAGCCACAATGTCTACATAGCTATTTTTAGCACCTCAGGGCAAGCCCCATAAACCTCAGTCTGTGGATCCAAGCTCTGAGACTCATTGCCGGGGGCTGCTTCTAGCTGTGTAGACGAACCCAGAGAGGCCATATGCCACACATACCGTAGGTCCCATAGGAAGTCTGTGATCGTACACTGAATTAATCCTGAATCTCTTGTAGCCTAACCACTGGACCATCCTTCCTCTCTCATCAGTGGATTTGATGCTATCCCTGTACCTGTTGCTTCCACAAAGCAGTAATCTGGGTAATGTATCAATATTAATGAACTGAGTGCAAGGTCGTTCCTGTAAATGACAGGGTCCTGCCAGGTTGCTGCCCAGCATATCTACAAGTACGAATTCAGCACCTCAGAACCTCTCATTCAGTCCACACGTAGGCTGGATACCAAACCACCCAAGCTACCTCTGGGCTACTGAATTCTCCCGGTGTTAGAAAACACAGCTCTCAGAGTTTGTCAGATATGTTCTGCTGATCGCTACTAGACAACATGGCAAAAGTATTTTCCAGCCGTTTTCTCTTTCTTGCAGCTGCTAGTGGAGAGTCGTGATGTTGCAGATTTCACAATGTTGTAGCCTGTTACTCTACAAGAAAAAAGAATCTCACCGTCACCAAAGCCAATGCAAAACTCCCATGTTTTTGGCAGGTTTCCTGAAAATACCAAAAGTTTAATGTTTTTCCCCTTGGAGTTTCTCATAAAAATTAAAGGAATTTTCTGCATTTATCCTTGTTGCAAATTATTGCTCACAAGGAAAAAATGTGTCGCATGCTATGGAGAGGGGCTGTTCTGGGTCATGTCTGGTTATACCTGCACACCTCATCCAGGAAGCAGTAGGGTTACGCAGGGGTAACTTAAAGCAGAATTTGACCTAATTAAATATCTGTCTTAAAGCTTTGTCCTGGTCTCTATCACTAGAGTATCTGAGGGCCTCCTGGTTAACAGATGGGCAAGCTCCCTAGTGGATTTCATAGTCTTCCAATCTTCTCCCCTCTGTTTATAGGAAGTTGTAGGTGACTATTACTATATTATAGTATAGTAAACATTAGTTATGGGTGACTTGGGGAGTGAGGAGGAGGGGGCTGTTGTAAACTTCAGTCAGGTTATGATGGAAAAGCGTTACCAAAGAGGAAGGCTTTGCAGAGCGACCTACAGATGGTCAGACTCCAGATTAGTCTAATATCTTCTGGAAGCTTGTTCCGGATCACAGGCCCCCCTCAGCCCTCCATCTTGTTCTCAGATGAACTATGAACTCTGCTCCTAGGAAAAAACCAAAAGGCCAAGAGACACCTTATGGACGCAGATACATTTTTCAAGAGGGATAAGACTCAAGCGGGGTCTTAAAATCAAGATTGCCATGGGCAATGATCGCCAACATGCTGGTTTAAATCACAATGTCCGCTTCAGCGTCATATTTGTCACGATCTATTATTTATATAGCAACATAAATGTACATAGGTCTTTACAGACAAATAAAAGTGAATTCTGTGCCAGGGAAAGCTCACAATCTCAGCAGCGATTTTTAAAGACCAGTAAGTAGCTGTGTATAGTCAGCCGTGGTGGCTTAAGATAAATATCTCATTTGCAAGAAGAATGAAGGTAAACCACAGCAGCTATATGCTTCCATCGATAGTAGTTTTGTTTGTT
This sequence comes from Mesoclemmys tuberculata, assembly GCA_007922155.1. Lineage (NCBI taxonomy): Eukaryota > Metazoa > Chordata > Testudines > Chelidae > Mesoclemmys > Mesoclemmys tuberculata. Next base: position 50,286,942 of record ML675609.1, read on the forward strand.
TTGTTTAACAAACTAACTAATCTCATTGAAGGTGTGTGTGTATGCATTTAAATCTCAGGAATATTATAGTTTACCAAGTTCTGACACACATTCCAGCTTTAGACTTGCCAGGATTGCTACGCTTTGCATGAGAAAGGCATACCTTTTGTGGAGCTTGAGATACTGTCTTGTTTTACAAACATTTGCAAAAACAAATCATGATAAAGATCATGTCTTATTGTGCATGAATAACGGCACTTTTCACGCTTCCATGGGAGTCTGGCAACCAGCAAGAGGCGTGTAGAAGTTGAACAAGAGTGGAGACGGCCTGCACACCATAAAGAAATTTAATTTCTCAGGGTGACATTTACAACCCCTGTTCAAAGCTTGGGATACCCTGGGCCTTGCGTCAGGGATACAGAGGACTGAGTGAGCAGAACAGTCCCTCCATCTGGAAACGGTGTATGGAGCATATGCACAGCCATTCCTATCGCATATGGGCTTCAGCAACAGCTGTAGCCTACAATGCTCCCAGTGCTGGGTTTGTCATTATTGTTAATTAGCAGTAGTGTGATAGTTCCTAGACGCCCCAGTCATGGGCCAGGACCTCACAGGGCTAGGCACTGTACAAATTCAAAACAAAAAGATGGTCCCTGCGCCAAAGAGCTTACAATCCCGTGGATCTGTGCGGTTTGCAGACTCACAGGCCCTACCTCGTCTCTCACCTCTTTGTACCCACCCTCGCATACTGGCACAGATTGATATGGGAGGGAATCCATGGTTTGGCAACCAAATACTGCAGGGATGGGTGCTCTAGAAATACATACAGAAAAAAGAAAAGAAGATTTGCCCTTGTATCTCATCTGAAGCTCGTTCAGTGGTGTCTTGATAGAGTGGATATGGATTTAATTTCCATTGCATGGCAGTGCCACTGATAGCAAAAGGCCCATGAAAGAATTAAATATATGGGCTCCTCAAAAAAAACACCGGCAAAGACAGGATTGAGAGGACTGAAATATAGAAGCTGAGTGAGAGAGAGACTGAATACTCAGACCATAGAAGTATCAAGGATGACTTTGAAGCAAGTAACACATCACCAAAGATTAGACATAGATCTATATCTCTAAGAGCCTATGACCTGATTCTCATTTATACTAAGCCCCCTTTACACTGGTTTGACCATGTAAAAGGGCTTTAAATTGGGACTAGGGTGTACATGAGAATTCAGGCCTCAAAGATATTTTCCTTAGTTATTTTACGAAATATAAATTTAAGAGGAAATCGTCAAAGGCACAAGACTTGCAGCAGGATCTGGACACCTAACCATTCTTTGTGCCTTTGAAAATCTGCCCCTTCAGCAATTTTTATTTCCCTTGTGAATAGTACATGCCCCCTAGGAGGAAAACAATTTTGATCATTTAAATAACCATAGTTCCAAATGGTTTTAAAGATTTGTTAAAACCCCAACTTTAAGAAAAATTAAATTATTTTACAGTATTCCTTGGAACTATATCACTTCCAGACGCCTTTCCACTGCCACAGCTCTAGAAAACAATTTAGAAATGTTAAAAATCTAACAAACAAATGAAACTAAGATAAAAAAGAATGGTTTCCCCTTGCTCCCAAAAGCTTCCCTCCCCCTTCCCAAAGCTGGCTCGTGGTTTATTTGATTAGCATTTGATTAGGTTTTGTTATTTTTAACACAGTAGTAGATTGTGCATTAATTAGGATAATCATTGTGAGCTGTAATTTAACAGTAATCAAAGTCATGAACTGAGCACTATCACACTTATAAACCGAGCATGCTCAAGTGTCCTTGGCCATAATGAACTTGCTGAGTCAGATTTCTCCCTTGCAATTGTTGATCATCTTTTAAATCTTTCAAAGAGGTCTTACATGTCATATTTTTCACTAGGACATTACATCAACAGTAAGAGAACAGCCAATACTCAAGAAGAGAACATTCCTGGGTCTCTTTTTATATTTGCAAATAAGCACTATAATTTTTGCTTTAGCTTTTTAGCTTTGCAGAGGGCTTCCTCCAGCTTTGTTTTAATTTTTGATCCAGTGACAGTGCAAACCTTTCATCAATATTTGTACTACAGTCTTTTACCTGGAATCTTTAGACCGGAAGACAAAAATACATCTTGCCTCCATCTCTAGAAAACTTCACTTTTACAGAGTCAGAGAATTTGGCATCTTTATATAGGTAAAATGTTGTGCCACAGAAGCAATGCTGACTTCCTAACATCGTTGTATTAACATACCTCAACTTTTGCCTGAGGGAAAGGGAAATGATGTTGTTTGGAATGAGATGGTAATTTACTTTCCATGCTCCTCAGTCCTAAGGCATCTTTTTAGGATGAGACAGCCAGCTGTGTAAATTGAAATTGGTGAACAATTGTCCACTGGAGGCTCTGACATCTGAAAAGCAGAGTTACACACTCTACTCTGTCCATGTAGGCTATGGTGTTTTCATTTTACAGGGATAAAGGATTTACTGTTACATTAATGGACATTTCAAACTCCAGTGGCAACACATGTTACTGCCTGCATTATTGGGAAACAACTTGCATCTGCGCAAGTTATCACTTAGCGACTGGAAGCTTTTGTTTCCACATGATGACACAAGAAAATAACACAAGCTACTAGTGTGCCAAAGGAAATCAGGTCACAAACTCTCTCTGAACATCTTGCAAGTGGATCTCTCATGTACAAGTTAGGACAGGCATTAAATTGGTTACGCTTCAACTTTTTGATTTTTGTTTTAATTTAACATCTGCACTTCGACTTTGTCCTTTTTTTAGCCCTTTGCAGCAAAGCCATGGAAAGCTGATCTCATAGTCACATTAATGACCTAGGATTTGCAGGTCATTCCTCACAGCAAATCCCCAGTTCTGATGCTCTTTCGTAGAAAGATGTCTATATCCTCATGGAAATACCTTCACACCCTATCTTTGCTATGCCATGATTACATCAGGTTTTTTTACTCGCACTTGGCTATGTCATGAAATAAATTGTTCACAGATATTCAGATCTAATTGCCTCTCGTTTCAAAAGAGCTGAAAAAACCCATCAAACTGGAAGCCATCTGACAATAGTTATTAATGGAGGATCTTGGTGGCAACTCCAAAGCCACCATAAAAATCACATAGTCTAATCTTCAAGGATTATGTGTGATCATACACCAGAAAAGTCAACTGAATTTATCTTCTAAACAGGAGAGGGCTTCTCCAACAAAATATCCCTTTCCCCTGGGATTGGTGGCAGGTCTTGTAAAAAAAGGCATTTTGTGCACTTACCTCATTTTGACCTTCTCCTGGTAGTGAAGTGCATAAAGCATATCTGAAAATCAGTCCTGCACAATCTTGTTTGTCCCATTTTTAATTAAACAAAACGTATCATTATGGCTTAATAGATACTGATGTAATAATGACTTTTGATTTAGATGATACATTTCAACTAGCTGAAAAGCACTCCTGTTTCTGCCATTAGAGTATTCAAATAGGAGGGAAGTTGCCCTTTGAAAAGACACATACAACTGAAAACAAACCTGAAGATGGTCATTTCTTCGTCTATGGTTTTCTGTGACTTTTTAGAAAATACGCTTTGACATCATTACCTAAAGCTCATAAACAATATATACTGCTAGCAATTCATGGGATTAGAAGTCATGGGAATTGTCTAAATAAAATGTATTCACTCCTCTTATGTGTAACCAAATGCATAAATGTTGTTGTCTTTTTATTCTTAACAGATGGTTTGTATCTCCCAAGATTTATAGAAGAATTCATAAATTGGCATCGCTGGTATGTCAGAAATGTGAAGCTGCCTCTGTTCCCATTGTTCAGTGCCTGTGAACCTGTCATTGACAGAAAGAGTTTGGTTAAAGTTTCAAACTCAGACAGTGCAATATAAATGTGATATGAAACTGGATTTTTCTTCTTGTTAGGGCTACACATTTTTGATCATCTGGATTCACTAGAACTAGTATGGTGTACAGTATACAATTAGTCGTATCTGCTTAGTCAGATATCTACCTCCTTCACTCCACTCTACAGTGTGAGTAGGTAGGGGACACTGATGAAATAATTCACAGGATTCTTTCGTAATCAAATGCTTTGCTGCACGCACCCTGTTAGAGCTCAAAAAAATCACAGCAGGCAAACTTCCATTAGTGCAAGTGTGCACTGGAGTCAATATATTGGCCTAAAATTGACTACCTATTCAATAATGTGATTGGCTATTAGGACATCACCGTTGCCATTTCAGGAAGACAGTGATGCTTGTTATTATTGCTGACATTGGTTACTTAATTAAAATACATTTTAAATAGTGAACAAGCTCTCAGGGGCTTTAGAAGATAATATTAAGAGTATCAGAAAATGTATTTGTATTCCAGCCCTCTGTTGAGGCCCCAGATAAAGATGGCCAGAAAATAGAGAAGGATTCCACTGAAACAATTTAACTTTTCATTAAAATATATATATATTTGGGCTGGAAAGCAAAACATTTCAATTCTGAAAGATTACCTGGTGCCTGGTGCGAGTTGTATTTCAGTCGCCACAGTCTCCCATTCTCCTCTATAGGTTGGGTTCCCTGTTTGGACTACATTTCCTGTGATGCAGCACGGTCTTCCCTCTTGGTAAGGAGAGGTAGTGCACCATGGCAGTTGCATGTCTGCAGTACCTAACTGGAAATTAAGTCTTGCTGGGGATCCTAGCTCACAGAGAAGAGCGGGAACGTGAGGCAATTGAACCGCAACTTCCATGAGACACTAGAGCGGCATATCCCAATTGAATTTTTTCTGCTTTGGGCAAAAATATTTCATTGTGGGGGGATTTTTTTTAAAATAAGCAACTTTCCACAGAAAGCAGGCACTTGTCATAAAAAAAATTTATTTAGTCAAAAAACCCAAATTTCCATTGAAAAAGTTTTCAAGCACTCCTGGCCCCAACCAAAGTCAGGGCCCCACTTTGCTAGATTGTGTACATAGCGAAAGGCATTTCCATCCTGAAAAGGTTACAGTTTACATAGACAAGACAGACAGAAAGTGGGGGAAAGTGAGCAGCACTGATTAATTTCCTTAGATGGGGAAGGGCCATTAAGTAGGAAGGGCCTTAACCAGAAGATCAACCTTCATTTTGAAACTTGGTCTTGTGCTCTTTTGTTATTTGACTGTCATCTCCATTGCAATGAGACAAGAGCCATTTGTCTGCACCTATAACTTCTTTCAGCTACACACTAAAACTGCTCCTATTAAAGTCACATAATACCACTCTAATAGCAAACGAGACATTTCCAGATGCAATTTTTAAAAAACAATATGTTGTCTGTATATAATATCTATCATACAAATGTGATATAAAGCTTTCATTACATTTTACGGTTTTATGCTGCCACCCATGCATGCAGTATCTGAACATCTTCCATGTAAAATCCCTAGTACCTTTCATGGGGTCTCTGGCACTTCTCCCTTTTAGGAGTCAAAACACTGCCATGGGTAGATATTTTTGGGGGCAAGAGGAAGCGTTGGTAATGGTTTGAGAATAGGAGGCAGTGTCAGTGCTGTGAGTTTTATTTATGGCGAAAAGACTCTCAAAGAGGAAAGTTTTTGAAGTATTTCCTAAAGATGTTCTGCCTGTTGGATTTGTCTGATCTCTTGTGGAAGATGGATCCCCTTGATCAAGAGGGCAGGGTGGATCTCAGCTTTCACATGCTTCACTTTGGGCTTTGTGATCTGCATTGTCCCAGAGGAGCACAGCTGTTGTGGTGGTTCATAGATCAAAATTCAGTCTCTAATGTAGCTAGGGATCGATCCATTAATGGCTTGGAAGATTAGGACCAAAGTCTTAAACTGGCATTGAAAGCACACTAGAGGGACTTGATCACCGGTAGGCTGAGCTTGTTGAGCCACATTCTGTACCTGGACATTGTATTCATATTCTGCTTCAGACATAGCACATTATGGTAATCCAACCGGGAGGTGACAAACGCATGGATCATCATGGCCAGGTCCTCGTTCGGGGGAAGAACAAAGTTTACTAGCCAGCTGGAGATAAAACAAAGTATTTTTGGAAAATGACGCTGCCTGGTCCAAGCTCAGTGAGGGGTCAAGCAGGATCCCAAAACTTCACACCACTTTGAATGGGGGCTATATGTCTTCAGTGGAAGTGGAGACAAAATCTTGGTCAATTTTTGGAAGTGTTTCCCCTTTCTGATCAGCATCACTTCAGTTGAGTGTCATTGGCATACTTCTGGCTGCAAAGACCATGGCATCTCACTAGCTCTTCCAATAGTCTCATGTACATATTGAAGAGAAGAAGGGATTGTATAAATCCTTTCAGGACCCTCAAGATGAGGGCCTTCGAGAGGAGGAGCAGTTATCTGTTATCACTTCCCGAGCATGCTTTATCAGCATAAGTTTGGGATAATTCCTTAGTTTAGGAGTCTCAAAGCCACAAATAAGTTATGCAGATGACTGAAACAAGTGCCAACGAAACCATCTTCTATCTCACCACACCAGTGGCCCTTGTCTCATTCTGTATATCCCAGATACTGAACAGGAAAAATATTTTAGAAAGCTTTAGAAATGTAACTGGTACTACTCCTCGTAACCTCTGCTTGTTAGGCTTCTTTAATATTTTGAGTGCATCTATACAGGCTTTGGAGGGAGAGAAAAATTCTGATGTATAACTTTAAAACTCTTAAACTGACAGAAACAAGTTGATAGATGGTTCTTGCTGTGCACTGTAACAGGGTCAGCTGTCTCCTGAGTGCCTCCTCCTGGCCAGAGGTCACTTTGCAGCGCCCTGTGTTTGCCCTCATCAGGGCCCCTTCAGAACTGCACAATCCACAGTATTTCAAACAAAATTATTCCTTCTGGGTAGAGTCTAGTTTATTTCATCTTATACAAATCTCTAGTGGCTGTCTAGGCCCCAAACCCTCTTCTCTGGACTTTGGGAACCCCACTGTCCTGCTTTGGGGCCTTGGGCTGTTCTTCTCCTTGGTCCCTTTGATTCACCCTTCACCAGTTCTGCTCATGATGGCAACAAAGTCTGTCATCAACAGAGCTCAGTGGCATCTCTCTACTGGTAATACAAAACAAACACCAAGTCTTTACATTAGTTTTAACCTGGGCCAACCCAGCTCAGCCCCTCCTTCCCAAGTAGTCTGTTTTCTCTCCTCTGAATAACATGCTATTCAGAGACTTTACCTGGCTTGAGCTCAGCCTTTTGGTTCTGGCTTCCAAACTCCCCTGGTAGCAGGGTTTTCTCTCCAGGAACTTTTGTCACTCTTTGCAATTCCCTGAGCTTCCTCCCCTCTCTCTGCAGCTTCTTGCTGCTCTTATAGGGGATACCTGTTGTCTAAGAGCCCCCCTCCAAGCTGTGAATGAAGAATGAGATAGGTTGGAACAATTCCCTTTTCAAGAGGCCTAGCCATCCTGTGACATGCACTAATTAAAATATATTTGGAACAGTTGGGTTTTAGGGTATTTAACAAAGGGGCTAGAACAGTGTTTCTCAAAAAACCAGTACATGCACCAGTGCTGGTCATTGAAATTTCCCTGACACCACTTAGGAAGGCAGCAAGCCGGTCCCTGTATCAAAAAGGTTGAGAAACACTGAGTTAGAGAACATTGTGCACATCTTAATGGAGTGGCAGTTCAAGATACACACATGGGCATGTATCAATATATCATTCTTCCATATTTATACTGTTTACATTGAGACAATAAATAAGAACAAAAGTAAAGTTTTCAAAAGAGAGCACAGTGTGTGCTTCCTCTGTAACAGGATGCATCTGCACTGAAAACCTAATGACTTCCTCCTCCAGCAGAACTGTACTCTCCCAGAAATTTAAAGGTTCAGTACACAGGAAATCAAAACAATAACTGATGTTACATAGCTGCATACACTGCAGAATGGAGCAAAGGGAGTGGGCAGGTAGACCCAAGATTATTTTCAGTGGAAAAATCAAGACATTCATTTACAGCAAGCATTTGTAGATACAGCAGCACTCAACTACAGATGCAAGCTGGGAGTGTAACAATCATTTATTGGGAATGTGGGTCAACCTTTCTTGTGCTAAATTAAACAGTTCTGCAGTGTACATGTACACACAGTGCATAAACAGAATAAGATGCTCCTAATTGGCTGACTTTCCTTACTCACTGCTTACCCAGCAAGACTCCTTTTGAGAAGAGGAAAAAAAAAAAGCAATCTGATTGCCACGCCCAGATCTGTGAACAGAGTGGGTTGGCACTATTCTCTCATTTTCAAGACCACAAGGTCTCTATGATCCAGGGCCTGCCTGTGGAAGGTCGCAGGTCAAGGGAAAACATGTATCATCACCTCTCAGAGGGATTCACAGGGGATTACAGCCCCAGGCTACAGAATCCCTCCATGCTGTGGAACCTCCATGGAAGTGGCAGCTGTCTTGAGGATTCTATGGCTGTGCAAGTCCCTTGGAACCACATTGTTAAGGAGCTGGGACCAGAGACTACACTCAATGCAGAGGCTCAGAAAGTGTCTCCAGTGAATCCTCAAGACTGGAGCATGTTTTAGGACTTTGAAAAAGCCAAACCACGTCTTCTGTTGTAAGGGAGGCAAAGTCCATCCCACCCCAAAAGGAGAATGTGGAGGACCATCCCTGAGAGGAATTTCCTTTGGGAGGATGTAGTCTAGGCCTGAGTTTGGACTTCAAAATTTGACCCTTCATGTTTTGGGACCTGATCCAAAGCCCACTTAAGTTTGTAGAAGGACTTTCATTTGGGGTTTGAGTCAGACCCTGACAGTTCAAACGACACACAAATCGTGACATTATAGAGTGCTTCAGTGCTAAAGAAAAATAAACTTGCTGAAGGACTGAGTTCACATTGGGAAACATTCATGTGTTTCGGGGATGTTCTTTTGTTGTTACTTGTTGCTGTTCAGTAAAGTAATCTAAAAGGAAACCCTTTAATGTTTCATCAAATTCTTGTTCTTTTCAAAGGGCACTGACATTTCTGTCTCTGTCTCATATATTAAAAGTTTGCCCGCATATTAAGTTTCAGTTTTTGTCACGGGCTTAGCTTCAGTTCTTCCCATGACTTTTACTGGGGGCTGTTTTGTAGAATTCTAGACTGCTTCGCCAGTATAACATTCAATTTCTAATAAGTGTTATTTCGAAAGTCAATTTTCTATTAGTAGGTAAGAAAAAATTAAATTGCCTTGAAATTAAATAAGCAATATTTGTTCTATATCTGTTAGTAAATCCCATCCTCTGCCCTGCTTTCCATAATGCTACAGGTTAAGATCGCCTCCTCTTCTGTATCCAAATGTTAAAGTAACATTCCATTATTTCACTGGAGGGCATCTCTTACTAAATTTCTGTCTTTTTCAACTTGTTTGATCCTCCTTTTGTGTGACCAGGTGGCATTACTTGTTATCTATTCTTAGAAAGTTTAAAAACAAACAAAACAAAACAAAAATCTTGAGATTTTTCTGATACTGAAGTGATGTATGATGTATAATAACAATGGTTATACAGTGAGGTAGCTATGTTGGTCTGTTTTTAGCAAAACAGCCAGAGTTCTGTGGCACCTTAAAGACTAACAAATTTATTTGGGCATAAGCTTTCATGGGCAGAAACCCACTTCCTCGGTTATCTAGATGCATCTTCAGTGCTGCCCTTCAACCTTTAAAGACATCCTTATACAGGGCCCAGTTCAAATCCAATAGAAGTCAATGCAAAGACTCCCATTGAGCCTGATCCAAAGCCTGCTGAAGTCAAAGCGTGCTTGATGTTCATATACGTAAGTGGTTTGTGACTTATTGTGGATTTCTGATAGATGTGCAGGGGCCACTCTTTTAATAGATTGTTCCTATTAACAATCAATGGACATCTGCCTTATGGGGCTGATCTTCAGATGGCATAAATTGTCAGAGGTCCATTGTTGTCAATGGAGCTATGACAATTTCTACCAGCGGAATATCTGCCCTTCTAATTCCAGTGTCCCCAATACATTCATAATATCAGTCATGTAATTCTCCTATTTGTTGAATTATATTATTCAGATTTGTGTGGTTATTTTTTACAGTTAAGTTTGGATAAGAATTGCTCAGCAACATCTGGGAGACGACGAAATGAAATGGACACATGAAATTTTTGATGCATTGAATATTTTTTCCCCTTGAACTTCAGAAAAACCTGAAGTGTTGTTTTACTGTTAGTAAACAAATAAACGGTGTTGTCAAGGAATTAAAAAAAATAAGAACATGTCATGCAAATTCGACACCTTTGGGGATTTTTGAAAATGTGCTTGAAGAGCTAATTAAATGTTAGAAACGATTAATCATCATCAGTTTTGCCAAATTATTTTCAATCCATTAAAGTAAATTAAGCCATTTTTCATTTTGATTTAAAAAAATGGAAAAATATATTTCAAGCAGCAGTTTCTTAGTCTCCTTTTAAATTATTATTTATATACTGAATATCTTATGCAAACATACACAAATATAATCTTTCTGGTTTCATAATTTTATATTTGGATATTAACATATTGCCATTTCTTTTGATTTGTGTGTATGCAAGCACACGCATGCTAGCGTGTACGCTTCTGATCTGACTTATCCTCTTTACTAAATTGTTCAGTAAATACAGTGTAGCGGGCTAGTTTCTAAGGTCTAACTGGAAGAAAATTGTTGTGAGTTACAGGAAATTAAAAAATTCCTGCAATACCAACCCACTACTCAAAGTCAATCTGTGGTATCCCACAATCCACTCTGCTCTGAAGTCAAGCCAGAACGATTTTTGAAGAGTAATTTCAAGCCTTATAAAGGGTCACATCATGTATTAAAGCCATATTTGCTTCTGTGTTTTGTAAATTTTGAACTCATTAGTAAACCTTTGTCTCTTATGCTGTATGTCTGGCTCTGAACTCTCCTTCATCAATCTGGGCCTTAAAAGTCCAGTGAAAAACACTGCAACACATTTTGCATGTGAAAATGTGACAAACCATAAATAGTTATGATCTTGTGCTTTTAAGGATGGCTGTAAGAAGCATGTCAGTTTCTTACAACAGTTTATCACACATACTCAGTAATGTGGAGCCTGACTCTGTGAGTTGCTGACCACCTTCTGTGATGTGCTGAATGCCCTTAGCTGTGGCTTCACAGAGGACTAAGGGAGCTCAGTACCTCGCAGGAATAGAACCACATGAGAAAAAAAATTATAATATTTTATTTTGCATGAATTGCTAACAAGCAAGTTGGTCCTCTACTTCCTCCTCACGCCAACGTCTCAATGAAAGAAGGGCAAGATGCAGCCCGGTGTTAAAGGTAAAGCCATGTGCAATTTACAATAAGTAAACTATGTCCATAAACAAAATACAAATGCAAACCTGGAATCATTTAAATAGAAATTGTTGGCAAAGTTCAGGTATATGCCTACAAACCAGAGCACGGCACTTCTGGATTTCTGCTGTTTGGCGTATATTTGCAGCTATTAAACTGAACTTTTACAGTATTTTTAGGTTCTGACTCCAACTAACATAACCCAGGGAAGTGGGTCTTGCCCCTGAGCACTGTGGGCCAAATTCAGCACTGGTTTAAAGTTGCACAACTGCATCAGAGCCAAGAAAGGGGTGTCCACTTAAACAAGGCCTGAATTTGGTCCCTTGCATTTAGTTTACTCCTGTTCATTTGAGTAAGTTTTTCATTAGCATGTTCTCACATAAGGATGCCCAGAGTAATAAACATGCACATGTCACATATTTACATTCATTTGCCTAAACCCTACCATTCCGCCTATATATTTTCATTTTCTACAATATAGTCCACAAAAGATTGAGTCATTTTTTACATGAGGTATAGAAAAATAGATGGTAACCAGAGTCGTGAAAAGTCTTATAATGTTTTTTTCACATCCTATGTAACTGCTGTACCAGATGGTTCATCCAATAAACTTAAAATACGGTGTTTTAGAAATATCTGAGTGAGATCTAGTGTGCTAGGCCAAACTGAATGTTGTTCTGAAAAACACAGTTAAAAATTCATTCACTGACAAGTTAGATGTGTCAGAATGGTATGCCAGAATCCTGCAAACTCTTAAGGGCTCATTTGGGGTCTCTCACATACCTTGGGACATTCAGCATGGCTGATGAGCGAGAAAATATTGACTAGACTGCTGACTTAAGCATAATGAAACTTTTTCAAAGCTGAACTTGTATAAAATACTGAAGCTATAGAACACAAGTAAATTTGTTATCTGCACTTCAAGGGGTGTCCTTTTGCACCCGATGAAGAACAGTGGACATTTACTTTTCTATTTCATACTTTATGGTTTTCTTGTATGTTACTGTCTGCTTTCATTCCCAAAGAAAAGTGAATACTGCTCTTTTCTACTCAAATGTACTGGTGACACCAGCACTACAGTCCGACCAGCCCAAAATGCCAACATGATACCACTGCATTTGATCTCTTCCCATGCTGTTATTTCAATAGTGATGTATCAAAATCCTTTGACCAATGATATCACAGTGGATATGAAATGCACATCTATCACAGAACTGGGGCATGCAGCCTAGACGACTGTATGAAAGGACATAAGTAAATATGATATACATCTTTTAAATACTATTTCACCCACTGTAATTTATCCCATGTTGGTAGTGACCAGAAATAAATGACATCTTATAAGTGTTGGGTAGCCAAAGTGAAATTGTCTCAGTCCGTTCCTAAAACGGTCATAATAACTGACACGAATTGGCAACCCTGAATGGCCCATGGAGATTGATCTGTTCTGCTACCCTACAGTGGTAGTGTGTCCAAGTTAAGATAAAGACACATTGGGAGTAATCCTGGCCCACAGTGAAGTTGATGGGAGTTCTCCCATTGACTTGAATGGGGACAGAATTTCACCTATAGGTGAGGCAAGGTGGGAAAATTTGAACAGCCCCTGCCTAGATCCGTTTTCTAGCCAAAGTGAGGACTTCCATTTCCAGGGTTATTAATATAATGGTACTCACTATACGGTGTGAATGTTCCCCTCATATCCACAAACAGAAGATGTGAACCCAGAGCCGCAAAGATATTTAGACGCCCACATCCCATTGATTTCAATGGGAGGTAGGCACCTCAATATCTTTGAGATATAGACCCCATTTCTGTCTATGTCCAAGAATCTGGGTATTATATCTTTTTATTTAAAATAATTATTTTCACATATCTATGAACAAACAAGTAAATAATCAAATTTAATTGAGCTTAAATTCAATTCCTGGTTAAAGGTAAACTCTCATGGCTGTGGTTAGCTTTTGCTTTCAGTGGAACACATGCGTATTATCACATGGAATTTGGACATTAGCATAGCCACTAACATATCTGTGGCACTGCTTCGCTCAGATTTTTGACTACTGGTGATATAAGATCAGGGTCATTTGAAGTTTATATTGAATCTGGCCACTGGTTTTGCCATTATTGAGCTGCTCTTGGTAATCCATTAAACAGTTTCTGGAAAGTATTCAGTTGCTAAAATATCTTTTTATTAAACTAATGAAAATAATTAATCTGTTGCAAAAAGAAATGCAATTATGAAATCTACAGCGGTGTAGCTCAACATCTTTCATTTCAGCTTGGTAACATTAGGATACTTGCATACTTCCTAAATAAGGAACCTCTATTAAGAGTTTATGTCTGAATGTTTTAGGTTAAATGTAAATGTTGGTAATAGCTTAGGGAAACCCTAAACGCAAACTGATACTTGATATTAAACTACCAGACTTCAAGAAAATGGTTAGAAGTCTTCACCGACAACAGCAACAAAATGAATATCTGACAAAATTATGACATTCTCTAAATATAATTTGAAAATATACAAATAGTCAAATTCAAATATTAAAAGCCATTATAGTAACTGCACTGCTTTTATTTTAATGACACAGAAAGATAGATGGTTATGGTCTAGTTTGCAATTCTGCGTTATGAGGAAAGTTTGACAATCATCAAAGCTTTCTTTTTTCTTCTTCTTTCCTGGTCTTTAAACAGTCATTTATTGTAACTGGAGACTTAGTTTCATTATAATGATAGGCTGCCAGTTTTGCTGCTAAACATTGCAAATTAGTCTCTCTAAAGATAAGCCTCATTCCCAAAAGCTGGGGTTAAATCTTGGCCCGACTGAAGTCAATGACAAAATTCTCGTGGACTTTACTGAACCAGAATATCACCCCTCGACTTCAGTGCCCCAAGACTTCAATCTAGAACCGAATCTGGGAAGTCATTATAATAGACTGAACCAAAATCCCACTTCCAACTGCCCCAGAATTTTGGAGCATTCAAAATCCTGATCCAAATGCTGTGGCTTGGTCCCATTTCTAATTTTAAATTAAATACCTCATTACAAATCTCGGCTAGCCTGAACTAACTCCAGACATCTCAATACATCAATATCAACCCAATGGAGCATCCACGCCCTTTCAACCTCCTATTAAATCAATTAATGAATCAAATCCCATCTGAAAATGAAAATTACTGCTTCCCAGTGGCTTTACGTGATGGGGACCTGAATCCCATTCTTATCGAGCAGTTGCCTCCCTCACAAAACCACCACCATAAATGGCATTAATTCTCAGCCTTTTTGCCGCCCTCGGTGCAGAATGAGCATACGCACTCTCATCCCCTCAAGCCGGGACTCCAGATGAGAGCTGAAATACAACAGTGTGGCAGTGTGAGGAATATCGCACTGCTGCTGTCCGTACCGTTCTTTGGTTCAGTATTAGGCTTCACTGTCCATGGCTGACAATTAGGCCCCTTCTACAAGCAGGAAGGGCCTGATTCAAAGCCTGCTGAAGTCAGTGGATATCTTTCCACCCATTTAAATAGACTTGGGATCAGAACCTAAACGCACAGGATTTAAAAAACGTGGCGGGTGAGATACTGTGCTGAATCTCTTCGAGGGTGCGTCACGCAACTCACAGCCCAGGTGAAGGGGCTGTAAGTCACCTTTGCACCCTCCCAGTCCTGGGCAGCTTCAGAGGCTATAGCAGACACCAGGATAATTTAGACAACCTTCAGAGGCTCTCTAAGTTACAGCAGCCTCACTGGCCTGGCCTGTGGGTTGCAGAACTGCCTGACATCTGCAGCACATAGTGTGGTGGCCTCGACCCAACACGCCCCTCCTGCCCACAGCTCCGTGGCCTAGAGTGCCCACATCTACCCACTGGCGCAGCATTCCCACCTGCAGCCCTACCCCCATGGCATTTCTCCTCTTGCCCTTAGCATGGCCCAGCTCAAAAACGGAGCACCATCGATGATAGGACAGCAACACCTGTAGTGAAGTTTGCCTGACACTTCCCATTATAAGACTTTGGATTTTATTGCTTGTAACTTCGCGAAACTTTAATCCTTACATTAAAAATAGTTCTTGCAATCCTTTTAGTGTGAAGCTTTAGCACCTCCATGCTTTGGAGCCGGGACTTGAAATCTGTCACACAGGTCACTCTCGTGGCAGGGTTGGAGCTTTTTTGTTGTCCCTGTGAAAATCTGCTCAGTTTTGGTCACCTGATAAGTCTCTGAAAAATCTCAGTTTGCACATGCACTTGCTAGATGCTGGCAGCTAAATTCTCCAAAGACTCCATCTGCTCTGAGCATGCACTATCCCCTCATAGCTCCTACATGCCAGCTGGACTGTGTATGCACCATCCTCCCAGAGCAATTCCAGGATTGCAGGAGCTGAGCAGGGCTTTCCCTAAAATTGTCCATCCTCGTTGCTGGGTGCTACTATGGCCTGAGAACGGAGAACAAGGAGACTTTTTCTTCTGTGCTGTCTATGCTCCCCTTGGTGGGTACAAAGGAAGCATAAAGGACAAGGCAGCAGCTGCATACAGGATGAGAAATGGGGGAGGGGGAGAGGAAACAGATGGAAAAGTGACAGGAACTGGCGGGCAGGGGATTGGTTAGGCACAGAGGGGGCAGAGAAGGTCTAGATTCCTATGGGATTCCATCGCCCAGGATGCATCATGGCATCCCCTCTTTATGAGTTGCTGTGGTGTAAGATAAGAGTCCCTGGGGATGGTTCATCATGGCAGTACTTAGGAGCTTAGCCCATAAAGGTGTGAGGCAGCTGAACCAGAACTCCCATACGGTACTACAGTGGCGTTTCTGAATTGAATTTTGGGGGTTTCTGCGTGATCCGTTTTTCAGCAAAAGTTACAATTTTCCAGGGAAAGCAAATATTTTTCATGAAAAATATAATTGAGTTGAAAACCCAATTTTCTGTCAAAAAAAACTTTGAAGGGACTTGCTCAACCAGCCCTATCCAGGGTACATTGGCTAACTTGAGAACTGGCACACTCATTACATAGATTTTGTTTCATTTGTCAAGGTAATGTAGTTCTGAAAATCCATGATGGGCCTGACCCTGCTCCCACTGAAGTCCATTGAAAGACCCCCACTGATATCAATGAGAATCAGATCAAGTCTATTATGAGGGGAGTGGGGTGCATACAGACATATATAACAATGTCAAAGATGGGAATTAGGTTTGAATATGGAATGAGCAATGGCTTGTGAAAGAATTATGTCAGTTATAATGGACAATATCAGGTGTACTGGCAAAATAAATGTCTGCCTTTATTTGAAGGCTGATCAAATAACAAAGGGTTACAATTATATATTATTTTCTTTCTTCTTTGTTTTTGATTCCACCAGCATGGCTAGCAATCAGAGCTTTGCCTGAAAGGGTGAAAGATGGTAATTGGGTCAGAAGTAGATGTAAGGAAAACAATGAAGAGGCTTAGTGCAGAGATCACTGTTTCTGAAGCCTCCATTTAGTTTTTATTTCTTTTCCTCTAATAGAACTGGTAATAATAATATGCCAGTCCTAATTCTCTCAGTTAAACCAGTAGAATCTAATTGAAGATAATAGAGATGTACAAGGATATGATGATAGAAGACATAATGGGCTGTAATCCTCCCTGCTGTAAGTGCATTAACTTCAGTAGAGTCCCACCAGTGATGAATTTGTTCCAAAGTGAGAAAGACAGAATAGTAACTGGCCTTCTAACTCATGGGCTATATAGTGTTAAGTGATGACATCATTAGTAACAGCTGAGAATTGGTGTTAGTAGAGTCAGCTGCTTAGAGACTGATGTGCTTAAAAAGATGGTTTACAGGCAGCTCTGTAACTCTGGGGAAGGGAGGGGATGAAACATGAGTTGTTTGTGCTGTTTCAGACTCCTTTGATCCTGTGGTTTAGGGTGTGTTTGGTTGGGTTTTTTTTAAAATAACTCAGCTTCTTTTGATTGAAAACAAACATGGGGCCAAGTTCATGCCTGGTGTAACTCTAATAGAATCACAGTAGTGATTGCTTTTTAGAACAATCTGTGACCTGATCCAGTGATCTCCTCAAGGTCCCCTTTGAATGCATGTCTGAAATGCAAGGGTACCATAAACTAAACATTGTTAGAAGTTGTAGGTGCAGTCTGGGATAAAGTAAAATATGTAGAGATAGTATCTGGTACATAAGCGTGTATTAAAATGTAAAGAAAGAGTTTGAGCTAGGGGTGGAACATAAAAAAATAGGATAACATGAAGCTACCACCTCTGTGTAGGTCAGGATATATGATATATAGGAGGGTGATATAAAGAACAGCATAAAAGACACAATTTGGAGGATGTCACTATTCAGACTTTGGAAAATGTCCTGTGCCTTGCTTTGGAAATAAATTCGTATTTGTTTCCCACTTCCTTCAAAGCCATTTTTCCCCAAAGGAGGGTCACTTATAGCCTGTCACAATAAAATGATTTGTAAAAATACATATTTGGGGTTTAATAAATAAGACTGGTATGTAATGTTTGATATACTACATGACAGTAGAATATTGTAAAACCAAATCATCTTCTCTTATCTATACACTGCATCAAATTAGACAGCTCAAAAGATTCCTCTTTCCAAGAGTTTTAAAATATGAGTTATTTGGTGTTTTAACATAACTTTTTTTAAATGCAGTTTTATAAGATACATATAATTAGAAACAACAGTGTTCTGTCAGGGGAGAAATAGATCTCGCTAGAGTTCTTTAGAAAAATCAATCTCTATTCACTAGCCTTTCCAAAGAATTTTTCAGTCTAGCAACTTTTCAAGCAGTAAATCACCATTACTTTATATTATTTTACATAGAGAGATAACATATGCTCTGGCTGATCGACAACTTTCTTATTCAGTCTTTGACATCTATTATCTATTCTTCTGTCAATATCTACTGTCTGAATCTCATGCAAAAAAATTATACCTTTGGAGAGGGGAAAGTGTCTTCACTAGCTGCAGAAATACCCAACCTTTGAATTACTATGTTTGTTCAGTGTTTAATAGGATTGGGCAAACATTTTAATCAGTACAAAGCCACCCCAAATTTGTTGGGTTAATGATTTTTCCAAGCCATAACCTGCATTTCATTACTGTTCTGGAGCTTTCATTAGAAAGCCAGAATCATTGTGCAGCAGCATCTTCTACACCACAAACCTCCCAATCCACCATGGCTCAGGGGAAATGACTTGGAGAGGAGGATGGCTGAAATACTCTTGTCTTTCAGCAATTCCTTGCTGCTGTGATAGTGCCTGGGAGACATGGGCACCTGAACGTGAGTTAAAGCAGATTTGAGGCTGCTGAAGTTTATGCCTCTGGCTGGCCTGTTATTAGAAAGAGCCTGAAGGTGACTAAAAGGCTTAGGTGGACAAAGGGATGCAGGTCTATAACTTGCACAGGCTGCGCAGCCTCTAGATGCTTAACAAATAATATATAAAAATTAGTAGGAGACTTAATAGCTTTTTGGTGTTTTCTGGTCACCATCCACTGTGGCTGCTCAGTCATTTTTTCCGAAAAGTTTTATAATTTGAGTTTGTCTGATCCCGAATGAGAATAAATGATGTACTTTTTGGAGTCTGAAGGAAGAATTTGGGGGAATTTCGTTCACCTCCTTTGTTCGGGAGAATGAGAATGCCATTTATGTGGGTCGCTCTCAGAGCATGGAAGAGTTCTTGTGTAATGGCCCTGCAGCCTCTATTTGCTGGGAGCTGGGAATGGGTGGCGGGATGGATCACCTAATCATTACCTGTTCTGTTCATTCCCTCTGAAGCACCCAGCATTGGCCACTGTCAGAGGAAAGGATACTGGGCTAGATGGACCATTAGTCTGACCCAGTATGGTTGTTTTTATTGGCCATTCCTATCTGTCAGCCCTTTATCTCCAACCAGGCCCTTGCGATAGTAATTCAAGACTTCATTGTCTCTAGGATAGTGGAGGACAATGTGCTGTCACTTGTACTGACAAACAAGGCTCCAGCATAATTTTTTTGAGCCTTGTAACACAGGCCCGCTCCCACACACATACCACAATCCCTCATCTCATACATACAATCTCATGAGCCATGAACATTTTTTTCCTCATGGTA
This sequence comes from Mesoclemmys tuberculata, assembly GCA_007922155.1. Classification (NCBI taxonomy): domain Eukaryota; kingdom Metazoa; phylum Chordata; order Testudines; family Chelidae; genus Mesoclemmys; species Mesoclemmys tuberculata. Next base: position 50,306,350 of record ML675609.1, read on the forward strand.
ATGGGGGTTGCAGCCTCCGGGCCCTGGTAAAGTGTACCCTTCCTCCCCCACATGTGGGGGCCTTGCTGACAAGTAATAACCAGCATTGATTTGTCAAGTACAAATCATACCAGACCAACCTAATTTCTTTCTTTGGCAAGGTTACTGGTCTAATGGATGAGGAGAAACAGTAGATATGATATATATTGTTTTTAGTAAGCCTTTGTTACAGTCCCACATGACATTCTTATCAGCAAACTAGAAAAATGTGATCTAGAAGAAATTACTAAAGGTTGGTGCACAGCTGATTGAAAAACCATACTAAAAGAGCAATCGTCAAATGTTTCCTGTGAAACTAGGAGGACATATCTAATGGGGTCCTGTAGAGGTCAGTTTTGGGTCCAGTACTGTTCAATATTTTCATTAATGACTTGGACAATGAAGTGGAGAATATGCTTATAAAATTTGCAGATGACACCAAGTTGGGATGGATTGCAAGTGATTGAAAGTCATGATTAGAGTTCAAAATGACTTTGTTAAACTGGAGAATTGATATGAAATCAGCAAAATGAAATTCATTAAGGACAAGGACAAAATACTACATCCAGGATGGAAACATCAAATGCACAAATAGAGAATGGGATATAACTGGCTTGTTGATACTACCACAGAAAAGGATCTGGGGGTTATAGTGGATCACAAACAGAATGTGGTGCAGTTGCAAAAAAGGCTAATGTTATTCTGAGCTCTATTAACAGAAGTGTTGTTTGTAAGACACAGGATGTAACCATTCCACTGTAACCAGCATGGATGAGGCCTCAGCTGAAATACTGTCAGTTTTAGGTGCCACATTTTGAGAAAGATGTGGACAAATTGGAGAGTCCAGAGAAGAGCAACAAAATGATAAAAGGGTTAGAAAACCTGACCTGTCAGGAAAGGATAAAAAAAAAAAACCCTGAATTTACTTAGTCCTGTGAAAAGAAGATTGAGAAATGGACCTAATAAGTCTTCAGACATGTTAAGGGCTTTTGTAAAGGGGACAGTGATCAATTGTCCCTCGTGTCTATTGAAAGTAGGACAAGAAGTGGTTGGTTTAATGTGCAGCAAAAGAGATCTAGGTTAGATATTATGATACATTTTCTGACTATAAAGATAGTTCTGGGACAGGCTCCCAAGGAATGTTGTAGAATTCCCGCCACTGGAGGTTTTTAAGAACAGGTTAGACAAACAGCTGTCAGAGGTGGTCTTAGGAGTACTTGGTCCTGCCTCAGCATTGGAGGGGTGGACTAGTTGACTTCTCAAGGTCCCTTCTTAGCCCTACATTTCTATGATTTCCTTGAAACTGAATTGGAAGCTGTAAGAGTCGCAGAACACATCTGCCCATTCCTTAGAATAGGGTTGAGGAGATTAGTATAAAGCCTTCCCTCTGCAGTCCACACTGGTTGCTGGTAAACCAGAGGATTCAGTACAATGCTTTGCTGGTGGTTTATAATGCCCTTAAAAATCCAGATCTCGGGTATTTCTATGTTGATATCCATTGAGTTGTTTCACCCCAGACTCCCACCTGGACCAGGCCAGGGGCAGACTCTCTGGCCCTTTTTCCTGAATATGTCTGCCAGAATCCCTCTGTAGCTCTCTTTATGGCTCCATGAAAGGGCTTCCTATTCCAGATCTTTCTATTCCAATTAAGCTTTTTATTTTTCTATTTTCTTTCCTTTGGCAGGTTCTCTGAGGTATTTTTATGGGAGGGTGGGACTAGATCTATTATACTTATGGTGGTAACTTTTATACAGAATCCCAAATACCTTGTCATGGGTGCTATCTAAATTGGTAAATAAATAGGAAATGTTTCTACAGAAAACATATTTACTAAATGAGTAATTATAGGATGGACTGAAATGACTTTGAGGGAGCAGTTTATGTCTATTGAGTGACTAATATAAATTTAAGAAGAGACTAATTGCATATTACCTAATATTCAGAAGAGTCATTCTACTCTCTGGATGATTAATAACATTATGCAATAGACACTGATTTTTAAGGTCAGGTGAGGCACCTACTTATCTTAGAGAGTTAAATGTTTCTAAACTCTTACTATACAACCTACTAAGAAAGCTTTTTTCTAAATTTAATAGGGAGAAAAAGAAAGAAAAAAAGTTAGTCTCAATCCAACATTTCCTGAGCACCCGGAAGTTGGCTAGAGTGCTCAAGAAATTCAGGCTCTTGCTTAGTTTTGTGATATGAATTAAAAATTGCCAGGAAATGCACAGTTAATGCAGCCAGTATTCCTCATGGCTTTCTCTACTAAATGACATTAGCTCAGGTCAGAGTGCCCCAGCTTTGTCATTTTGTGTCACAACAACAATGTTTTAAGGTATAATTTAATTGTAATTTTCTCTAGTGTCATTCTGCCCGTTTTTTATTCCAGAACGGTTGTTTGAACATAGTAACACACTTTCATAAACCTGTGAGTAGAGAACTCAGCCAATTGGATTCTGCATCAATATTTTATAATTAACTAACTAATAGGCGAGCTTATATTCAGAAGTTTGGACCCACTGCCATGGCAAAGAGCAAAGCCGGATACATCATGTTTTCCAACCAATCTTTTTAAGAAGAGATTTTCAGATTTATAACAGATGTCCCAGAGCATATGGGTATGTTCTAAAATGGATTTGGTGCTCATGAAAAGAACCAGATTTGACAGCCCTGGAGACTGAGGAACTCAGTTTCCCACTGCATTGAGTTTAAATTTGGTGCAGTTGAAAAGAGTGGAAGCTGGTTCTAAACCACCTTTCTACTCCCCTGGTCATAGGCTGTGTATACCAGCTGATTCACTCCTGTGCAATTGCTGCACCAGCTGAGGATCAAACAGTGCTCTATGAACTTTTCCCAACCTCTACTCCATCCCTGGCTTGCCCCATATCTAAGGGGGCAGAAAGCAAGTGGCTTAGAGCTATGTACACCACCTCTAGGCCACCCAAGGATCTTCCTGTGTCAAGAGAAAATATTTGGCTGTCGCTTTAAGAGCCAGAGTCAGGACAGAAGCGCAAGCTCTGATTTTCCCTATTTATCCATGGAACTGATGCACCACTGGCAGCAAGGGGGCCCAGATCAGGACATATCTAACAGAGAGGGAAGGTCAGTCTCCACACCAATTCAACACCTGGCCTCTCTGAGGGGACTAATCAGAGGGCACATTTAGTGCCAATGGTGACAATTTGGGAATTTTTGGTTTTCTTTTAATAATGTGAATACCTGCCCACTAGGAGCTGGACTGAAACTATCAGTTCTCATTTCACATGGGCCACAAAATAGCTATCAGAGAGTATTGACTTTTGTCACTGTCCTGGACAACATTCAAACCAGTAATCTAGACACAGACGCATCACCAATACCTTGAGCTAACCTGCTCCCCATAAATATAGACTGCAAGGTCTTCTGGAGAGGGACAGTCTCTTGTCTTGTCAGTTTATGTACAGTTCACAGGTCTGAGGTTTTCTTCCCTATCATGAGGACTTGAAACAAAATCTTTTTAAAATGAAAACTGAGATTGTGGAGCACAATTCTGAAACAAAGAGTGAATTTCCTGGCAAATTCCAAAGCCAGAGAAACCTAGAATATACAGGATCTTGCTCATAGGTACTTCTACCTACCACAGCATAGGGCTTGGATTTAAGGAACTCCCGATAACCAGGAACACAACAGCCCATCCTTGAGACTGAACTCTGTCCTACTTCTACAACAGCAGTTAGACTGAGAAATTAATAGCTCAGATTTAAAGCTCTTATTCTGAGAAAAGAAAGAAAGAAAGAAATTCGCAATATTTGTTTCCAGTTTAAAACTAGCGTTCTATAAGATTTTTAACATGCCTTTAACTCTGAGGGCCCATTTCTATAACAAATTATCCTCCAAAAATACCTCAATTTGTGGGCTGATAGGCAACATCTTCAGTCTCTTCACTTTTTTCCTCTTATAAAAATTGGCATGAATGTAATGTACAAATTGAGAAAAGGCATAAATAATCTTCTCTCCTGGGAGTCAGATCAGCACAGCTCACCTGAGCGCTCCCTTTTAAGTGAGTGGAAGGAGTGGAAGCCGTTGTTGTTCAGAGCCAGATAAATAAAAACCTGTACGCTGTAGACATACACAGAGAGTGTATGTATCTATACACTGTGCAGAACTCTGCCATTAGCTAATAATAGCATTAACAGTTCAGAAGTTAAAAAAAAAAAGTCTCTAATGCTTAGTCTTAGCAGCTGATAATGTAAAATAGGGTGGCATTTAGAGGCATAGAATGATGCCAGTCTCTGGGGAGAGAAAGGTGTTAACTTCTAATAGCTTTTCAGTAATAGCCAAGTATCTGCAGTCCCCCATAAAAAAGGGTTTTTAAAAATTAATAGAGCTGAATGTGCTTCACACTGAGGAGAATGCCAGATTAATAAGCGCATTAAGGGCTGCTTTGGATTGGAAATAATTATGGAAGATGACAAGGAGCAGAGGTGGTATTGATGGTGCTTTCAGGAATGCATTTTAAAAAGCAGTTTAAAGAGCCTTCAGATGTTGGTATTATCCTGCGTGACCAAATTAAGAGCAAATGAGAAAAGTTTATCTGGCATTTTGGAGTATTGAAAGGGCTTAGTGTTATAAATTATACAGTATGAGGATAGGCAGTGGTGAGTAAATTCATGTTAAACATTATTGGCAGTTTAAATAGCAACTGCTTTATAAGGCACTAAAAATTTAATTTGGAATTAAAAGTATATTCTCTCCCTCCCCCTGCCAAAAAAGTCTTTGACTTATTTATTTGCCAGCATATCAATTATAAATGGCCTTGATCATGAATAAACTTATGTTGTCCCCCGCATTAAATTGTAAATGTGGCACGATTAGAGCTGGGTTGTACATTTAAAATTGGTTTAAAGCTTTAGCACTGAAAAAGTTGAAAGCCCCAATAACATCTTGATGTTTACCTGCAGGCTAGCCTATACAGCTTCAAGGCTGTTTCCAATAAGGTCTAATGTCTATCAATATTTAATCCTCTTGTTTTAATCTCCCCTTCTTTCTTTTATTACCTGTTTTTCAGTCATTACAGCACAGCTATTTTCTGATCATGTTTCTTGATTCTGTTAATTCAAACACGAAGTCTAAAATTATCACATGTCCAAGTTCTACAGCACATATGGATCTATCATATGCCAGGGATATTGCGTACAATGAAGTGCAATAGCTGTTGCAGACTTAACACACCTGAGACTTGTGCAAAGATGACCATCCATGAAATGCACTGTCCAGGCCAGGGACCTTCCGTAACAAAACCAGAAAATAAAAAGGAACCATTTCATCTCTTTTTTGCAGCTTGATGCTTCCCTTAGCTCCAAAATATTAATGGCGAAATATAAAATAAGTGTTGATATTATGACAAAACAGAGCCTGCATGTCGAAGGTTTGAAAAATCTGTGTAGTTTTCCATCTGCATTTCAGAAGAAATTTTTTTTTCTATTAAACTAGATATTTATTGCTCCCCTCCTCATCCCCCAAACAGGGCCTATTTTCTTTTACCTGGGGAGAGATTTGCTAGAAGTTACAATAAAAGTCATTCACATCCTGTTTGCTAATAATACACCTGCAGAAACAGGAGAAAAATAAAAGGGAGATATCATCTAAGTGAATGGTGATTGTAATGAGACAAACACAACAATTATAACAACATCTACCATTAAACAGTTCTAAGAACTGTATGTGCAACATGCTGGAGACTCGTTATTTCAAATCCAACTTCTCAAAGATTTATTTTTCTTTTGAAACAATTTCTGACAGCTTTTGATCTTCTAAACTGAAAAAAGTCAAAGAAATCTGTTTCTCTGGCGTATTAATAGCAAAGGAATTTCTGGATGCAGCAAAGTAGGAACTGAATATAATAGCATCTCAGTTTTATTCATCTTCAAAGAAAGCCAAATATATTTTTGAGACTAAAAAATAGGATACCCTACAGATTTTGAAGGGATGGGATAAACCTCTTTTCACAAGAAAAGATGACAAGAAATTCATCTTGAAGGACACTCACTATGCCTCTGTCCATTTAATACGTTTACAAGCCAACTGTCAAGAGGTAATCTGCCTTTTACATCTGAAGCAAAATTATTTTATAATTTGGGGAGAGGAGGCCTCATATACTTAAGAGATTTTGATCTTTTTGTTTCCTAATTTCTTAATAGATTATAAATCTACCTACCAACTAACGTGATGATGAACTTTACATGATGGACTAAAATACAGGTTATGCTATGAACATACTGAAATCTAATAATGACCTACACTTTCTGTTTACAATCATTACATCTGCATGTTAGTGTGTACGAGGTGGGTTTAATTAACCACTGCATTACTCCAGTTTTATGCTGGTGCAATTCACTGGTGTAAATCTAAAATAAAAAAGTGATGAATCAGACCAGGTATATTACAGACTATGTCTCTGTATCTGTGCACAATATACATGCATTTATTAATGAGATATATCTAACAAACATTTAAACTCAGGGCTGCATTCATATATGAGCTACCTTCATAAACCGTACTTTGCAAGGATTCTGAAATGTGGTTAATTCTGTAGAATTCTCCTTGTACAGCTGACGGTCAATATATTGTCTTTGCTTACTACTAGTTTTTTTTACTGGGCAGATTCAAAAACATTCAGTACATACAATCCTGAGCTTAGCTATGGCTGCCAGAGGAATTTCGTATTACTTATGGTCTCTGAGCTTGTCAAGAGGAGGTCATTGTAAGTGATAACTTAGAAAAGGGATGGGACAGTAAAAATTGATTGGATATGGCGATCGCTGAATATATGTTATACAAGAAAGAGAGTTTAGCTTGTAGAGAGTGAGGGGAAGTTGCACAGTGAAGAGAACATATGTACAATGGACAGACCAGGACAGGGTAGAGAGGCTCATGGGGTGGAATCTATTTGCTGACAAAGCTCAGGCAATAAAAATCCTGTCTTTTATTATGTTTGTGCAGTACACAGCACAATGGATCACTTATCCTATTTGTGGTCATACCTACAGCATTAAAATAATATTCAAAACATTTTTAATAATACATCTCAAAAAGAATATTAATCAGAGGTGGGGCCCAGCTTAAAAATTTAAATTCAAATCAGAAGTAATCTACTCTAAATTTCAGGTGTGTTTGGATTTGAGGTTTCGATGTGAGCCCATTCCTAGTATAAAAAAAATAAATACGTCAAGGGATCGGGGCAATTTTTGGTAATACTTTAAAAATATTGGTAGAAATAGGACTGTTTAGAGAATGCCTACGCTTCAGAGTGGAGAAAGGTTAAGAGTGGGTGCCTTAGGATTGGTATTAGGACTAGTGTACGTATTGCTGATTTCAAGGAGCAAGCAGAGAGCAAGTTGTTGATCTTTGTAGATGAAAGTTCATTTAGTGGAAAACTCTGAAAGATTATGAAGAAACTCCAGATAGCTTTGAATATACCTGAAGGCCTACAAAGCTCAGTGGCACAAACACTCATGCCTTCACTGCAGCTCAATCGACCGGATAAATTGATCTGACGGTGGTGAATTTGCCGCTGTCACTGTAGATATAGCCACAGTTCAGCTTCAAAATGGGGGTGGTGTAAAGCACATTGGCAAAAGTAGCTTAACCTTCCTATCTAAACTTATGGTGCCTGAACCAGAGCCCTTGTGAAAGTCCGTCAATTGACTTCAATATGCACTGGCTCTGGTCCATGGGATCTGAATTTACATGAGTATATGAAGAGAAATGGTTAGGAGTCATCATGAATAGATCAATAAAGATATCTGTACAGCAAAGGAGTCTGGGTAGAAGAGCAGTTTAAAATGTAAATAGAATGCTTGGGTGCATTAAAAAAGAGAGAGAAATTAACACAAAAATATGAGATCAGTTCCTGTACTGTAGCTAAAAGAAACTGCTGGTGCTCAGTATCTCTCAAGATCAAGTCCAGGTCCATAATGACATTCTACTGAGAAATGCTGTCTTCATTTGGACTTCTAGACCCAGTTCTGTTTGCCTTAAGAAAAACACAATTGTGACTGAAATGGCCCACATAAAGACAACATAGATAGTTAAAGGTACTGTGGGAGTAACATGCAGAGAGATTTCAAGAACTGGGATTATTTAGCTAGGAGAAAAGGTGAGGTCATGGAAATGTATTATGTTATTTAAAATTAAGATGGTTATGATGATGCCTGATTGGGCCTTCCTTTTTCATCTTGGTATATAATACAAGAACAAAGAGACATTTAAACCTGAGGTCTGATATAGTTAGCATTTCCCTTTGTTGAGTTTAATTTATATAGCATAGACTCAGCCTGTGGAATTTGCTGCTGAAAAATGTCATCAAGTCAAATTTTTTTACTTGTAAGGATAGATAATTTTATGACAATTAAAAACATTTATAGTTTTGCAAGCTAAGAGAAAGGTAACCAATTATTGTGCTTTAGGGTACAACAGATAGCCACAGGGGTCTGAAAGGAAATTCTTTCACAATATAGAGTAATGCAGAGTTGAGTTAATATCTCATACAGGTTTTTCATTTTCCTCTGAAGCTCATGCGTCAGATTTTGGCCTCTACTGGAAACATGATACCAGCTTCGAAAGACCAATGGTCTGCTCTGTTATGATACATCCAATGTTCCTTCATGTATCTAAAACACTCTAATAGCCAACCCTACAAACTTTCTATACTGCCCAAAATATGTTGGTTTCAGATACTCCATTTCTTAAGATTTACAAATATATAATCAACAGACCTGTGTTTGTAATAACTATAGTATTTTCATGTAGGAGATAAGCTCCTATTTAAATTGCTCATTCTGTAGAAAAAGAGCCATGTCTTTATTCCCCCTTTAAATGCCATGATTATGTATGGCTCTGTATGCAAATGTTTATGAATAACATTAATTGATTAATCAATTAATTAAATGCCATTAAAAATAGTTTTCTCCCACCCATATTTGCATCGAAGTAGTTTCCACAAAGAATGCACATAATTGCTTGTAGGGAGCTATGCAATAGTTTGAATGTTTTTCTTTTAATTTTGTTTTCAGCTGGCATTTGTCTACTGTAAAAATGACAGCTCATTTTGAAGGACTCCATCTGGAAAATTATCTGCTAATTCAGTCCTTTGGAATTGTATAGAATTATTGTGGGGGTACCACTTAACTGCTACTTTGTAAATACCTCTTACAAGATCATGCTAACATAAGGTAATGGGAGACAGTTTCTGACAAAATTAAACCTATCCCACCTTTGGGCCAACAATCATGTCTATTCAGACACACCAGTGTGTTAAATGAATGCAAATGTTCCTTGACAGACAGACTGAAATACAGGGAACTCTTTGGAGAGTTACATTTCAGTAAGGATATGAGATATTTTAAATGCTGGCCAAGACATATAAGCAGACAGAGGGAATATTTTATAGTATTTAGAGCGAGACTTCTAGGTTCAGGTCTCTGCCGTTGATCCACTATAGCTGTGTGACTTCAGCCCACTCACTGTGTGAAATCACAGGATAATCTTCTTACCAGCAAAGGCCAGAAATAGCTTTAAAACTGCAAGTAGATGGCATGAGAAGTAGCATGGTGTCATATTCCATACTCTTCATCCCCGGCTCAACATAGAGATCTCCATACCTCAATGCTGAGAGAGGACTTTTGGGTAGATGATGGGTGTGGATGGGGCATGGTCAGTGGGTACATGTACAAGATGGAGCTACTAAGCCAAAACCCAGAATGGATGGAGCATTGGACTATATCTGCCATTTCCCCGTAATGCCCTGTGCTCCATTCTGCTGTACATGAGAGCCTGGCCCACTGGAACTAAGGGTTCCACTCTTCAGGCCCACAATGTTTCTACTGGAAAAAAAGCCCTTTTATGTAGGCTTCATTAACCTATCGGGACCTCAGTTTATATCCATCTGAGAAAATGGGGAAAATAGTCTTTAGCTCACCAGAATATTAGACTCTGTTAATATTTTAAAGCACTTTGAGAACCTCAAAATGTAAAGCACCATATAAATGAAGTATTAAAATTAATTAGAGACAGGATTGAAACAAAACCTGGATCTAAACTTTGGGAATTTTCCAATCTGGATCTGAACTTCCTGTCTCAGGTGCATCTCATTTCTCACTCCAGTTTCTCTTGTTTGTGATCTAAATTAATCCAAACTGACTGACAATAAGAAGAAAAAGTAAAATAAGTTCAAAGATTAAGTTAAAAAAATCTATTTTCTAGGCATTTAAGTTGACATTTAATTCATATTAACAATAATTTTGAGCCAAACCAGAACATATTTGGTCACATACCAGATATAAATGAAGCAGGGTAATGATGGAAATATTCTAGCCTACATTTAAAGTAAAATAGTAAGAAGTGATATTGCTCTGAAACCTGAATAAGCCTGTAAAAAGGGGAAAGCGAATTTCATTACGTGACCTATCTTGTATTTATTTCAATCTATTCATTCTGTGAAAGGATCAATGACAATTTAGACACACAGCAGTTTTTGCAAGGACCAACTTTTTTTTCTAATTATGCATTCTTTGCTTATTTAATCAGTGCCATAATTTCTTCTGACATTTAACACAGACACAAGTTATTTTCATTCTACAAGCTAGTAGTTCACTGTATCACTATATACATGGCAGAAGCATTGCAAATGTAAATAAATGTAGGCGTCTGGGTTTTAACCGCTGCTCTCAGAAAAACGTCTTTTTAATGTGGTGTAACTCGCAATCAAATTGAATGTCATCACAGCTTTGGAGAGTGGGCAAGTCTTCATGCAAACTTAATTTTTCACACAAAAAATCCTGGCATTTGTGCAAAAATAATGAAGGCTATAAAAGAAGGAAGAGAGGAATGTAGCTAATAATCCTGTTTATGTTCTTATGTGCTGTATTTCATTAACTAGAAATAGCATGACTCAATTCTAATAAATAAATATACTAATTAGCCATTGCAAATGCAAATTTCAACAACAATATTTAATGCAGTATAATAAAACCCATTACAAGCATCAGCTTTGTAGATGCTTTGATTGTAAATAGGAGATTAGTTTTAAATTCAGATGTGCTGAACAGGTTGGCATAATTTCAGGTAGCAGTGTATTTAGGCTGCTTGCCAATCTGTGGGAAGACCAGATATATTAATACCTGCACTGTTTCTCCTCCTCTATATTCACTCTGAGTATTTGCTAGTTGCTACATTAAATTATAGTAGGTGGTAGATATAAAGATGTTTCTTGTTTTCAAATTTCTTCCAGATCACTTTACCTGCAGCAGTAGGGGCGTCCATCAGTCCATGTTGTTTCTGTCACATCATATTTGAATGACATATCTTGACAACTGCAGGGTAAGACACTGCAATGAGAAAATAAATGTACATCTCTGCCTGCCACAATTAAAATTTTGGGTAGCAAATGTCTCCATCATTTTGTCATTAATTCAAGGATCTGTCTACTAAGATCTGTTCCCATGCCTATTAAAGGCAATGGAAGGAATTAATTTGGGGCAGATCCTGAACTAGTGTAAATTATCATAGCTTCATTTAAGCCATGATAATTTAACCCACCTGAGGATCTTCCTCTTGATTCCAGTGGGCACTGACTCAAACCCCCAATGAGAAGAGCAATATCTGCAATGTCAAGTGCATGGTTTTACTCTTCATTACAGCCCTGACCCTGAACAATTGAAGTCAACGGGAGTTTTGCCACTGCCTTCCGTGCGAACAGATCAAGTACTAATTTTTGGTTAGGTCACAGAGGTTTGATTATTGTTTATATTCCACACCACGTTTCAAAGAGATTTTATCCCTTCTAGGCTGTATTTACTTTGCACCAAACATGAACCCAAGTCTCAGACAGAAAACAAGACGTATAGGGACAGAGGCTAGATTTTACTAAAACCCTTTAAACACTCCCAACCTCTGGGTACGATAGCTATCTACTTGAGATTAAAACTTTAAATTGACAGACACCTTGATAGACATAACTGATGAGTTTCACAGTAAAACTTTCAGATGTGTCTAACAGCATTCCAACATTTTGGGTTGCAAATGAATACTTTGCTTTAGGGCCACCCTGACACCCATTGATTTTAATAGGAATTCAGGTCACTCAGCACTGTGCACGATGGGTCCTTACCTTTGCTTCATTTTTGCAGATATATTCAAAATCGGGAAACAACTTTAAAGATCCTAGAGATAAAAGTATTTTAAATGTTATCTAAAATAGAGATGTATGTGTTTGCACAGGACCTAGCACAATGAGTTCCTGGTTCATGACTGGGGCTCTTAGGTACTACAGTACTACAAATAATAATCATTAATAATACTATATCAATGTCCGATGGAGCTCGTGCATTTGATCTATATATGTGTGTGTGTGTCTGATAACTTGTCAGTTTTTAAAATGCAAATGATGCTAAACCATTGAATTGCGTGCACAGCTAAGCAACGTAACCATATGTTGCTGTCACTTTATGCTTCTTCCTTCTCCTCCAACCCACATAATTATGTGTTAGACCCGCTTGTTGCACCCTGTCTTAAATCAGACTGTAAATTCTTCAGCACAGGGAGTGTCTTTTAATCTTTGTTTGCACTATCCCTAGCATAATTTGGGCCCCAATCTGATTTGTAGCCTCTTGATAATATTATAAAACCAAAAATTAATCATCAAATTGGGGTTATTTACTCTGAAGGGGAGAAGACATGAAGGGAAATTGATTGAGGTATTTAAAAAGATGTCTGTTTTTTTTCATACAGCTGATCCAAATGGCATATCTGGGTGCTACTAGAATATAAATTATTTAAAATGATAGATATTTTAATTACCTTTTAAGAAAAAAATCTGAGACAGACAATTTTCAGATGTGGTGTTAACACTCTAGAACAAGCAGTTCCTGCTTGTCTTGAGTAACAGAGAGTTCAAGTCCTTCCCATTGAAGCTTCCCTCACATTTTGTTATGATGTGTGAGTTTCCTCAAGGAGTATTTTCATGCCGAATGTGTGTGGGCTTAAAGCAGCAGATGAGCCTTCTAAAAAAAAAACACCATATTTCATGCACCCACCATTTTTCCATTCTGTTTTTGAAAACTACTGTACTCTTTTTCTCCCATTAGCTTAGCAAATAATATAAAGAAGGTAATGTTAGAAACACATCTTAAAATATGTCAAAAGAATATTGGTGCTTGGTTTTTCATAGCAATGAGTGGCATGGATTTAGTACTCTGGAGAGCCAATGAAATTGTTCCATTTTTACAATCATGGAGATTTATGATTTCCCCACAAGAATCATGTGATCTTATCAAAGCCAATTACACACTGATTGCTTTGTAAATTGCTAACTGAATATTTGGGCAATAACACAAAGCTATTTTAGATCGCGTAACGTTTTCTTAGCCAATTGCATTGTCTTTGACCATCAAGTATTTATATATTTATAAATTACATATGAATAAAATATTTAAGCATATAAACATGATAACCTTCCAGAACCAAATTCACCTGTGACATAAGCAGGCACAACTTTACTGACTTCTTTGGAGTTATGTCTACTTACGTCAGCAGTGAATTTGGTTCCTATGCTTAAAGATGTTGAAATATATTATTAATGAATAATCTAAATTATTGTTTTAGCTGAAACAGGCATTCATAAATATCCTAAGTATACAAAAATGTTCCCTGTGAGATTTTACAGTTTAATCTTTTCTCTCTCATTTCCTGTTGTATGTCACAAGGCTTTTTTTTTTTTTTTTCCTCTATTCGGACTGTCCCTTGTAACTGACTGCTGCTGCTAAAGAATAAAATGTGAAATTGTAAATATGGGGCTTGATTGTGTCCTGGATTGCATGCAGTGGCCCCAGTGGGGATGATTCAAGTCCATGGACTTTCACTGCAACCTGTAAATTCATTGTATTATCTGCTGTTTTTACACACATGTAATCAATAGCGTTGGGGGTAAAACAGTTATTCCAGAGATTCATAAAATAGTAGGCTGTTAATGATCATAAAACGCACTTCTCCCATCCTGTCCCAGGAGAAACTTTCAAAGTTATTTTATGAGAGACTAGGGAGATCTATTAATGAGTAGAGTAATTGTTACCTTTGGGCACTGATTTACAACTACTTCATGCTTCAGATTCCAAAAGCATAAATGTCTCTGTTACAACCATTTTGTCTGCAACAAACAAGAGGGCAGATGTTTGCATATTCTGAGCTACAGCTGTTTGCCTTTACAATAGACATTTTTTTCCCAAGATAGGAAATAATCATTCAAATAAACATTGGTGTCACCAGTGCTAGTTAAAAAAACAATTCTTTTCATGGGAGTGGAATATTTTTCTATTTAATGATCATGATGAAATCCATAACACATGGCTTATGTGCATATGTGTATAAATGCAGCCTTGATTAAATTTATTTTTCATTTACAGTTTTTAACACTGACACTATATTGGACCCTGATTCTGCAGTGCTAATTCTGGTAACACCCACATGCATTTCATGTCACATATTTGGTGAAATCATGTTGCTGTGTTAATCTCATACAACTGGTTCTCAGTTAAAATATGGCCCATTTACATGGTGCTAGCAGCACAAAGGGCCTCAAAGAGAGCAGAAATGGTCTGCTGAGAATATCCCTTGTGCAGGGGGCCTCCAGCCACTCTAGAATTTTCATAAGGCGTCTACACTGAGCCTGCTCTCAGTGCAGTGGGCTGATTGCACAGCCCTACGCCTCTTCTTTATTTCCCATGATCCATAGGGGGCCATAAAAGCAAGATCTAAGTTAGAGGAGCCCTAAGGCTGCTCTGGTTTATACCAGGGCCTGGGCAGCAACTTCCATGGACTCAGGATTCATGGAGCACAAAGGTGGCTCAGAGAGACCTTCAGGCCAGATTCTGACTCACATTGGGGAAAGGAGAAGGACAGTTGACAAACCCCCTATTTTGACTTGAGCTCCAATCCTACAAGCATTTAAGGGTCCACTTGAAACTATCTGATATTTCAACTACAACACAGGGAAGTGTGCATGCGCACACACAAACGTACAGTTCCCCCACCAGATTAACCACACAAAACGAAAGGTATGTATCACCTCTGTCCGTAAGGCATGGATATACTCCTTTCCTTCCACATAAAGTTTAAACTTCTCCACAATACCATTTAAACCAACAATCGCTGGCTTTATTTTCTTACTCACCCCATCCAAAGAAGCCAATGAAGATTCTCTTCTCATAGCTCCCATTATCTCTTAAGTCCCAAAGAGCTTCCCTGTTAAGGTTAGCCAATTACCCATCCTCTTCTTTCAAATGGATTGTGTTCCATTAATCCCTCTTCCTCGTCTCTCTCACTGTTGCTTTTCCACCATATTGCAGTGCTTCAATGCTATGGTGACTGATAACAGACAGATAATGCAGGCGAGTAAATACCTAACATCCACATGTCACTTCTTCTCCATCATCTGTACTGGAACTTCAGGGTTTGTTCCTTTAGGCTGTAAGCTCTTCAGGGCAGATAGTTCCTCTTCTAAACATAAGAACACAAGAATAGCCATACTGGGTCAGACTAATGGCCTACCTAGTCCAGTATCCTGTCTTCTGACAATGGCCAGTGCCAGTTGCTTTGGTGAAAATGAACAGACCAGGGCAATTATCAAGTGATCTGTCCCTATTGTTCGATGCCATCTTCTGCCAGTCAGAGATTTAGGGACACCCAGAATATGGAGTTGAATTTCTGACCATCTTGAATTATAGCCATTGATGGACCTATCCTTCATGAGCTTATCTAATTCTTTTTTTAGCCCACTTATATTTTTGACCTTCAACATCCCTTGGTAAGAGATTCCACAGGTTGATGGTGCATGTGTAAAGAAGTACTTCCTTATGTTTGTTTTAAACTTGTTACCTATTAATTTCATTGGGTTCCCCTGGTCATTGTGTTATAAAAAGAGGTAAATAACACTGCACTATCCACACCATTCATGATTTTATAGACCTCTATCATATCACCCCTTAGTTGTTTCTTTTCAGTACCAGTCTTTTTAATCTCTACCTAATAGTTTTAATTATCCTTCTCTGTACTTTTTCCAATTCTAATCTTTTTTAAGATAAGGTAACCAGACTTGCATGCAATATTCAAAGTGTGGGCGTACCCTGGATTTATATAGTGGCATTATGGTATTTTCTGTCATATTACCTATGCCTTTCCTAAAGGTCCCTCTTGGTCTGTTAACTTTTTTGACTGCCACTGCACATTGATCTGATGTTTTCAAAGAACTGTCCAAGCCTTCAAAATTTCTTTCTTCAGTGGTAACAGCTAATTTAGACCCCATCATTGTGTATATATAGTTGGGATTGTTCTCCAATGTACATTAGTTTGCATCTATCAATACTGAATTTCATCTGACATTTTGTTGCCCCGTATCAGTTAGTTTTGTGCGACCCTTTGTAATTCTTCACGGTCAGCTTTGGACTTAACTTTCGGGAGCAATTTCATATCATCTGCAAACTTTGCCACCTCACTGTTTACCCTCTTTTCCAGATCATTTATGAACATACTGAACAGCTCAGGGTCCCTTCTATTTACCTCTTTCCATTCTGAAAACTGACCATTTATTTCTACTCTTTGTTTCCCATCTTTTAACTTGTTACAGATCATGAGACGACCTTCCCTCTTATCCCATGACTGCTTCATTTGCTTAAGACTCTTCGTTGAAGGACCTTGTCAAAGTCCTTTTTAAAGTCCAAGTACACTTTATCAGCTGGATCACCCTTGTCCACATGTTTGTTGACCCCCCTCAAAGAATTTTAATAGACTTATGAGACATAATTTCCCTTTGCAAAAGCCATGTTTACTCTTCCCCAACATATCAGAGAATTCTTTTTTGGGTGCTGGCTGGTGAGTCTTGCCCACATGCTCGGGGTTTAGCTGATCGCCATATTTGGGGTCGGGAAGGAATTTTTCTCCGGGGCGGATTGGCAGAGGCCCCGGAGGTTTTTCGCCTTCCTCTGCAGCGTGGGGCATGGGTCGCTTGCTGATGGATTCCCTGCAGCTTGAGGTCTTCAAATCTCACTTTTGAGGATTTCAATAACTCAGTTATGGGTTCGGTGTGTTATAAATGTGTATGGGTAGGGTTTTGTGGCCTACCTTGTGCAGGAGGTCAGACTAGATGATCATATTGGTCCCTTCTGACCTATGAGTCTATGTTCATCTACATATCTGATAATTCTGTTCTTTACTATAATTTCAACCAATTTGCCTGGTACTGAAGTTAGATTTACTAGCCTATAATTGCCAGGATTGTCTCAGGAGACTTTTTTAAAAATTAATGTTACAATTATCTATCCTCCAGTCATCTGGTACAGAGGCTGATTTAAGCGATAGGTTACATACCGCAGTTAGTAGTTCTGCAATTTCATATTTCAGTTTCTTCAGAACTCTTGGGTGAATGCCATCTGGTACTGGTGACTTATTACTATTTAATTTATGAGTTTGTTCCGAAAATCTCCTCTATTGACACCTCTATCTGGCACAATTCCTCACATTTGTCATCTGAAAAGAATGGCTCAGGTGTGGGAATCTCTTTCACAACCCTCTGCAGTGAAGACCTATGCAAATAATTAATTTAGCTTCTTTGCAATAGCCCTATTTTCTTTGAGTGCCCCTTTAGCCCCTTGATTGTCCAGTGATCCACTAATTATTGAGCAGCCTCTGATGTACTAAAAACATTTGCATATCATAAAGTGCCCTGCCTATCAATGATCATTAAAAGTAATGACTGATGATAATGCAAGAGAGCAAAGTTTAGTCATAACTAAAATGATGGGAAGAGCCATTCATCGTGCTGCTAAACATAAGCAATATTGCTAGGGCACTGACTACAGAATGGAAAGAAGTGATTCAGAGTGGAACATTTCAAATGCTTAAGTGATGTTTTCTCCTCTCTTCTCCCTTTTCCCTCCCCAGCCCAATGAGAAGACAAAGAAAGGAGAAGAAAGCACCTGCCTTGCTGCAAACCACCACTATACCTCACAGGAGGAATGTTTAGGTCCCCTGTGATGGGGTCTAGAGGAGAAACACTCTCCTGTACTGGCATTTGTGTTAGCCTCTAACAACCCAAGGTAGAGGCCTTTATAGGAAAATGCTAAGACTAGAGCAAACTTAGGGAAATGAACAGTTGTACTGAAAAACTATTCTTTTTGCCAGTCATTTTCTCCATTCCCTTTTGGTTTCACTTCCCTTGCTTGTATTTGAATAATAACATTTCCTCCTCAAGACCCAGCTTCTCTTGCACAGAGAAATCATACCCCTGTGACCATGACAACAGAATCTCTTAAGGAACTTGAATGTGATGTCATATATTCAACATTATGATCTCACTGAAGTATCCACTAGGCATAAGTCTCAGGAGAGATAAGCTGGGAGGGAAAAGTCTTTATTGCAGTGCTAAAATCTTCAGAAATTAGTAATATGATATTAAAAAAAAAAGAAAAGTAAATGGAAGACACAGGGCTTTATGTGCATTGTGGGATACATTTAAAGGCTCACCCCAGCATTATTTCATACTCTACTAAGTTTCTTATCACTTCACCTTTTATTTTGTGTAGGCTTGAAATGCTCAATATTCCTCTCAGCGAGTTCATTTCTGCAGTCATTGTCTTTTGTTCGTTGGCTTACCTCATACTCCAACATTCCAGCCCATACAGCACTTTCAGCATAACAATTGTCACATATAGTGGTTTTTGTTTATAACAACATGTCTTAAGCCTTCCAGATCTTGGAGTTTTTTGAACGCAAAAGCAGCTAGCCTGACTCGTCTTTTTATATCATCTTCACAATTCCCATTCTTTGACAGTCGTCCTCCAAGGGAGGCAATTTTTCCACTTGTTCTAGTTCTTTGTCTCTTGGCTTGACCTTTTGATTCTCGTGTCTTCCAACTGACATCATTTTTGTCTTCTTGCTGATCTTCTATCTGAAGATTTTGCTTTTCTGGTCTATCTTCGTAAATCCTCCTTGGTCAATGCTATGAAGCCAATATCATCAAAGGATTTAAGTTTATTCACTGTCCTCCCACATAATGTGACTCCTCTTACTTCATCTCTCAGTGCTAAAGCCATTAGTGAGTAGTCAGTACACATCGGCAAAGCAGACAGTATAAGTGGTTTTAGGTATAACTTCATACATTATGAAAAGTTTACTGTTATTAGGGGGAAGATAGGGGCCTGAGTCTGACCTTGCACTGGTGTAAATCAGGACTGACACATTGAGGTTACACCAGTAAAACATATACACTCTGCTGCTCCGATTCAGTTCTGGTGGCTTTAAAACACAGAACACAGTCAGCACCACTAGAGAACTCACAAGTTATTTAAGGGGATACAACCCTATTCCAATACACAACAGGCCAGATTTTTAATGGTATTTAGACACCTGAAGATGGAGCCAGGTGCTTAATTGACTGTTCAGAAGTTCCCCTCTGCTTTTTAAAGAGACACCTAAATACCTTTTAAAAAGTGGCCTTAAAGCTCCCATCTCGTTAGCCTTATTCTGTATTCCATTTTGGATGCACATCTCACCCATTTGTGTTCTATGGGAATGAGTCCAGCTTTGCTTGTTGAAGTGGCATGTATTGCTGAATGGCAATTCAGCATTGGTGCCGCATAGTAGCACAGCATGACTTTTCATATTAAGTATACTAAGTTCTCTCTAAAAGTGCTCAGGAATAGGATCCTACAGCATAAAACCAGTAGAAGCAAACTGTATTCTCCAGAAACTGCAGCTTTTCTAGCTAACTGAAGACTCACATTATTAGCTAACATTTTCTCCTCCCTTCCTGTACGTTGACAGTATAAAGGCTACCTCTGGGAATGAAAGGAAAGAAGGATGGCAGGAGACCTACTGAAGATTGCAGACAGGAGACCCGGCATGTCATTGGGGAAGTGGAGCTGCAGGGAGTGGATCAAATAGGGGCTGTGCTTAGCCAAACTGATTAAAACCTGAAGATTTGAGTTGAGTTCAGGCTGGGGAAAGAAAGAGGTAAGGTTTGAGAGGTGGTTCGTTTGAACCAATTTGCTCATCATTCACATATATAACCAGGATTGTGTGACTTTCTAAAAAATATGCTCTAATTCAACCTCAAGTTGTTGAGCTCAATGCAAGAATTATAAGGTGAAATCTGTGATTGAAGTATGCAGGACGTCAGACTACATGATCATAATGGTCCCTTCTGGCCTTAAACCCTACAAAAATACATAACATATCCTCATGTCCTAATAAAGGCTACCTTACAGGTTTATTTAGAGACCCCTGGGCTCTATGGATACAATTCTAAATTGGTTGGTATATTCAATGTTCAAAGGGTTTTGTTTGGTTTTTTTTAAAAAGGAGATTACAACCTGTTAGTATTATAAAAATTATATTCTTGTCACATCTGTATTGGTCTTAAACACCAAGTTTACTGCTTTTAGAATGATTCTGAGCTGCTTTTTTAAAAATTTTGGAAGGGTGGACAAACTTGAAGAAATGTGACTTCTTTGTACACATTATCAGGGAACTACATAACATGCTACTGTATTTTGATGGCAGAACAGTATTTAAATTCCTGGGGAGAATTTAACCAAGAACTTGACACCTCAACAGTGACAATTTTCAGATAGTACGGAATTCAGGAGTTTAGAGTTTAGGCTATTTACATATTAATGTTTCCCAGCATTTAGGCAAGTAATTTAAAAATGAAAAATTAGTTCCTTTTTGACATAAGCAACTGAGCAAACATTTATTTTTAAAAAATCCTAAAATTTCAATAAGGATTCCAAAATATCTTAATTTACAAAGGCCAGGTCTACTAGATTTTCATTTGCATATTTTTGGCAGCAGTCCACCTCATTAATGCAGGAGAGAATCAGCCAATATTATAAGAAAAACACATATGACACTCAAGGGAACTAGAACTATATTGTTAATTTGATGAAGTGCTAATAAGCCTCCTAAATGTCATCAGTTTTTCATAGCAGTTGTCTTAAATACTTATTTCTTGTTGAACCAACAAAATTACAGGTTCATGCTATAGGAATGAGCTCAATGATGACTGTGGTTCTTTAAGAATGCTATGCATTTTCATGGACATTTTCAGCATCTTAGCTCTTCATCTTAATTAATCAAAGAGAATTCTTTAAGTCAGAGGAGTAAAAATTCAAACTCTTCTAAAAACCTTTCATGTAAAAATACATACTAGTTCTGAATTATGCATCCTGAGAAACTTTTCATTGACCTATAAAGCAGAAAGGCTGCAACGGAGCTGTTATCTCTTTTAACTTTAGTGACCCTCAGCTGAAATCAGTGTAGGCTAGTGGATAGACAGATTAAATTCAGACATGTCCTGTAAGATGAAAGAAATATGAAGCTAAGCAGTATGTTTTAGAAGCTTTAGATAGTATGCAGAGAAACTTAAAATTCCTCCATATATAGTTGCCAGGTATTTATTTGCCTTTCTTATCCAGATATCATTGGTCTCTAAAGGACAACACCATTATTTTTGACCTTTTACTGTTCAGGGCCATGAGGTTAGAAGGTTTGTTCTGGTAATTACCTATCAGTCTGACAAAGTAACCTTAATTAGTGTGATTTTTTTTCATATTGTATATAGGAACAGGGCATGGTGTGAACATATGTTATTATGATTTAACACCTTGCTCAGATCTCATGTATATTCTTTGTCTTCCACTGTCACCACTGTAATTAGGCAGCAGCGGTGCAATGTATTCAGATTTTTGTCAATACCTGCCCAAAGCTCTAAATGCACATGTGGTAGAAATGGAGACTAATATGCAAAGAATACCTATAATGGCCACAAAACTATTGAGCTCCATTTAACACATACACACACCATTTTGTTTCTTTGATCATTTGGGGGGTTTTCTCAGGCTATAATGTAACTTGGGAAGAGTAGAAGGCCAACCCTCTCTCCATCTGTTGCCCCCTATCTGTTTTACTTTCCGTTCACTTGAGTAGGGCAGGTTGGTGAGAGCATAGGATTCCAGTGTTCCATGTTCTGTGCTGGCTCGGAGTTCAATTTGTAATGAAAATCAAGGTGCTAATTTTAATGTATGAAGTTCCAAATAGTATAGGCTTCCCCTCTCTCCCTCTACCCTACTAAAATGGCACCAGCAGGAACAAAAGGAGAAAGGTAGTCTCATTAATGGACACAACTGGGAGATAATGATTCCATCTTCCCTGGGCCCATGCATACTAGGACCACATATGAACACAAAATTACTTTGTATAAATAAGTATCATATGGGAAAATTAAACTTAAACTCAGCATTCAACCGATACATCCCCAGCCACCTATTTTTGCTAGAAACAGCACTTGGGTAAAAGCCTATATAGCCAAGGAATTCAAGGGTTTACAGTCCCATAAAATGCTCCACCCTTCTCATCTGCTATCTCTCTTATAGTGAAATTCAAAGACCCAGTGGCTTCCTCATGCCTTTTTTCTGGTCATGAGAATAACAGTTATCCAATCAGGAATCATAACAATACCATGTGTCATATGTAACCAATCATAACGAACCAACACAGCTCAAATTTGAATATCAAATAGTTGCAGTGAACTCTGTGCATAAACCAGTAATATTTCACAAAAGAATTCAGTAAGTAAATTTAAATAAATTTTTTTAAATCAAAACCAGCTCAGGGACATTTGGAGAGCAGAGAAAAGGATAAATTCATTGAATAAATTATCTGTTATGACTAATGTGCTCAGGTTTACTTCCACTTCAAATACATGTTGTACACGTGAGAACACGGTGTTACCCCTAAAATTTGCCATTTACTGCATTTACCATAATTTGCTGTAGTTCCTCTATTCATTCATAATACACAATTATCATGAATAAGGTTTGAACTGTTATAGCAGCAGAAGACAAGTTTTTAAGGGTTCCCACTGTAATTTTTGAGTGATGTTCATTTGTTATGGAAACTGTGTTATGGAAACGCTTATGCTTTCTACCATGGATGTATAAAGTTTTATGCTTCTTTGGAATAAAAATATTGAGCATTTATTATATACTCTGAGATATATTTTGTTCAACTATCTTGCAGTCACAATAAAATTTGTAAAGTGTTAGGGTTTCATTTTTCTATTCCTGGTTCATGTCCCACACTGTGCTGATTGCTAAAACTACAGCTTAGAGTAATATCCTCAGAATGAACAAAAGGGAGGAGCGAAAGTGAACCCAAACCAGGAACACTAGTTCTAGCAGCATTTCTTCCCAATGCTCTATAAAGAGAGTGAGCGTACTATTGGATTTCATTCTTTGGTGGGTAAGGAAAGCACAATCCTTGAGTGGGAGGTATGGCTACAACATGAGCTCCCACAGTCATCCCCAAGAGGTATTTCAGGTGTATGTTAGTGTATGAAACAGTCACTGTTTCATTAGCAATAAATGATGTGGCAAATAGACACAGTGATAAGAAACTGGGCTTTATTAAACAAGCCTAGAAGCCAGTATTACATGCTAAGAACCTGACAGTTGTCTCCCAGTCACCTCAGGAGCCAATCCCACACTTACAGTCTTCTCATTATTAGCCATCTCCATTCCACAGTTTCCCACTACTTCTGGCTGCATCAGGTCTCGCCTTATTGGCAGCAGTGTTTTGAATCTGCACGCAGCCAGGGCTTATGATTGCAGGCACTGGGATGACCAGCTAACAGGTGTGAAAAATCGGGACAGGGAGTGGGGGTAATAGGTGCCTATATAAGAAAAAGCCCCCGACATCGGGACTGTCCCTATAAAATCAGGACATCTGGCCATCCTACCAGTTACCTCTGTGAATAATTGATCCTATGCACCAGGATTGCTAAATACAGATTCAGTTGGGAGGACACCTCCTGGCGTAATAGCTTCTTCAATGTTAGTTCTGGCGTCTTGTTTCTCTGTGGGTATAGCCACAGGTGTAGTCAAATTCCCATCGCCAGTTAAATCCCCGGAATTCGTCAACTATGCAAATTGTAGTCCATTGGCAGTAACAGTGTCCACTTATTTGCCGAAGTGCACCTCTAATTTGCTAGTGACCAACTTCTAACAAATCTCTTGTAATAGCTGCTTTTCCTAGCATGAAGCTTCAAAATCTCATGGGAAAACATCCATCAAGCCACCTTAGAACAAACTTCATTAAAGGTGTGTACATGATGAAGAGTCACTTAGGAGAAAAGAAATGCCACTCTTCTGTGGCTGTAGAAGGGGTGGGTGAGAGAAAGCAGAAAAATTAATGTGACGTGGAAATGTGATTTAAATAGTTAAAATACATATTAATGTGGAGGCGTCTCAGGTAAATTTTCTTAGTTTGTGGCTGTCTATAGAGAAAAAGTATTTGCAATAAGGGCCTGATCCAAATATGCCTTTCCAGAGATGTAATTGGGCTTTAAATCAGGCCCCAAATCATGTTAAATAATGCTTTCTGTTGAAACTTCTTGTAAAGGAAGGTACTAAATGTGAGTAAGAAAGCATGATTTTGCAAACAAGCAATGACACAGTCATTGTGTGAATGTTCAATTTAGGTATGAGAAGAAACAAGAATTGGAGAGAGAAATATAATCTTGTACTAATCAAAATCATATAATCAGCAATTACTATACTATGATTTCAATTTTATGACCAATTTACTAAGCTGCTCTGGTAGTCAGTTGAGAAGTTAATACAGCTGCAGTTGCAAAGTTCAATAGTATTTAGTTTAATTATGAAATCATGATTGAAAACATAATTGTAGGGTTTATTGAATACTTACTTGAGTAGAGACTTCTAATCTTGAAATATATTTAAATACAATATATCACAGACGTGTAAATATCTACTTTGCATATATTTTTCTAATGATGACATGGTGGGAACATCTTCTAATTAGGTTAATATATCAACACAACAAAGTTACATCATCAGGTACGTGTAAACTAACCAAATGAATGCACACACATAAGCGCACATGCTTATTACTATTTCTTAGTTAAAATACCATGCCTTTAAAAACTTACACAGAGGTCACTGGAATAAGCTAAGAAATTAAATGATGGGTTCCAAGACGGAAACCATAAACCATCTTTTGTATGCAGATTTGCAAGGTGATCTCTTTTTCCATTAATCCCATGACAGGTGGCAGGGTATTTATTTTTCCCAGTATGCTAGCTTGCCAAAGAGCAAAATATATGGCCAGGAACCTTCCCCTACAGGAGAGATTTTGAAAACACTATACATTCCCAAGTCATTGCTATATGGCAATAGCTTTTAATTATCTATGATTATTACACCCATTTCTATAGTATCTGGGTGTTTTTTATTTCTTCTCTAACACTAGTTTTATACCAACATAACCTTGACTTCAGTGGAGTTACTCCTAATTTCCATCAGTGTGAATGAGATCAGAATGAGACCCACTGTAGAGTGTGAACCCCAAGTCAGGTAAAGTAACATAGTTTGCTTAGAGTTTTATTAGCACTTATTCAAAGTTTGCTATGGGTGTCAAATAACACCTCCATTTGCAAAGTTAATGTGTTTAATTAAAGCCTTACTCATTTGTAAAAGATAAAAAGGAGACTAAAATGCCATTCTCCATTGCATAATGTCAAGTTCAGCTCCTTAATCCTTCTTTAAAATAATAACCCATAGACTTTGTTTAAAACACAATTGTTCTATTTTATTTTAAATGTTGTATGTGCTAAGTTCGTGTTACTGTTTGCCATTGAATTCCTGCAATTTAAGTGACTTAAACTCTTGGTAAACCTTCACTTTCATTGAGAAGAAAACATTTTGTATTTCTAGTCATGCTATAGTCATTACAACCATCTCCCGTTTCTGATATGTCAGGTAACCTACATCTTTGTTTTAACTTTGATTTTATTATGTCTTACTGTGTCATACATCTCCTCAAGGACCTTGTCCAGGTGGCAGTTTCCTTTAATAATAAAATTTTGATGATGATTAATAAGAGAAATAAGCTTAGTGTATTTATTAAATTGTATTGAACAAGGATCTAATCATATTCCCATGGACTACAGTAGTTCAGGACAGGCACAGACCCTAAGAATCTACTACTACTTTTCTAAACCCTCCAATTAAAAATACAGTATTGGGTTGTTTCAGGTCATCCGGGTTTCGCTTTCTGTGTAGACACTGCCTGCATCTCCCCTGGGTCATGGGGCCCCATGGTGAAGGCATCTCCTTGGGCATCTGGTTCCCGGCCGCTGACGAAGGATGGTCGGTCTCCCAGGTTCCTGGCTCCCACCACCAGGGGCTGAAGCTCAGAACCTCCTTATTAGTGGTCCACCTAGAATGAGCTGGGCTGCTCCTTTTTATGCTAGGACAGCAGTTGGAGCATGCCCAGCAGAGTCTGCGGGGCGGGACTTCCACTGCTCATAGAGTTGGCTTAACCCTTTCAGTGCAGGGTAAATTCATCCCACCACACATGTATTCTGTAAATTGCTCAGATTATAAATCATTGTTTTTCTCTGAATATTTTTAAGCACACTTTATGGTTGTGATACTGTCCTGGATAGAAACAAACAAGTTTTTAATCTTTGACGGGAGAGGGGTCTCAGGTATATTGCATAGGTGAATCAACCTTTCATCTCTAAAGATATCAATGTGACAACTGGAACTGATAGATTCATCTTTGTCCTGAGCTGTCTGTTTTTCAGAAGTCACCACCGACTTTGGTAGAGCTCCATATGATTTGGCAGAATTTGCTGAAGACTTTGAAATTGTAAGAACCTCATTTGTACTGTTAGGGATCTGATCCAAAGCCCATAGAATTCAGTTGGGAGGGTTTCTACTAGTTCAAAGAGCTTTAGATCAGGTCAGACGTGCAATTCATTAGTGAAGCAAAAACAATCCTGTCCAAACTACACCTGGCTCAAGCCAGTTCAATTAGTTCTTCATTTTAATAAGCATTTAATTCACTAGGACATAATTTACTAATTACAGGTGTCCCCAGTCAACATCAATAGCATGATGATCCAACCCTATTAAAACTCTGATATCCTTCTCACTGTTAATTATGGCCTCCTATTAGGTAACAATTTCCAAAGTCATGTCAACGCATGACAATCTAGATTGACAATGGCATATCTCTCTCAGAAGCACAACTTCTAAATCTAGAGAGATTTAAGTACTCTGGAGATGCCTTGGCTGATTTGATGTTTCAATATTTGCTTAAGCTCTAATTCCTCTAGCAAGTAGAGTGTATTTTACTCATTACAGCTCAGAACACCTTTTTACTTCTTACTTTCCTGTCTTTGGGGTTTCAGATCATCAGATGAATAACTAAAACATTTTATTCAAGGACGCCCCTTGTAAACGATGGAAACTATTATGTTGAAAATATGCTGTATGAAATATTGAATCCAAAGCCCAGAGAAGCCGATGGAAAGCCTCTCATCAATGTCAATGGGCTATGGATCAGGACTTAAGTCCTAATTCAGCAGGGAACTTAGGAGCTGCTTAACTTCCATTGAATCAGTGGGATTGTGCTTAAGTGCTTTGCTGAATCAGAGCCACAGTCCCTAAATTCTTATGAATAGGGCTTTAAATCTTCAGTTATCATGAATAAGAGTAACTGTGGCTGGGGGTAGTAATTTTCATCTAGAAATGCACCATTAGACTTGTATTACAACCAACATAAAACAAACACTAAAGGACATTTGGGCTTCGGTACCAAAACCGTAAATATAAAAATGTCTGTCGTGCCCTTATTATCCACTTTCTCCAGTTTTCTCCAGGGGCCTGAGACTTGTTTGTTGCAGCAGACATATCTATTATTAATCTTTAGGTAGTTAGTAGGATAATTTGCAACGTTCATTAACAGGTATCACCTTATGGATTACTAAACAGCATCTATGCTTTTGCTAATGAGCCCCAGTAGTGCAATACTTTACATATTTTACAGCCAGACAATTAAGTGATGTCTTGCTTTTATAGTCAATCTTAAAATAAATTGTTTCGGACACAAAGTGGATATGACAATAGATAGCTAACATATAAGCAGTTACCTTTGAGAAATCCTGCCCCTTGAGCAACTGAGTTGGAACTATGAAGAGATGACACGTTTCCAAAGCATTCTTTTATTATTTCTAAATCCTGCAAGCCAGAGAAGTGTGTGTGATTCACACTTAGGATAAATCATAATAAATGGAAAGAAAAGGGAGCTGGAGAGTAGTAGAGCTAAACTGCACCTCAGCAGCATATTTATTTAGCTTGATTTTAAACAAGCTTAGTTTTTAAAATGCAGGTATTTGACATTTGCCTGTTTAGTACTGGCAATGAAATAGAGATTACATTACTAAGTAACTGGCGAATTCATTTAGCTCCCCAAAAATGACATGCATTGGGCCAGAGTTCAGCTGATGTAAACTGGCCTACATCCATTAAAGCTTCACCAGTTTACACCAGCTGAGGATCACACCCATTTGACCCAAATTCAGCCTAGGATGAATTTTGACTCATTGCCAGTATTTTTTTCAGGACAGGTCTTGGACATCTGAGTGCAGAGCTATTAATATCACTGACATGCCAGCATGTACGTGCCTGTCCCTCAGTGATCCTTAGGCCTTTGCTCTCTTTAAAAACATAAGTGATTTTAGTGCTGGATTGACAGCCAGGGAGGTTACAGTCCTTTAGCCAACAAAACAAATGCAGCACTAGAAGCAGCACTGCTGGCTCCATGGCCCTCCCCCCTCCATCCTGCCAATGTGTCTCAGTGAAGCTCTGGAGGGACCACCTCTAAGCTTACGGGGATAATTCACTCTCAGTGCCCATTAAATCCTTAGTCTCTCCATTGAGACTGCAACAAGGGTTCCAATTAATATCAACCGGAGTGGTGGTTTATGTGCCAGGGACACCTGCCCACAAGGAGCTGAACCGAGATCTCCATCTAGTTCATAGAGTATTGCATGCGTTTATGATGCTACAGTACAGAAAGAATTTCACAGGTTACCACACAGCCATCAGATGGTCACAACTCCCAGCCACCACTAACCTGAGCTGAATGTGAGCTAGAGTTCAACTAGAGGAGAATGGCTTTTTAGCTGAGTTCTGTTCCATGCAGTCATCTGATCTTTCTATGGCCTTTCTCATAGACTGGGGTTAACCATCAATATTTTTATTCTTGGCAAGCTAACAGGAGTCATCGCCTCATCTGTAGCTGTTACTTTATACAACTTTGTGGGTCAGCAGGCATAAGGTAGGCCTGTGCAATGCCAAAAAAAGACTCTGCTTTCTTGTAAAGCTGGCCAAAAATCGTGTTCCAATAAAAGTGAAGTGTTTGGCTTTCTGCCTCAAATTTGTCAGGTTTCCACTATGTCAAAGGGCAGTTTGTTCAGGTGGAAACTCCTTTTAATATAACTAAATGCCCCCACTTCTGCCTAAATATGTAGCCAAGCCCATACGGAGCCCTTCCTCATCTCCCTTCCACGCCCAGACTCTGCAGAAGCTTTTCTGTGGGTTGAAGATCTACAAATGGGTTAGGATGGAACAAAGGCAGAAGGTGGGTTGGGGGTCAATGAGGATGCACATCTCTCTGGAGAGCCCCACAGAGATTCTAGAGCAGAGCTGTTATTGACAAAGTCAGTAGTAACTTTGCTGTTCAACTCACCAAGCTCTGGCTATTCCAGAGTAAGGCACTGGCTGCAAAGACTCTCTGATTCACAGAAACACAGAGAAAAAAGTGGGATCTAGAGAAGCACAAGGCATCCATTTGGATCCTCTCGGATTCATGGGGCTGGGTGACAGAAATTCTATCCATTCTGTATGCAGGCAAACATCATCTGCTCTGATAGAACACTAGAAAGGAAACTCCAGAACAGGGAGCACCCAGAGTTTTCCTGCCTCTTTGTCCTCTTTCTGTAGGCTTCTCTGCTGGAGGGGGCAAACTAGACATCAGCTAGTAGCTGTTTGGCTATGGATAGAAAAGAAACGGTGTTATTAGGTTCTGCATTTTATGCGATTTTTACTAGTATTGTATTGATGCCTTTCCTTTCAGGAGAAATTATTTCCAACAGTAAGATGTGTAAACAATCACGAAAGCTGCAATATATTCCTTCTAGTTCTAAATGCATCGCTGTCCCTAACCTCAGTGACAGCAAGGCCTGCTGCAGAAACACTAGGAAGAAATGCAGATTTTTCTGAATGCCAATCATCTTTTCTCCTTGTTTCACTTCCTGCTTGTTTGCATGAGAAGCAAATGAATGGTGGCAAGAAAACTGAAAATCTTGGACCAAATTCTGCTCTTCATTACACTCACCAAACTCTGCTGAGTTCAAATTGTAACACAGAGAAGAATAAGACCTACAATGTATAGAAAAAGGGCTTCTAGGACCATGAAACCTCAAAGCTGATTGCAACAGTAGCAGAAGTCTTCTTTCATTAAACCATGTGTCTTTAAAGATTTTTTTCCATTATTGTATATTAATATCTTTGTTTTCCACTACTTTATCTGAATGCGGTGTTGACTTTCAGATCCAAGGAGAAAGCGAGGCCCATGTGCTGAATGTATAGATATCAAGCAGTTGTGGGTTTGAATGTCAGGAAGATCTCAGTATTTCCTTCCTCTCTAGCTTTCATAGTTACCTAAAACCAAGGCCCTCATCATTTGCAGTCATTAAAAATTCCCTGACACTTTGCAAAAGACAGATGTCTGCTTCAATGGCTGAGCTATATTCCAACTTGGGCAAATACATGTGCCTATGCAAATTCCTCCTCTCTTTAAAGAGATAATATTCTTCATTTCATGCCCTGAAATACTGAGCAGTATGTCTGTCTGTGGTTAAAGAGCTACGTCATTTCAACCAAGAGTTGGATGAGCTTTCATGGTGAGGAAAAAGGATTCCAATTGTGTACAATCAGGTTAGAGTGTGAAAAGTTTAGGATCCATTTGAATGAAAGCCACAATATAAACATAGCACTAAATGAGCTAGTGCGCACATTCTCTTCCTCGCTCACTCAGATTGTTTCTAAA
Organism: Mesoclemmys tuberculata; assembly: GCA_007922155.1. Taxonomy (NCBI): domain Eukaryota; kingdom Metazoa; phylum Chordata; order Testudines; family Chelidae; genus Mesoclemmys; species Mesoclemmys tuberculata. The sequence continues at coordinate 50,337,376 of ML675609.1, forward strand.
TAGCTCTAGTTCTGCAATCCATAGAGCTGGCTGAAAAATTGTGAGGCTTTTTCCACACAATGTTTCCCCAAAAACGGTGTTTTTGATTTGCCATGACAATTTCCCAATTTCTCAATGAAAAACCCTTTTTTTCCCATTTCAGAAAACCAAAATAAAATAAAAAACTACCCTTTTTATCTCCTTGTCTTCTGTTCCTCTCCTCCATCCCCCTTCACTTATTTTTTCCTTTTTGCCACTGAAAAACAATGAGAAAGGAAAAAATAAAACCTATTAACAGCTCTACTGAACCTCACCAACCAGACAATGAAATAACATGTGTAGGGTGTATTTTGAATGATAAGCTGTTTGTGGTGAATGAACTGATTACATGGGGTGAGACACATCCTTATCTCTACAAACATCTTTTCTTTGTGAAGAATTTTCATGCCACCTGAGTATGGCCCCAACCCTTGTCCACTTTAGCGTTCTACATCTCCATACAAGATAGAAGAGAATTACTCGGAGAGCTCTCAGTTGTTACAGGCTTCAGTTCCTAGAATATTTGTTGGTTTATTAGAAAAGGGAATTACATCACGAGACAACAGCTCAATTAAACTTCAGATGTCCATGTTTCATTATATGGCAACTGTTCCACAAGACACTGTACACCAAAGTCACTGTATGTGCATTGTGTTTGTTTTCTCTAGCATGTTGCTCTGCCAGTTTATGCTAAAAGAGCCCTTGTGTCTGATTGAAAGAGGAACTGAGGACACACAGCCTCCATTAAAATTAACTGATCCTTCCAAAGATCCATAGGATTTCGGAGTGGCCTCCACAATCTGGTCCATGGAAAGCCAGATCCTGCCCACACAGTGGATCAATTAGGGAGAAAACTCTGTAGGGAAAACCTCAGAGATTTCTTACTCCTTTCTTTACTCCTGTGGGTTTTCGGTCCCACTATTATTGAAGTGCTTTTCTGTATGACTGAAGGTGCTATTCAATATTACTCAATTTTCCAATATTACTGGAACAATATAAAATTACTCATGTCTGAAGTATGACAATTAAATGTATTCCTTTTCTTCCTATTTGTCTGTCATGTTCAGGTCCTTATACGATGTCCCTCCGCATGGCATCTGACCAACTCTCTGTCGGTTTGTAATCTAAGAAAACTACAGAATGACTGTACAAATATATAATTGAATCCATGGTATAATTACTGTATGTACCAGAATCTCTGAGTTGTATCATTCCATCATTCTGCTATGATAATTATAGAGGTACTGATGAGTTAGGCATCTGTGGGAATGATATTCTATTTGGCAAGAAGCTACTTAGAAAGATCAAAGACTTTGGAGGGTATAATAAAAAAATTTAATAGTGCAGAATTTGAATATTGATGTTCGTGCACACACCCAAAAAAACCCACACATATTTAACTTAAATTGTAAGCACCTCAGGGCAGAGCCCTTGTCTTTCTATGGATTTGTATGTCATCATGAGCCCATTTGCTGTCATGTTAATAATAACAACAATCCCATTGGTTTAAATGTCATATCTCGGCTAGCATCTCTCACAGTTACAACACAGCCTGTCTTGTAAAGTTAATATTGTCCTCATTTATTAGTCAGTGTATTATTGCATGCTTTCCTAAAGAAACAAGAGACCTTTGCTGGGAGAAAAGGTTTTGTTTTGTTTTTATTTTTAAATTATCAGCTTAATAATCAGGTTTATGTTACAGCAATGTTCATTTGTAACATCAGTAGCCAGATATTTTGTGGATTCTATGGAATGCTGTGAGGGACAGCAAGAGAACATGCTTGAGTTTATTCTGTATTGTAACAAGGCAGAATTCTCTCAGTCAGACAGTGCAAGGCTACAGAATAGCTACAGATGCATAACTATAGGTTTTCCTCGTTTATTCCATTCCCTGCAATCTGGCTGCGGATATATAAATTGTACAAAGATCACACAGTTGTTTTTCCAGTAACTGTACAGCATGGGGATCCCTATATTCTGGCCATTAACTATAATTTAGCCAGTCAGAGTGAAAGATTTGCATAATCAGTTTATGGCTATGTAGTGAGGCACAGTGGCCTCACTCTGGTTCAGAGGGGGTTAACTAACCCCACCCTGCCCCTTTCACAGGAAGTGCCAGGGCAGGACAGGAAATATAAAAGCAGAGACCTGTAGTTCAGTTGGGGCCAGACCAGGGAAGGAGGCAGATGTTCTTCCCGGGAAGCTGAGCCACCAGCAGAGCGTGCAATCGGCAGCAGGGAGAAAAGGCAAGCCACAGCAGAAACATTTTTAAATCTACATAAAAAAAAGAAGAGGAAAAACCTACCAAAACACAATGAAGATTGGGCTTGTAAACTGTGGAAAGGAAAGTGATTTTTTAAAAATTAAAGCTTTTGATTTATTCCCTCCTTCTTCCCATTGCTCCCATCCATTCCATTACCTTCCTTCCCTGAGGGTAAGGCTCTTGTCCCCAAAAGAACTAGCCTGTTTGTGTTTCTGTTGAGAGAATCCTTGCCCTATCCTCCCATTTCAGTTCTGATATACAGTATAAACAGAAATATAGACAGCTACTCTGGAAAGAAAAGCTTTTCTAACCTGCAGGGAAGGTGGAAAGGAAGGCACAAATTCAGCTCTATAAGTTGGGGCAATTCCCATTGACTTCACTGAATTTGGTCCTTGTAGCTCGGACCACCATTTACATCCTGGTGAATATGGCCCATTGAATCTAATCAGCTTTGTCACACTGCAACATATTTTACCAGTATACTCATTACAACATGCCCTGTTGTCTTGTTTTACCTACCTTTGTGTTAATTTCCATGGGTAAAATCCTGATCCCATTGATGTCAATGGCAAAATTCCCATTGACCCTATTGAATGCAGGATTTTACCCCATGAAGGTAGATAGATGTCTGTGGTTGATTTTCCTCTCATACCAACTTTCTCCTAGTGTAATCCCATTGACTTCATCTGAGTTGCTCTTAATTTACATGAGGGTGAGAGGAGAATCCACTCTCATGAGTGTAGAGCTAGTGGAGGTACCCATCTAACCAATGAGTTTACTGAGAACACGAGTTATCATGATATTGAGGTCATGGGTTAAATCTGAGATAATACTTCAACTCTAGAGATAATTAGTTTGTTTTGAAAGACTTATGGCACTGCCTTCAACGCCTAATGGTGTAAAAGGAATTCAAGTTCCAACTTTGTAGGTCATATGTCAAATGTAAATCATTTTTACATAAAGACCTTTTGCAAAATATCTAGGGAACATTATCTTGGAAATAGTACACAGCATGGCCTTCAACTCCTAAGAATCTAAGAACAGTCCACCACTGGCCAGTCAAACAGTTACACATTTTGATTCCCCACATTTTATTATGCCGCAACACACTGTAATCCATAATTTCTCAGTAAATATCTACTTATCTCAAAAGCACCAACACATATTGCCAACAACTTTTTTGTAGAGTAGCAAATTCTTACCACTTACAGGTATGTTAATGATTCTGTGACTCAGATATTTACTGATCTGCCTTAGGAAGAATTATGCTCCAGGCAAAATTTTTACTTTATTGCCGTCTGTAATGGACAGATATTTTTCTTGCAAGGGATTTCCTGCTATAAATACCATTGTCATTCTGACTACAGGAGTTGTTGCCTTGAAACACCTTGTGCTGAAATATTGCCTTTGTAAGTCATTATTATATAATTACTACAGCTTTTGACCACGCTACACAAAACATACAGGATGCAGTGTATATTTCAATGTTTCCAAGGAAAAGGCTAAGGAAAATGTTCTTCAGATGAAAAATGGCTAATTTAAAACCACTCTTGAACAAGTGCAAAGGCTCTTTGAGTTGTGGCTCAGGCATCAGCCATCGGAGCATAACCCAGGCTGGTCTGTGCTTTGGTAACAAAAAATCAATGAGGAAAGTGCAGGAGAAGCATGAATATAAACAGCAAGGGACTCAGTTGTGCCCAGTATCCATTAAGTACAGCAGAGCATGGGGTGGCCACAAAGAGACCAGTTGCAGCTTCTTAATTATGGAGCTAGTTCTAAACCAGGGGCTGCTTTAAAGCATGACAGGCTCATAACAACCCCTCCCTCCCCGCGCCCAAAGGGCCGTCTACCAGCTGAGAATAGCCACAGTGCTGTAGCAGTTTAGATATACACTCAATATGCCCTTGTCATACGTCCTATGCCAGAATCTGTGGAGCGGGGTAGAGTGGGAGGCTTTGCTTACTCTGTCTGCCAATGACTCCGCGGGGATACCAGGGATTCTCAGCTGAGAAGCTCTGATCTGTTCCACCACTAGAGCAGCCCAAAGGGAAAGACACTGGCTCATTTTCTTTTATTTGACCAGTTCAGACCACTTAATTTTGTACTTCTGACTTCTTATAACTTTTTCTAGTTTTTTCCCCAGTGGCTATTGTTTGTTTGACTGCATTTTAAGTGTTTTTAAGTATGCTCATTATTTTATAAAATATGGAATAAACTATAAAAAACAAAGAACAAAAGTCCTGTTCTGAAGAGCTCACAATCAAAAGAAGTAAATGGATACAATACACTGAACTAACACAGAGCTGTCTTTATGGGATCTAGAATTTAAATACAGTGAAAAATTAAACAAGGGTATATATAATCATTTGCTGTAAACCAAGAACCTCCAGCACAAAATAATAGCCTTTTCTCCTGTTCAGATACCGTCTCTGTTACCTATATTCCAGTTCCACGCATATCAAAAAGCAAAATTTTAGAATTCATTCTAAATAGGAAAGGGCCCAAACCAAACCCTATGCTCTATATACATCTGAAGTTTACGTTTGCACTGTTGTAGTCATGTTGGTCCAAGGATATCAGAGGATTATATGGCAGTGTTGTCTGTGATAATAAGGAATTGGACTCAATGCCCCCACGAGATCCCTTCCTGTTCTATGTCCTACATTCTTATATTCAGAATCAAATTTTGCAAAGTGCCACAATCTTTACTATTGCAAAAATGAAACATACAAACAAAAGTTAAGGTTACTCAGTGGCAACATTTTACTCTAGTTACCTGTCACCTCATTTGGAAAAAACAAACACTTTAAAGCAAGGAATGGAAAAAGAGAAGGCTGCCCTAAATGTTACACTGTTTACATTTGCTGAAGATCTATTCAATCATCACAACATAAAACTTTCACACTGGCCCACTGATTGTGCTGGAAATGTTTTTAATTCATTACATTTCATTTAAGGTATTAATATTGATATTGAAAAAAATTCTTCTGGGGGTGATGTTAAGAGAAAAAATAGCATTATATAAGTAATGCTAAAATTTTCTTCTTAACATTATCCCCTAGAAGAATTTTTTTTGTAATATTGATATACATAATTCAGTGTTTATATATCTATATAATGGACAGAATTGTCATAAAGTACTTAGAATTACTATTCCTTGAGAATAATGTGTACATGCTTTGCTGGGAAAGTATATAACATTAAAGATGTATGTTAAAATTATGTATGTAAATTTGAGGGCTTACATTTGAAGCTAATCCAGCTGGCATTAAATTGCACATACAAAAAGGCTCATCACTGGCTCCTGCCCCTACAAATGTAAAGGGGATAGAAAGGTGCCTTAACAGAATACCTAGGGATTCCTCCTTGCATGGAGAAATCCTCAAGTGTCAAAGAGTTTCCACACTTCTCCTTTCCCCAGAGCATACAGAAAACATGTTGGGTGGATCTTCTTGTGCTGCGTCATTGCCCACCGATGTACCAGCCCCTAGATGGCCTTTACCCTGAGATCACTACCTTACTTTGGGGTTAGGTGGGGACAATGTGGGCCCTGACAGTCATGGGGCTGTACAATGGTGACTTTAAGACAGCTTTTCCATTCACCTTAGGTCCTGTACCATCACTTCAAAGCTCAGCTAGACCTGAAAACCTGGTTCAAAAGGGCTTTGTCTTTTTCAGACATAATTGGATGCATATATTTTAGTGAGGAAAATTTGCCAAAGGGTGTGGTGGATTTTCCACCACTGGCATTTTTTTAATCAAGATTGGATGATTTCCTGAAAGATATGCTCTAGTTCAAACAGGAATTAACTCAGAGAAGTCCTATGGCACATGTTATACGAGGTGTCAGACTAGATTATTACATTAGTTCCTTCTGCCCTTACAAACTGCCTCTATATTGTGTTTCTGTTTTGAGATTATTGACGAATCTATTCAAAGTATCTATTACATGTCAGAGTGAAAGTTGACATGTTGTAATGATATATGCATTTATCTGTATTTGGTAAGAGCAATGTGGTTATGTTTTCTGTATGATTTTCCAATGACTGAAACTCAAGAACAGTGTGAGTATTCGTCATCCTTTGCAAACATAGTCTCTTTGTCAACCTGCAGACCAAACCAAATTTCCTAACCAAAGTTGGGGGGGCACAATTATAATGAATGTTAGTATTATCTTCTCCATCACTAAGGCTGCAACTATTTCAGAAAAACGAACCAAACCCAAAACTTGAATCTGAGCCCCACTCAGCTGTCATGGTGCTTGAAACCTGGATCTAGATCTGAAATTGTAGCTGTATGTCTTTGCAGTTGAAATTATAGACATACAAACAGGATAGAGGCATGGCCAATAGGTCAATGCATAGTGGCGATCCTCTGGCCTAAAGCATTTGGTGGGTGTCATAACAGCCAGCTCCAAACAGTATTCCCTATACCTTGTAGTAGCACCCAAGGCCCAGCTATGAAAGTTAATGATGGATTATTCTGTTCCTCATTCTCACCCCAGAAAGTTCCCACAACCATCAATGTCTTTTAAACTGTGCTCTGTTCAGAGGACCATAATGTTACACTTTACATCAATCAGACAGAGTTCTCATTAATAGACCCAACATCACGACCTGCCAATCAATCTGCGTTTGGCAATGACTTTTATTTGTCCTTGGGAACAATGCAAAAAATTGTTGCCCAACAAGGCAAAGCTTCCAAATGTGGCTGAGAAATCTGCTTCTCTGGCTTCACAGCCTGAAGCAATTTTCTCTTCCCCCTCCATACATTTGTTTCGATGGGTATTAAAGAACTTTAATACAGTATTTGAAAGTAATATCCTTTTATTATGCAACATGCGAAGGATGCTTTACCAGCCTCCAAGATCTCATTGCACTCGGCTAGTTTAATTTGTTTACCCAATGCTTTCTACTTTTGTTTCCTAAATATAGTTTTCTTATTTGGACTGCTGAAGTTTAATGCTTTATAAATAGTGGAAACCACCCCCTTTTGACCACAGTTGTTATTAATAAAGGTTTCAATGACAGACAAGTCCCTGCTTAATGCCTCTTTATTTTACCCTTGGGAGACAGTTAAGATATATTGTTTGATTTGTATATACTGATGTTATGATAAGCTTGAGCATTTGTATTTTAGCCAGAGTCGAGTTAAATCCCTCACTGGTCCCTTATTAAACATTCGTTTGAAATTTCTTATGAACACTTGATATCTCATGTTTTCTAATTTCTTGACAATTGCTCTAAATTGTATTGACATTGTATAATCTCATTTAGGATTCAAAGTACAGAAAAAAATAACTCAGATGTCTGGTTTTTCCCTTAGCTTGCCCAATTCTACCCCCAAAATGTTACCATATAAATGCAAAGCGCTCTTAAACCATGTATCTAACATGCTTCAGCAATTAACTTCTTATCTCCATTGGAAGTTAAGAATTGTTTAATCACCTACCAAAGCCAACATAAAGTGTCCAATTGAAAACCAAACCTCTGCAGCTTATTTACTTGTGTGGCAAAAAACAGGTGAGTTTTGACTTCAGTGGAACTTGGATCAGCCCTACCTGAGAATAGAGATTCTTTTTGGTGGTCAAATCTTGAAGAATGCTGGCCAGCTTTTGAGCATCTGTGCCTCCCATTGGGCTCAGTGAGAGATGCAAGCGTTCAGGAGTTGTCCTATATTTCTCAGGATTTGGCCTTCTGTTAATTATGATCTGCAGCCATACTGTCTTAAGTTATGATCTCTCAAGTTATGCAGTGCCTTCAAGATTAAAAGTGCTTGTATGAGTCAACCCCATGGAAAACTCAGGACACTATAGGAAGTGTTGGTGGATCAGTAGGTCGTATTGCCCAAATGCATTCTCCAGTTCCACTTGGATATGATATTTTCCTTCACTCTCTAGTGTTGCTTTGTGGTATTCAACAGCTGTCATCTTGCACCCAAGAGAGAACTTCACTTAAGCTGCATTGACGATTGTGGTGAGGTAGAAAGGTTTCATTGAGATGGTTGTAGTATTCACTAGTAGTGAAACCAGGAGTAGTTTATGCAGGTTACCCTAAAAGGATGCCAGTAAAACCTTCATACCACTCTACAACTTCATGCATGCTGGTTGCGGGACACAGAAGCTGTGTTAGAAATATTGCAGTGTCCTTAAGAATTCTGTTGTGACTATTTTTGCAACTCTCAGCTTGAGCCTGGTGCAGTGGAGACTATAGACCCAACCCAGGACTTTGCCTGGCCTGCCCTTGCCACATTGTACTCTCTGCAAAGGGGCTGCATAATCCATGCACACACCCCCAAATCCAGCACCCCACTTGCCCAGCAGAGCTGCACCAGTTCCGCTGCCAGGGATCTCGGCAAGTGTGAAGGCGAATGCTGAGCTGATCCCTTATTGAATGATAAAATTTCTATTTCTGTCTCTAGATAGATATAAGTGATAGTGTGAACAATATAGCCAGATCGACAGATTGCATTCCCTTGTGCTCTCATGGACACGGAACCACTACATTCACATACAAGCTATGGATGGTGTAATTGAAGTATGGTGTCCCGTGTAGGTCCATAAGAAACACAAATATTAGTTCAGGCAGCTTTGGTGTCAGTCCTGAACTTGTCTTGTAGCTGGTTGCCAACAATCTAGTCTCTAGACACTTTCTTCTTTACTATGCACCATTTCCTATAGCTATGAATAATTTACCACATGCTCTAGCTCTTTTCAAATACATTCATACCTAAATCTTTTATGTGATCTTTACACAGGTCTATGTATGATAAAAGCCAGTTTCTTTATATTCATAAATGTTTTCAGCCCATAAATAACATCACTTTAGTGGAAGTTTGCACAGGAGACATTTGTACTCACTTGGTGTATGTTCTACTTGTATACCAAAGCACCAAAAGATTATTACAGAATGAAAATTTAAATATTTTGCAGCACTTCTGATTCACACTCGTTACTTTGCATGTGGCTATTTCTGAAGGTTTGGATTTTTTGTTGCAAATGAAGCTCCAAGGGTCAGATCATGCAATCCTTGCGTAAGCAAAACTCCCATTGAACTCAAATCCCAGGCAAGAACTGACAGTCAGACCCTGAAAGTCAGTTCAAATAAATCAGAAATGATTATTACTGAGTGATGAAATAACCATTTTTGTGCAATGATATGCACACATTTGGCTGTTCTAGATTTTGTAGTTACATTCATTTCAGTCAACTTGTTAAATGAAAAACAGATGCCAGCACCAAGTATTAAAGTTCATAAACATGGATTTTCACATTTCTTTTAGTGAGAGTTTATCAATAATACACATGAAACAGATCTGTGAAGTTTTATTACATTAATTTAGCTGCCATAAATCAATAGATAACGCAAATGCATTTAAATTATCACGTTTGGGCCAACATAGAAATAATGAAGTGCTATGTTCAAGTACTTACAATGAAATTGGTGATACTTTTTTTTTTCAAACATGAATGAGTGCTCGTGAAAGGCTCTGGGCTGACAGCCCTTTTCACAGCTCAGTTCTATTTATCCACAAACCAGGTAAAAGGATAAGCAGGGACAGTGCAAATTTTCCCAAACCACTCCCAATGGTTAAGGGAATCCCATTTAGTTGTTTAATGACTTCTCCTTGCCCCTCAGACTTTTGGACTCTACTGAGATGGCCATCAAAGCAGCCAACTATGAAAGTGTTCTTTTGTTTGGTTTGAATGTGGTTAAATGTCTCCTAAAACCTGGACTTGAGACCATCAATTTGTTTCACACAAGGCACTGTAAAACCCTGAAATTGTGCTGACTTCTGATTAATTGATTCAAGCTAAGACCTAGAACTGTGACAAGTTTTATCCAATACCAGTCCTCAGAGCAAGATCTTACCCATTTTTCTCTCCATCAAGCTGTGGTTGAACAGATTCATCAAGATGATTTGAAACTCTTTTTTTCCAGTCTCTTGAGACCTCTTGTCTCTTTGGCCTCTGTTTTCCTCATCACGATATGTTTTAGGATGATCTTCCAACCTTGCAGTGTTAAACATAATTGGACAGGACCGTCATCAGAGGACTATACCAGATTTCTTGTGTTGTCTCTCCTCTGATCATTACTATATCCATCTCAAGAAACTTTCCTTTTGAGAAGCAGTTTGCTAAAGAAGCACAAATGTTTGGGAAAGGAATTAGCTCCAAAGTGAATAGAAGTTTACATCTCAGGCATATGTTGCCTATTTTCCCATGCTTATTTACTTGCAATATTTCAGAAAAGTTAACAACAAAATATTTGTTTTTCTATTGCAGCCATAGCAACTGAGGTCATGATCTTTGTCTAATCTTATAATTTAAACAAGATTAAGATTGCTCCGTACTTGGAAGGGACCCATTACACAACCAAAGAAAATCTAAAAATGTTGCCTATTCAGTAAGTGGCACTTTTCCCTATCACTTAGTGTTGAGTTCATGCCCTAGCATAATTTTAAGAGAATATTGTGCTGATTAGAGCTCGGCAAAACAAAGGACCAATTTATCATACAATTTATCCATTTTTTCCTCAAAAGTATTGAAATTCACTGTTTGAAAAGGGGGGGGGATCACAAAACTTTTCACCAAAAATTGATCCTTTTTATCATTGAAAAATGGTCACTCTTTTGACAAGCGGTACTTTTGATTGAAATGTAGAATCAAGATCCTGACTACTTATGGTGATTAAAGATCCTGTGACACTTTCCAAGGATTTTAGAGTGCCACTGGCGAACAATTCATAATGCATTTTTTATCCCATGAATTTAGACCTTAAATTGTCCACAGACAGACAGTGACATCTACAGATTTGGAAGACTGCACATCATACCGCTTTGTTTTCCATACTCAAACGGTGGCAAAAGCACAAAGAACCTCTTTTTTTAAAATAAGCAGAAAGCTGGACTTGATGGCTCTTCAGACCTTTCAGACAAAATTCAAACCCCACCCCCAAAAAAGCAGGATCACATTCTGGGATGTAGACAGTAGGGAAATCAGCAGTCTTTCCCATGACTGTTTAGATCAATAGAGTACTGTATGGTGTAGAGGTAGAGGTAGGTGTATAAAGTTCATGCTATGGCTTGTCTCCTGGTACTATTCAATATATTCTTTACACATTGCATAGGAGAGAAAAAAATATTTCTAATCTATCCCTACAATTTGGACATTCTTTTTCAAATAAAATTTAAAAAAAAAATTTTTTTGAACACTGCAGTCTGGAAATATAATGGAAGGACAGTTTCATAGGTGCATAGATATTCATTGTCCAGAAGGAATCACTATAATCACCTGTTTTCACCTTCTGTATAACACCAACCGGAGATTTACACCCAATTATTCCTGCAGTGATGGGACGTATTCATTAAGGTAGATTCTTGTAAACAGGAAGTTAGAAATCTATTGCATTATACCCCTCCACCTCTTTCTTGAGTTGCTTTTGCCTTTCAATATTTTTCTCTGTGTGTGTGTGCTAGTATTCAGTGCTGCCATTTCATTCATTAACTCAGTAAAATATTTGGGGACACAGTGTGCTTAAAAGACACTATACAAATAAGGGCCTGTGCGTAAAGTCCTTATTCAGGCAAAGCTCCGATAGTATCTACGGGACCTTAAACTCTTCAGTTTGATGCAAATGAAATTGTTGATTGTGTTCTACATAAAGAAGAATAAAGCCAACTCTCCCTGCTGACTTAGCTACACAAAAGAACACACACTCTTTTCATCATACTGTAACACTGGGTCCATTTCTATTTCTACTGAAGCACTGAAGTCAATGGAGACAGGGTGGGTCCACCATCTCTGTTTTCTGAAATCTAGCCTTATTTCAGGGCCGATAGAGTGCCCGTAAGAGTGATACATTCTAAGCAATGGGCCAGATGCAAAGGTGGTATAAATTACACATCGTTGTGTGTGCATAGGTCTGAGGTCTAAGAGAGTCTGCATTACTGTACTTGCACTCCATAGAGCCAGAGGAAGGTGAAATCAGCAGAAAGTTCTGCTTAAAAGCTGATGGCAGAATTTGACCTTTTGTGTATCTGAAAACATATCCTTTTTCCCATAATTGTTCTATATCATGTTACAGAAGGTACACATGGATAGACCTGTCAGGTAACATTATACCCAAACATCTACATACTTGGAATGACGATCTGAATTAGATCTACATGTAATGTTGCAATTCACTTTGCTTTATAAACTACCCTGGCTACCTTGCTCACGTGTTCCATTTGGGAATGCTGCATGCAGCCGGTAGCATTCTTGTTTTACCAGTGTTAAAACTCACCAGGTGTCTGTTCCTTGCTAAGTACGGGTTGATACAATACTCTTGAGTCAATATGATATACTGTACTTGTAACATGTAGAAGGAGGTCAACAGACAACTTTCTAAAAGAACTGTTTAGGATTCTTAAGCAAGCAGTTTGTTTTACATTGGAATGCATGTGGTTAGTGAAACAATAGCAATTTCCCCCCCAAAGAATATTAATTAATTGAACACTCTGGCAAACTGAACTATTCTTACCACAAAACTATAAATCAGGCAGCTCTGTTTGCTTAAAATAGTACTTTGCTATTTCAATTGCACTGAAGTGGTCCAGTGAAACAGTGCCAAGACACTCGCATGATGAGCATGTTAGAACAGCTGATTGGTAATAGATCTTGAGGATGTAGGGCCAGATCCTGATCTCATTTACACCAGAGTAACGAAGTTCAAAATGCAGCCCAGGTTGTTCAGAATAACACACGAATAAGGGGAAAGGAGTTTCTTTATAGATATAGTGTCATGGTAGCACCTAAGAGCCCAGTCATGGGCCTACATTCCATGGTGGTAGGGTAGAAACAGAACAAAAGATGTGTTTGTCAGTTTATGTAGCCATTTCTAATATATTTGTCAGCACTCCAGTGAAACAGATTCTGCTTGAATTATATGGTAACACACTGGGGCTCATTTTCGTCCAGTGTAAACTCACATTGCTCCCTTGTCTTCAGGATTTCAGCTCATGATCTGAGCCATTGTGCAGACCTTCTTTCCCTGCAATCGTGGCTGCCATCTGTGTACGCTTTCTAAGTTGTCTGCATGACCATGTGCTTGGATTCAAATTTGTATTGCTGTGTCTTCTGAATTATGCTGTTTGTGCATCACTCTTTTATGCTACCCACTAAGCAATCCTGCCCCTGAAGGGTTACGCCATCTCCACAGTGCTGCCATCATCTGGTTTTTAAGTTGTGCTGCTTTTAGTATGCTGGGGCCTGATGCAGAGCTGGTAATGTCAATGAATTCTCTTCACTTAATGGACTTTGGATCAGGCACCTGAGGAAGAGCTCTGCCATTCCCATGACTTTCACACACATGCATGCGTAGCTCTCAGCTGCAATTCACCTCAAGGAAAGTCACAAAGCTACCTACATTCCACACACATTTAGTGTCCACCTCATCTCTATTGATAAAAATTCTTTATATGAGAAATAAAGAATCACGAGACTAAGGTTATGGAAAGAGTTTTATTTATACTGAAGAAATTAATCCAACATCAGTTTTAGTTTCCTGCATTAATAATTTGTATGTCTGTCCCTCCTTTTGTGTCTTTGCCACACACTGTGTCCCTCATCCCACAGGTTGATGTGTGCCTATTAGGTATAACTAAGGAACCACACCAACTATTTACATGCGTATGCTCCCTGTCTGTTCAAATGATCAGCAGAGCAGTAGCTAAGAGGGAAACTCTCCTTAAATGGGAAAGATGCAAAAGGCACATAACAGTTAACAATCTTTCCAGGAAACGTTCAAAGTCTTGTATAGAGCACACAGTATATATCTGGACAGCAAAGTAAGAGTAAAATAATCTGTAGGGTAGAAATATCAATAGCCATTTGAAAATGGGAGGGAAGACTTGTGAATAACAGCTTAAATTCCTCCATGATATGTCTGTTGTACCATTAGCTGAAAGATTGGTAGTGGCGCTGCTGCCTCACAAGGTCACTCACACTGCAAGCACAAAAATACAAAGGTTTGCTACACCAGTCAGGTCACAAGGCAGCTTCATTTATCACAGCTTAAAAGTTTGATTTATTAAAAAAAAATCAGACTTGTTCCACCCATCTTAGCATGGTTGCTATTTACTTTGCACAAAGTGTGTGCAGGTTTGCATGCAAAGATCACTTGCTTCATTTCAAATCGCCCCCTTTGTTCTTTGACCAGAAGGGAAGGTTTCCAAAATTTGGAACCAAGGTTTCATTAGAAATAGTGATTTGAACCAAAGCTAATAAATATGTGGGGACAATGGATAGGAAAGTGTGTCATTTAGTGTAACCCTGGAATAACTACAATATACTGTGTGATGCTGACAAGTTGCATGGTTTGTAAACATACATGTGGTTCTTTTACATCTTGCAATGCTCAAAATTTTAAAAAATGTTTTGTGGGACTGTTTTATAGTATATAAATTTTCCCCAGGTTTTATTGTGCCTTACAATTGATTAGGAGAGTTCTACCTACACCTGTTTGAACTGAGTTCTCACATGTTTAATTCTTATAGCAGAGAAATGGCCATTATTTCTTGTAAATGGTCAGTTTCAGACATCAGTGACTTGCTTATTAGATGGAGCTACTCAGAATTTTCAAAAACATTTAGTGTACCCTTTCAACACATAGAATTATTTTTAATTCTCTCATTTGTTTAGTTACTGCTCTTGGACTCCCTCAAAAGTTTCCTGATACTATGTTAATAAAGAAGGGGCCATTTGGAAACTACAGCTGTTCACTCTGCAATCAGTCATTTTATGGGAAAAAATGAGCTGTTTTTCCATGCTCATAGTTTTTGACCCCTCCCACATGGCACTATCCATCCTAATGAGCTGAATATTCTTGCTCTTCAGTTATATGTAACAAATATGGAAATAATGAAACCCATCTGTAATTTGTTCAGGAGTTTGGCATTAAGTTCAAGTAAGTATACTAAGTGTGTGTGGGGGGAACAGCCTTATAAAAGCAAAAAGACTTCACCTTACCTGCTCAAAATGTCTGTAAATAACATAAACTGCCCCCCAAGCTCCTTTTATGTGCCTTAGTAGTCACTTCCCAAGGCCTTGTCAATTTTAATAAGGACCATAGTTTTGAGCCTCAACAGTGTATTAATAGACCTCATTTTTACCAATGAAGGTTCTTTGGTGTCAACTCAGAAAAAGCTGAGGAAGCTGGAAGGCTGGAGTAGAAGTCTATTAAAACAAAACACCATTTAAAGCCTCACTTTTCCTCACCAGTTTACTACCACAAAACTTGTGCTGATGGTATTTTGGGTCCCACTGGCTGATAAATTATTTAAAATTCTTTATGGTTGTTCCTATACTGGACACTCCAAAACACCCTCATAACTCTAAGATATCTGTTGTGATGCTTGGGATTCTGTTTTATCATCCCTGAGGCGAGATCTTTTTTTCAGATATAAAGTAGTATTGTGAAGTCATTGTTTTTTAAACAGCTCTTTCTGGTCTCTTTATGTTTGTTATTTACACCTAGAGCCATTGAGAGCGTTCGGGAGGGAATCCAGGCATTGTATGAAGCCTTTCACCCAAGCAGTCTCTCGTCTGTATAAACTGGACAGGAATTAGCTGGACACTTTATTATGAATGAAGGAAAGAGCTTGTTTCTAGCCAAGTCTGGAGGCACTGTAGAGAATGCAGGCCTACATGTACCTCTGCAACTTTTGCTATCACACAAGCATTTTCTAAACTCATTGGCGGAGAAAGTGAAAGTTTCAAGATGCTGAACAGCACTCCCTGCTCCACCGAGACCCCCTGTTTCTCCTTTCCAACACTCTGGTGCCAAATCCTTACATGATCCAAAAAACAGGAGAATAAATTAAACCATGGGCTGTAAATTACACTCAGCAATTGGAGTAATAATCTGATTGAATGGAGACAGGTTCCCTCCTAGCAGCCCTTCTCTCTTGTCAAGTTGAACATTAACAAGCTGGCCAGGCCTGAGATAAGGGAAAGACTATTTCTCCACCATGCAGCTCTTTTCCCCTGGTGGAATGCTAGTGGCAACGGATTAACAGGTCACCGGACTGGGTCTGAGAATTACCAATTACCTTGTCTTTGCTTGTTGCACTACAGTCTAATGGTATCATTTAACATGCACTTTTCTTCCAACACCCCAGATGGTGACACCCTATAAAAAGCATGAGTGATAGATATGTGTGTGTATACACATACTGGAAAAGAACTCATCACTGAGTAGTCAAATAATCTTCTCCAAACCACTTTCTCTGGCCCCTCTCCACCCAGGATGGTATAATCAGGTTTATAGAAAGACTATTTGTTCAGGATTCTTAAAAACCTCATTATCAGGCTTTCAACCTGTTCAAACAATGAATCAGTGGCAGATAAATTTGGAGCCAGTTTATAGAATATATATCTCCCTCTCCCCTTCTCTAGTTTGGAAATGAACCCTCCTATGGTATAACCCTGTTTCCAGCTTAAAATTAGAGACCCTTCTCTCTCTCCTCTCACCTACATTCTGTTTTAATAAATCAGCACCAAATCAGCCTGGGCTGCAGAACTGATTGGGTTTAGCCTGTGTTTCCCCTCCCAGACAACAATTATGGAGAGAAACATCTGAATAAACACAGGATCATTTCCTTAAAGAATTGACAGCCCGTCCACTTGAGCTGTTTTAAATTATTTGACGCCACTTTTTGTTTTTTCATAGAAATACATAATTACAGTAATTTACCAAACCGGATCAGAAACCTCCAAGCCAACTGCTCGGTGCTTGCCAAAGAGAGGGACACACAGCTCGGATTCTGGGGCTCCTGCAGACTTAGCCCTGCTCTTCCCGATGCCCCCCAGGAGCTCCTCTCTTCCCAAAGGCTGTTTTTTGCTCCAACATCGTGGAGAACAAACATTTTGGCTTCAGCAGGAGGCTGCTGCCCCCGATTCATTGGATTGAGTTATTGACTAGAAGAGGAGCTGTCAGCAGGAAGCAGAGAGGCAGCGATTTCACTGCAGAAGGGGGAAGCTCTGGGCCCCTCGGGAGATCAGGCCCTGAGTGAGGGCAGACCCGCAGGGGGAGCAGGGCACGGCCCTTGGGGAGGGAGGGAAGGCTGCGGTGCAGCAGAACTTCGCCAAAGCCGAGAGCAGAGCGCGCTGAAGCTGAGATGCAACCTGTTCCGAAGCCCTGGGACTGGGGCTTGGACTAAGGGGGCAACTGAGCCCCCAGTGTGCACACACACGCCCTTATCTCCCGGCCAAGCTTCGCAGCCCGCGATCAGCCGCTGCAGGGCTCCAAGCTGGGGAAGCGGAAAGCTGTGGAGCCGGGGGAAGAGCGAGACGTCTCCCCCGCAGGGCTGCGGCCCCGGGCGTGGTCACCGCAGTTCGTTTTGCGCGCACAACTGTAGGGGGAACGGATTGCGCGTCCACAGGGCTGCCGCTGCCTGGCGCGTGTGGGGTTTTCAGCTCTCCTTGGTACCCGCCTAAGCAGATCGACCCGCCCACGCAGGTCCCTGCCTTGATGCGATTCAAGCGCAGGTGTTAGGAGAAAGCTCGGGGGAGCTGTTCCCCCCCACGGACTCGCCTCATACAGAGCTGCGGGGTTTCCAGCGCCCCGTTTTCTTGCAGACACCCAACCTGCACGTGGGAAAAGCAGGGCCGTTTCAAATGGAGAGACTCCTTCCTTGGCACCAGGAATGATTAACAGAAGGAGCTCGGAAGCCTCCCGCGTGGATAGTTCCTGTTACAAAACGGGGCGGCTCCCCCTCGGGATCAAGAGTCGCTCCCAATTAAAGTGGTGTAAATGTTCCCTTTTACTCCTGTTTCATTGACATCGCTGGGGGGAGTGTGTGTGCTTTAGCAGCGGACCCAAGAAGCTCCCTTTCCTGTGGCAGAGGGACTCCCAGCGCTGGGATCATTAGTTTGGTCCGGGGATACGTACACCTAGGCCGCCGTAAGGAAGGCTCCCCTATTGAGATCAAAGAGCAAATTATTCGGATTGTCCCCGAAGAGGCTCTCGACGTAACGAGGAAAGCGTCCGGGAGCCGCAGCGCAAAGGGCTTTGCAAGGCTAATGGCAGGCACACACACCCCCATCTGCAGCCTGGCTTCTGCTGAGGAAGAGCCGGTTGCATTCATTTGCTGCCTTTCTGGAAATCGCTCCTTCCCACCCACCCCGCATATTGAAACGGCCGGCGCCGAAGCGTGGAAGGCGCCCGAAACCGCAGTCGAACCTCTGGCAATTCGGAGCGTGGAACTTCAGATGGCCCCGGTTCCCTGCCTTCCTAGAGCTGTGGGAGTGCGGGGGAGAAGCTCCTTTTTGAGTTGCCTTGAGAACCCGAGAAAGGACAGGAGTCAGAGGGATCTCCCTGGTAGCCCCCCAAATCAGAGAATCCCCTCGTGTCCTGCTTCTTTGCTGTTCAGAGCAGAGTCTCTCTCTGACACCCCACTCAGCTGTTTCTCCCCTAGATTGACAGAGCCCCAACGCTCAGAAAGGACCCTGGGATCAGCCCCTCTGAACCCCTGCATAGCACAGGCCAGAGAGCTTTCCCCGAGCCAGCAAACCCAATGGTTTGTGGAGAAAGCAGGGAGCCCTTCTTCTGCGAGACTTCGCGGGGGGGGGGTGGCAGAAGGAAGGGCATGACCAGGAGGGTGGCAGAGATGAACAGAGAGAGGTGACCCAACAGCGGAGACAGGCTTCCCAAGGGGAAAAAAAGGGGGGACTTACAACTGGGAGAGCCGCAGGGTCTATTTCTTCTCCGCCACAGGCAAAGCTGGGTGGATGGGAGCGTTTAGGGTCACCTCTCCAGCCGCAGCAGCGCTGGCTGCAGGTTAGGAATGACATGAAACACCAGAGGAGAGAAAGTAATGCTGCGGGAAACTTGGCTCCGCACTTGCAATAGTTACCATGGCAATGTGTGCGGTTACCGCCAGCAGCACTGAGAGGATACCAGAGGAGGCAAATGTTTACGAAAGTCCGTGGAAGGAGGGGAGCCCATTTCACCGGGGGCTGGAGGCAAAGGTGTTTTTGCACAACTGTCCTCGCCTTTTCCAGTGAGTAACTGCCAACAGGGAAAGGCTAGCAGGATCGGGCCCCACTGTAGAGCTGTGGCCATATCAAAGAAGAAGCGGAGATGCACACAGCTGATTTCCTCGCACCTTGGTTTTAACATCTCCTGTTTTAAAGAGTAAATCCCCTGCTCTGGGCCAATGTGAGTCCAGCTGGAGAAGGATCCAGCCCATGGGCGTTTGCATTAGAAATATATCAACGAGAGAGACAAAATATTCTGCCGAATAAAGAAATCCGCGGGCTTTCTTAACAAGAAAACCAGCTGTTTCTAAAATAGGGTGGTGGTATTGCAAATAAACACAGGATTATTGTGGGGGGAAATATAGGCATGCATTAGACAGATAACACACAGAAAGAAACCACGATCTCTCTTTAGTGATTCCTTTCCACTCCGGTCTCTGTTTCGTTCTTTATGTGTTTTTTGTTAAGAGCTGCAATGTGCTCGGCGCTGTCCACAAACACACGAAGAGTTCCTGACCCAAGCAGTTAACAATGTACTTCCCGCCCCCCGCTCCAACGCATAGCACAGGAAAACACTAACTTACACCTTTCAGGCCTCTTACGAATTTTGTTAGAGGGGCCTTTGAAAAGTGGCTTTCTTTCCAATATTTTGGCAAGGTGGCTTAGATTTCCCGGAGCTTCTCTAACTTTTTAATTACTTAGCTCATGATCCTTCATCATATTCCCTGTGCCCCAGTGTTTTGCAGTTTCACTTTTTGTTACACTGAGACCTCCAAGTGACCTTCCAGGCATGCAAACAAAAAAAAAAGGAAAAGTCTGGTTGATATTTTTCGCAGAGTGGCCTTACTATTATTTTGCAATTAAAGTAAGTTTGTTCTTATGAAAGGATTATTTTTTAAATATACGGCCAGCACCTTTTTAATAGTCATCATCTTTTTTCATTCTTGATTTTATAACACTACAGAATAAAATCTAACACACTGAAGACTAGGCATGATTCGTAGATGATGAACTCTTTCAGAGGGTCAGAAAATGTTATGACAGTGAAGCTGTGGATGTGACACGAGAGGAAACCGCACTGTAACAGGTTTCCAATCAAACATGAGTTCCAAACGTCTCCAAACTGTAAATATCGCTTCCAGAGCACTAATATGCCAAGTAAAATAACTGCGATTATCTGGATTCTGGATGCGATCATAGAGGAATTTATCTAGGAAGCGCTCACTCTTTACAGCCAGTAAGAATGCACTTTCTTCCCTGGCTCTGGTAGCAACTGGCTGAGCTAATGACAGAATAATAGTCACTGTTGTATTCTTTCTCTATTCTCCACTGTCCGGCCTTAGGTAGAAAGTCAGGACTTCATGGATTCTGTGCACACAGCAAAAATCACAAAAAAGGTTGTTCAAACCATGTTAAGGCTATGAATGAAACCTAGGAAAGCAAGGAACTTCAGATATTTCCTACTTCTTTGGTGTTTAGTTAGTCAAACACATTAGATTACCCACTGCTTCCAGCCCATTCAGTGTCTGACAGCTAAATTCCACGCAATATCTACGCGATCTGCGCAGTGCGCGACCACCTATCAAATGGATCTGACAGTAGTTTGCAATGCAACCTTCCATTTATTTTGATTTTTTAAATGTTTGTATGGCAAAAGATAGGCAGCTAGAGCGAGAGCGCCTGTCATGGTTTGGGTGATTTGCTCCCTTGGTTCTCACTGGCTTTGAATGGGATTCTTTACGGTTTTTCAGATATTATTATTTTTTATTTGTGTATACAGATTATAAAGACCCAGGCTTTGAAAAAGTGCTAACGATGTGTAGGCATTACGTTTCAAATAAAAATAAAGTTGCCTGCTTTTACAATCCAGTAATAAAAGAACGTTTGAAGTGAATGCTTTCATGGTTTAATTTGAGGGTTAACCGAGCGGAATTCTTTCCAGAGTTAAAATTCACAAACTATCTTTTTCAAAATTGAATCGGAGGGGAAGATCTTTTGGACTGAGATCTTCTTTGCCTATTGTTTGCCCTGAACACGTTTTATGGCCAGGTTTTAAACTCCTGATGGAGGTTTACTCCACACAAATGACTAATTAAAAAAACATTAAGAGTCCAGCTTAAACCAACAAAAGCCAGGAAATTCAGATTTAGGATTGAAGCTCAATTCTTAGTGTCCACATTGTTCACAGGTCTCCTGTATGCATACAGCCCCTGCTAAATCCAAAGACGTCAGTGGCTACCTTGTTTGATTTAGAATGTCCTTGCTTTTTGACAGTTTATTTCAAACCTTTAATAGTCAAATCTTTGATTTTTTTAATCTTGCCTGTTGTTTTCATAGGGTATGAAATATTTTCATAAAATGGCACAAAGAATTTACACCAACTTCCCAAAGCAGCGTCACCGAGGAGTAGCCACCCTCTAAAATTATATCTCTATACATTCCCACTAAACACTTCAGGTGTTTGACCTCATTCTCAGGTAACCGCTTGACAAATATAATTTGGGGACGCTCCAGCACACAAATAAAAGCATTTCAAAGAGGATAGGTTCTTCTGCAACTAATTAGGGGAGCAAAGAAGAGAAATCTCTGGCGTGCGAAGTATCAACCTATCGGAAGGTTTTATTTTAACAGTAAGGCTCCTACCACCCGAATCCCAGCGCAAGAGAAAACCGTGGGCATAGTTGCTTGTCCAGAAAAAGCTAAACATTATTTTTAATTCTTCAGCTTCCTTCCCATTTCAAAGTTACTCTCCTGGCAGTTTCATGGCACTGGTGAAAAAGCCAACGGGGCTGTTCTGAATGTCCAGCCTTTAAGACTGGATAGTGCTTTACAATAAAGAACAAGTGGGGGGGCACGGGGAGGGGATTGAAACCTGTAGGGTATTTGTAGAAAAGGGTGTAAGGGTTGGGGGTTTTTTTTTTAAGACATCAAAAAGAAAAGGCATGATGGGATGGACATTACCTTCCAATGCACTTTCCTCTGCTAGTGACAAAAACCCAGGACATGCACTGAATGCAGAATTACCCCCACCCGAAAATTCCCTATCTAATTTGATATTTGGTGCTCTGCAGAAACTAGCCTTCGTAAATAATATACAAAGTAAGAAACCTAATCCAGCAGGCTAGAATGTTTAATTCATCATTATGCGAGCTAATTGGAAGGTGATTATATGGTAATTGCTCATTAGTGGTGTATATTTATCGCTGTACCTTATGTCAAGGCCATGGGAATTGTGTAGAGTCTGTTCTCTCATTTCAAGGCTCACTTTCAGAAGCAGGAGCGAAGCAGGCGAGATCAAGTTCTTCCTGACGTCAGGTCCAGCCCCGTGCAATGGAGACCTGGACTATAAATATTAGCCGGGCTCCCCTGGATCCGGAAGGGTTTGCGTTAGGGGGAGGGGTTGCGATTGGCTGAGAGAGCACCGGTCCAAAGGCCAAACCTTGCATGGCCCATCGGGGTCCGAGTGTTGGCAGGGGGCTAAAGGCCTCTGCCTGCGGGCGAGGGAGGGATAGCTAATCAGGGGTCCGTCCCCCGGGGAAAAAGTTGGTAACTAGTGAGGGGAGGCGAAGGGACAGAGAAGGAAAGGGCATTTTAAACGATCAGGTGGGAAACGTTAATGGTGCTCTCGTCCCCAGGCACCAGCGGATAGAAAGGCAGCAGCTCCCTGAAGATTTGGGTGGCAGGGACGCAGGGTTTTGCGGGATCCGCGTTGTTGGTGCATCTTTCCGCGTCGTGGATGTGTGTTTGAGAGAGGCCGACCGCTCATGTACACAGTAACGGTTAAGACTGAAGGTATTTCATATCCTAGCTAATTTCCAGAGCCTCGTGCATTTGCGAGACCTGGGCGGCCCTGTGCGTCGTTCAAAACGAGTCTTTAAAGGGGAGAAAAACAAGAGCCGAATAAATCTTGCGCTGGCTTGGCCAAGCATTGGGTAATGTTTGGCAGAAGGCTTTATCCTGGGATCACGGGTGGACAGTAAAGTGTTTGGAACCGCTCCGGTTTCCAACTGCACTGATCCTATTGTGACTCGTCCCCCTCTTCTCTCCCACCGGCTCTGCACGCCAGAGACGGCGCTAGGCTTGTCCGTCTAGCTGGAATTGGGGAAAGAGACGCCTTTGTAGGAGCACAGGGTCACTAAAGCCACTTGGGAGCCGGGCTGCCTCTCGTGCGAGAGTGAATTCAGAGGCGGTGTGAATATCACCGGCCGCTTGGGCACGCTCTCCTCCACCCCGTAGGCTAGAGTTTACGAGGGTGGCACAGGACTGGAGTCCGTAGGAAAGCAAAGAGGCGATGAAAGACTCCAGCGAGGGGGAAAGCCAGCGCCGGGAAGGTGTTCCCCCAAATCCCCACCCGCCGCTGCGAATTAGGAGAGAATGAAATCGTTCACACGCAGGCAAAAGGGGCGCGGCGCTGGAAAGCGGATCCCTCGCTTTTGACATCTTGTTTGCCCGGAGACTGCTGCAACAGGCGCTAATTACAAAAGGCCAATTAAAAGCGAGCGCAGAGGAGGCGCTGATTAATGGACCTTTCGCTTTCAAGTGTGACACGGCCTGGGTTTTAATGGCTGAGGGGGTCCCATCAGGCGCAGGCATAGCAAGGAGCAAGGTTTCTGTTAGGGGTCACTAGGTTCTCTAAACTCCCACTTCCCTCTCACAGCGGGGACTATTTGGAGAAGTAAATCAATTGATATATTAGCTCTAAGTAGTTATGAAACACCGAGGGAGCGGGAGCCGGGGCTGGGAAGACCCCGCTTATCAGGGAATCGGATGTAGACCGAGCTGCCATTTCTTTTCCATTTCCTCCCAGCCAGGCTGATCCTTTTTGCTAATTTCCGTCCAACGCCCCGAAGTGCCAAAAGCTATCCGTCAGTGTCGGGGAGGGCAATAAACCACGCGCGAACGCAAAACACAGCGACCGCGCCAAAGGCCGCGGCTCGCCCCCTGTGAAGCGCTCTGCTGCCCGCAGCGCGCACCGGTGAGTTGCAAAGGGGGTGTGTGCACACACTCGCGATCTGCGGGGGCCCAGAGAGCTGTCCTCTGCACCGACTTGGGCTCACAAGGCAGCCTAGGCCCGAGCTTTGTTTTATGGGCACCGCTGGGGTTAAAAACCAGGGGCTAGATTCTGACCTCAGTGACACCGGTGCTCATCTGATTCTGGAGTGATCCCAACGGAGAGAACAGAGTGACGCCGGATTTGCACTGGTGCAACTGAGACCAGAACGGGACCCAATGCCCTGCTCTGGGCTAAACCTCTGCTCTGGGTGGCTTGCACTGAACCTTCGAATTCCTGCTGCAAACTCGCTGCGGAGCCCCTTCCAGCAACCGAGGAAAAATATGCCCTGGCACAGACAAATGGATGCTGCTGGAGTGGAGGTTCTGTTTATGAGAGCAGCAGCCAGGAAGTTTGCAGAGCTTTAATTTTAAAAAAAAAAGTGCAGTAATCTGGATTGCCGGCAAAACCCACAAACTACGACCGCGTCCGCTCCCTGCAAAGTGAACTTGCCCCGAAATCTCAGCCGTCCTTTTCCTTAGGAACACGGGTGACTTCCTGCGCTCTTGAAGTTCTCCCTGGAGTATTAATAGACACGTGCACGGGCTAGAGTGGAGGGCAAGCGTGTCTGGATCTGTGGGCAAGTATAATTTGGGTGTATGACTTTAAATATTTCCAGAGCTATCTATTGCCACCACACATACCTGGCCAAATCACTGGCAAGGGCCTTAAACAACGTTCCCTGCAGCATTTAAATATATATGTTACAGTTGTCTCTATAGATTTTAGCACCCCTATAAGGAGTGCAAAACGGAGGGGGGGATGTAACGATCAGGGCTAACCACAGAACAAATGTTTCACTTGAACCGATCCGGGAAGCAGTTAAAAAAAATTGCTAGAGTTTCTATTTCATCAACGCGAATGCTTTCCCCCTCAGTCATTTAATATAAAATTCATTTTTTTCAACCCCCGGTTGGATAGCATCTCACAAATATTTATATTTCAACGTTGCCTGGCACCCAGCGTCCACATTAGCCTCCACTATAATCCTGCCACTTTAAATAGATGAATTAATAAAGCAAATGAGGGTCTAATAAGCTGACTGTCCTGCCTATTGAGGCAGGGGGAGAGAGACTAGAAAGTGCGCCAAATTTGTTTGCAGTGGATCAAGGCTAGCCGCCTTTGCTTCACTTTCTTTATCTTAATTCCGACTTGAAAAGATATAATTATCTAGTTTGAACAGAGCTGCTATCAAATCCTTCTTTCGGCAGGGAAGGGAAAAGCTGGAGTGGATTGCAGTGTTCTGAGCCGTTCGGTGCTGCCTCAGATAGCGAGTAATGAAGTTGTGGAGTCCTGAGATACAAAGGGCATTAACCTCATTAGCATGAAACCTTTTCTTCTAACCATTGTGGGACCCTTTCAGACTCCTAATCCCCCCTATTTTCAAAGCTTGGTTTGTAATAAAGCTTTTAGGGGTTTTTTTCAAAGCTAATGGCATTCTCTGAAGATTTTATTGCTGTTACGCTACATAGGACGCTTAAATTTTTCTCTCTCTTTCCTTGCGGTGGAAAAAAAAAAGAGGATATAGCTCCTGCAGAAATAAGCCCTTTATCAAGATGGGAAACAATTTATAGAAAGGCCTAAATTCTGCTGTTTAACTGCGATCTGTTTAATGTTGGCACATTTGCATGGGTTTGAAGTAGAACTCAACCTAACTTGGGCGAGTTGCGGGGACAAATGAGCCCTGATTCATTTCAAGAGCCGCACAACCCGCTGTTTAAGGGGGAAATGCAGCGAGAAGTTTTCTTGGGGAACAGTTCCCGTAAATAATTATCTTGGGTTTAGATATAAGGAACTGCATTGCGACAGGCATCTCACCCTGGCTGGGAGTCCAGTATTTGTAGCTACTCTGAATGGAAAGTTACTATTATTGTATAAGGAGCAATGATACCTAAAAATAATAAAATCGGGCTTTAAAAAAAAAAGACATAGTACCCTATAGTGCCCACACGTGCATGGAATGTCTAATCTTAAATTTTCAAGGCAGGATGTTTAACAAAGCTCGTATTTTCGCGATGCATTGTAACTTCGCCTTATCACAGTGTAAAGGGTAGTCAGATTGTCCTAAATTATGTCCAACTAGCCCCCCTGGATCCACGGATTAAGAGATTAAAGGAGACCACTGGGCAATGCCTCCTCTTTCCCCTTCATATTCCTGGTATGATAATTGCCTAAACTGATTTGCACTTTCACAAAAGCTCGCAGGATTCTTTGTAGCTCGAACAGAGCAGACGAGGTTTCTCTATCAATGGAAATAAAACTGATTAATGCAGTCTATCAGGCTAAAGAGCAAATGAAGCATGAAAAAACAACTGTGTACCCCCAGAAAACCAGCTAGTTTCCTCAAGGGTTGGTTGCAACTTCTCTTCGCCCCCCTCCCCCCAACACCCGCACACTTTAATGTTAGAGTTTTCACGTTTTCCCCAGAATCGCTCCCCTCCGACAATCGTACAACTCGCCAAGTGGTCGTTATCCGCACATCTGTCGTGGCCGGATTTTCAAAACAAAAAAAATATCCGGCCTATTTTTTTTTCCAAATCAGAAATTCCGCAAATAAATAAATAAATAGCGGATGCTCCTGTTTCTTCCAGCCGAAACTTGGCTGCAACTGGCTGAATCACTTATCTATTGCCCTTTTCGTATGGGGGGGGGAGGGAAAAGGGGCTCTGAGCTCTGGGTTCTTTAGTTTTAATGTTCCATTTACAAGCGACTGAATGAATGAATAAAATGCCATTCAGCGCACAGCTCACGATGCAAGGGTTCGTTGGTGCCGAAATTGACACGAATGCTGAGGGCGTGAAGTCACTAGCGTGGCATAAAAAAAATTTAAAAGAAATAAAAAAGAAGGGGGGGAGGAGAGAGAACCTGCGAGTTTCAAAAACTTGGGCAAATATTGCTTAAACTGTTAGGGCATATTGATAAATCTTTATTGACAAAATATTGACATGACATACTTCTTGGAAGTATATAGTGTGTTAGAATTCTAACAAATTAAACACAAAACACAAACATATTTACAATCTTGTATAGAAGACATGAAGGAAACGTGTCACTTTTTTTAGTAGTATCTCTATCGTCTTGGAATATTACCAGCTCAGGGCTTGAAACTTGCCTCCAATGAAGATGGTCCTTTAGAATCCATCCTTTACATAGAGTCCTTTCCATGGCTACTGCCAGGTTTGAAAGATTCGCCAATGAGGGACCCCCGCCACCAAACGTGGTCATTGGATTGAAAACCAACAAAAAAAATTAAGCTTCATAATGGGAGTATTATATTTTAAATGGTTTTTTTTTTCTCTGCAGCAAAAGTCAAAACCATCCCCACCCCATCCCACCGTGTCGTCCATTTGGGAGGAACACTATGGTTACTGTTACTTCATTTAGCTTTCACGATCACTTTGACGCCAGAAGTTATCATAAAATGTTTACAGACTGCACATTTCTCATATAAAATTAAAAAGCACACAGAAAACCTGTCTTAAAGGGGGAAACAAATTACAATTCATTTCTGTCTTTAGGAACCTTTTTTTTTTTTTTTTTTTGCCCGCACGGCTTTACACATGCAATTCAAGTTTCTGAAACAGGTGTGGCTATGGGCTGTGTATGGAATTCTCTTTTAAAGACTGGACAAACTGGGAAGTGCAAAATGTCCTGTTAGGTGTTTTGTTTTGTCGTTATTTTTGCTTTAAAAGTGGACTGCGAGAAACGGAATACCTGTCAATCATCTTGTCTCGGTGATTTGGCTTTGATTGACAGATCCCCCTGTGCCAGATTTGTGCAAGCAGCGCCACATGTTGGATCTTTCGCTCGCTCGCTCGCTCTCGCTCAGCTGCTTCCTAGACGAGAATTGCATTTTGATGAAGCCCCTATCTGTATCTTCCCTGCCACGCCACTTTCTTGTGTGTGATCCTTTTAACACTTTTTGTTTGGTTGGTTGAAAGTCCGAGTGCCAGTTTTTAATCGTCTGAAGTGACGTCTATTTCTTCTGGACTGGCTTGTTTGGTGGCAATTCTCCACCGGTTAATGTGATGAGTCCCTTTTTTCTTCTGTTGTGAGTCTGAACCTTCCTCTTCCAACTTTTGTCGCTTGAACTTTGTCCTTCTGTTCTGAAACCATACTTTTACCTGCAGATGGGACACAAAGTTGGGGATTACTTTACTGGTTTCACTTTCACAGCCCAGAAAAATGGGTGAGGTTATTACACGGATTCCCTTTGAAGGGTTATGCCCGCTTAAGGAATGCTGTATGAAAAAATATCTATTTTCTCCCTCTGTTTTCTCAAGAGGTATAAGAAATCTGCTTGGAAAGGGATCCGGAAATCTACGGGTGCGTGTGTGTATACATATAGACAGACATTCACGGTATAGGTGCATACAGTTTGTGTGTCCCTATAGAGTGATAGATGCACACTCGGAGGAAGTGTGTATGTGGGTAGATAGATGACACAGAACGTATGTGCGTATACATATATAGACACCCACACACACGCTCTCTTTCTCTCTGTGTTTATATATAACCACACGTACACGGTATGTATAATGCGCTTGAGTTTTCCATACATCGCACTACAAATGAAGTACCTAATTTTAGGGAAACCACTAATACATTCTCCAATTCTACACAATCTTTAAAAAGAACCCAACTGCTCCAGCCATAAAACAAATAAACTGACCTTCTGTTTTTCCATTTTAAGTGTCTGGTAGCATCCAACCTTTGGGAAGTGATCCCTTAAACTGCAGTGCATTTGTGCAAGTTAGGCCCCTTGGCACAGATTCCTGGAGATATCGGTTTAATCGCGTTGGGGGGGCGGGGGGAGCAGGAAGATGCATTGCAGCATCGACTTTTCTTTAACATTCCAGAGAAGGCGAACCTTAGAATGACGGTTTTGACGGTGAAAGTAACTGTTCAAAGTCATTTTTAAATTACATTAATTAGAACATGAGAGATGGCGAGCCTTAAAACCCCACTAGGGCCTTTACTTTCCCGAAGGAGGAGGGGTGCAGAATTCTGAGAATCATAAAGGCGCCTCCTTGAGAACATTTCTCCCCCCCCCCCTCCAAAAAACACCCAACCCTTTTACATAGCGGTTATTTGCGCCAGGGCTGCCCCGAAGAGATCTCCTTAAAGCGAACCCTTCAAGTGCAGTAAAAAGGCCTCTCTGAATTTGTTCAGAGTCGAATAAATCTGATTTAAACATACGCCAGATGACTTCAGTCATACAATTACAGACAGTATTGATCCAGAAGTTATCTCGAGAGCTGGCCACACGTCTTGGAGCGGCCAAAGGTAAACACGGGTTTTTTTTAAAAGCAGTTTAGACTCTGGGTCTGTCTGAAAGTGCCTGATAAAGGCCCCAGCAAGGGGGGGGGCGAAGGGAACTGGAGCATTTTAATAAGCTGGTTTAACCCGCTTCGCTGGCTCTTCAGAAGAGAGCACTGCCACGCCAGACACATCTCTCTGCTGCATTTTCATATTCTCCAAAAGTCTCCCATTAAAAAGCTGAGCGGGGAACAAGGGGTGAGTTTAATTTGCTTTTAGTTTGCTAATTGAAGGGGAGGACGGTTCATTTCTGCACGCTGATCTCCAAAAGGCAGCTCGTTTGTAGGGAACTAGGGGTTTGACATCTGGACAAAAGACCCCAACCAGCTTCGGAATCAAGCAGGACAAAGACCACCTTAAATACAGCTTTCCAGTGGAAATAAGCCTGTGACCGGTCCCTTGTTCGGAGAACCTCATAAAAGTGACGATTCCTTTTTATTGTTTTGTTAGGGAGACATTTTAAAACAAAAGCGCCAACCTCTTTATTGCTTCCCCCCGAAAAGAAAAAAGTGTTACAACTTAATCCGCACAGAGAGCGTTACTGTTTACTGGGAACTTTGAACTAGGCTGCGGCTGGAGATGGTTTTGTGTTGTTTAAAAAAAAATACAGTGCCACGTACTGTAGCAAAGACAATTCCCTCCGAAACTCATCACTTATGAGTCTCCCGGGGGGGAGGGAACCCCACAAACTCTCCTACGACACCAACAAAACCGCGTGAAACATAAGAGAACTGGGCAGCAGAGTGCAGAAGAAACTAAACCTCTCTCTCTAAATAACCCCTCTGGCTAACCACACACCTTAGACGGTTCTCATGCATCCGAAATCGTTTCAATCCGAAATGGCTCATCCACACCATAAACTCTTGGGCTGGATCGTTATGAAGCCTCTGACGTAGAATTAACCTTGTATATTTTTCAAGCAACCAGTACGATCTGTCTTGACAATTCTCAAACAATTCAATTCCAATCGGTTTCCTTCAAATATCTTTGATGCAAGCCCAAATCATTCAGACTGACTGAGACAATCTGTCTGTGGTGTCATCGGAGACACTGTTTTGCACACACATAATGTAAAATAGAGTTGTAAACGTCACTTGAAATATACAAATCAGCTAAACAAAAATACTCCACCTTAAAATTCTGGACCTCAGCCAGCAGATAGAAATATCATTAAAGTAATTCTGGTTACTAATATATCTATGTTTAATTATAATCTTTCTATCTCCATTAATTATATCGTAATTTTGCAAGAGCTCTGGGCAGGGATACACTGATAGAAAATTCGTCTTACAAACGAAGTTTATAAAATAAAATACAAACAAACAGTTTTTTAACATCCAAACGTTGCTCAAACTGGCACGAAAAAAAAATCACAAAATTGACCAAGAAGTTTTCCTTTGAAAATGCAAATCGGGATTTGTAATATTAACACTTATATTGTAATTCATTTTATAATCTTAATGGATGACATACACAGTGATCACTTAGATCCGAATGACCACAGATAACCCCAGGGGGGGAATTAACTCTGGTTTACTTTGGATAGTCTTCACAATAATAATTGTAACCGCTGTAATTTTTAACAAAGGCGAGTCGTTTTAATAAATAGGGCGACATATTTTATAAGAACCAGGCAGCGGAAAGGCAGACTGGGTGAGACATCCACTCCCTCCCTGTTTATACTAGATCTGAATCCCTACATTTGTAGGCAAAGGGTGTGTGGTTTACTGTGCACCTTGGAATTTGCCAGGGTATTTGTAAATTCCATTCGACCTAACAGTCCGGCCTCAGAGGCTTCCTGCCGCTGTTCTTACCTGAGTTTCCGTGAGGCTGAGGCTGTGTGCCAATTGTTTCCTTTCTGCTCCTACGACATAGTGATTCTTTTCAAAGGCATGTTCCAGTCTCAGTAACTGGGATGGCGAGAAGGCTGTACGAATCCGTTTAGGTTTCCTGGCCAGTGCATTGTGCAAGAGGAAGCTCTCTGGGCTGGTTTCATTCCCTGGACAGCAGAGCAGAACAGAGCGAGATTAGCACACACCTTTCCGCAAACACACGCCATTAGTATTTATTTAGCCCTAGTTTTACTTTCTCACTATTACCCGGCGGGGAAAATGCTTACTCTGTTTTTTTTTAAAGTTCCTTTTTTCTATGCGGCTTTCCCCGCCACGCAGAAAAAAGGGGGTTGACTCCAGATCCGCCCGAGAAATTAATCAATACAATAAAATCCACCCACGGGCGAGTAACAAAAATTAAGGGATGGGCCGACCCTGCCGTGTCTGTGTGACTTATTTATTGCATTAAGCCATTATGAATTCACAGTGGGTTTTGGATTAAACCCAGGACTATATTTTAAACCTAATAAGAAAAACAAACTCGTCGCAACTCGACCTGTCCAGCCATTCCAATATATATTCCGCAGATGGGCACGAACTAATCTCCTTTCTTGAGCTCGGATCCCGGTTAACTCCCATCGGGTGTGGGTTATTCCCTCGCCCCTGTTTGTTTGTTTTTGTTTTAAACGGAATCGTTTCAATGGTTCCACGCCGGTTTTAAGCAGATTCAGTCTCCTTCGGATGCGGTGCTCGCGGCGGCGTGGGGCTGCTTACCCTGGACTCTCTATTTACTAGCCGCTGGCGGCTGCAGCAGCAGGAGTAACAAGCTGTTTACACAAATAACAAACTAACTTTGGGAAGCCCGCTCAGCGTTAATCTGAATCTGCCTTTTGCGGACGTCAAGGGTCGATGGGGTGGTTTGTTTCCCTAGGTCTGATCGCCATTTTCGATTCGCCGGGCTCCTTTTCTTGCAAGGTTGCAAACCCGGCGAAGAACCAGCGAGGTCCTTTTCCATTTTCTTTCTAAAATGGTTCCATTAGGGAGGGTGTGATTTAAACCACGTCTGTGGCATAACACCGGGACAGGTCCTCCTGCTCGTTACCAAGCTGCTGATCACTGCGACAAATAATTTGGGGAGCGAAACCTGTAATTTTCATTCTGAGAGGCTATAATCCCTTTGGAACCACAGTCTCCCTTCTTTCAGAAAGGCTCTCGCAGTGCTGAAGGATGTCAGGGAGTGCGTTTTGCAGGCTAAAAACGGGCGGCTGCTTTCAAAATAAACGCGATTGGAGTTTTGTTTTTTAATGACTCGAGCCGGTGAACTTCAAAAAACAAACACAAAAGTGAATGGGACGCAGGAGAAAAGAGATGGGATATTTCTTTGGGGAGAAACCATTGCTGTTAGCAAAGGGTTAACGAACCGAGGCAAGGGGGGATTTGTTTATCGATTGTGTACCATGGACTTTGGTTATTTTCCCCTCAACTGGGTATTGAGCATTTGGCAACTCTAAAGGGCTTTGCGTGAAAAATCACACACCATCTCCCCTCCCCCCCCCGACAAATTCGTTCCCTCTCTATTTCTCACTTGCGTTCGTTTTCTTTTAAGGCAATAACAAATCGGGGTTTATTAATTTTGGGCAGTCGTTTTATTTCCTTCCTGTAAGCAATAGGAAGTTCTGGGTTTTAAAAAAACACACACACACAAGAGATCCTTCCTCGCTCCTCCTTTGCCTTCGCTGGCCTAATCTACTTTGTCCGAGGAGAAATATAACGAAAATACTCCCAGGTTTATTCGGTGTCTAAAGCGACTTCGATGTTCCTCGCAGCCCTGTTCGTTTGGGTGTTTCGGGCAGGCCAAGATCCGGAGCCGCATTGCCCTTGACGTAGAGGAGCTCTTCTGAAACTCGCTAGGGTTTTTAGGGAGGGGGGTGTTTTGTTTTAAACTGCAACTTTAACGACAGATCTTTAAGCCCCTGTAAAACAACCGCTAACCCTCGCCATGGCCCGTCGCCTTCCCCCCGCCGCCAAGCTTTCTACAGCGGCTAGCAAAGAAAAACAAGAGACAGCTCCACCATCAACACCCAAACCTGCGCCTAATTCGGTGCCTGCTGCAGAGCTCAGATCCCGTCTCCTCCCTTTCGCCTTTGCAAAGGCGTCCTCTGCTCCCCGCGACCTTTGCGCCCGTCAGCTTCACCCCCAAGCTTTCCCGCTTCCCTCCCCTTCCCCCCAATCCGGATCGAGTCTCGGGACAGGATCGATCCGGAGCGCACGGGGAGCGCGGCGGGGCAAAGGAACAGAAGCGGCACGTACCTTGGAACCTGTGGCCCAGATACCGGTATCTGTGTATTAGCCAGGGGTAGAAAGTGGAAGGGTCCCTTTGCTGCGATGCAAACAGCGGGTGCGGGGAGTGAGAGGAGGGCAGCGGGTGGGCGGCCAAGGCGTGGGGAGGCGGGACGGGGTGCACCGGCACGGCCGGGTTAGGCGGGTGCGAGACGGCCTCTGCAAAGACCAAGTCCGGGTTGGAGTAGACCCCTCTGCCGGCGGAGTGGAAGCCGTTGAGGAAAGGGTTCATCGGGCTGGAGTTGGCATAGCTGAGCGCCGCGGGCCGGATAGGGTCCTCGGAGCGAGAAGCGGGCAAGGGGCTGTCTTTGGCCACCAGCGACTCGATGGTGAAACACCGCTTGGGTGCGGGCTGGAACATGCTGCGGCAGCCGGCGTCCCCCGGGCGAACCTCTGTCTGCCTCTGGCGCGTGGGAAGCGATCTCGGCAGCCCCTAAATCCGGCCGGGGCAGTGCGCAGCGGGGAGTGACTTTCGGAAGGATGGGTGCACACATAAATAGACAGGGGCTGGCGGGGAGCGGCACCCGAAAGGGGGAGAGCGCGAGAGAGACACGCGCGCGCCCGGCGCCCAAAAAGTTCCTGGGGAAAGTTTCCCTCCTGCGGAAGGCGGCTCCTCTAAATCCAAAGACAATCCATGGACGTGATCGGTCCCTTCCCGAGCTGTGCAAACGATTTGTTAGTTCATGAGCCTAATTAGCGCGGGGATCACATAAACAGCTTCCTCTCAAGCCTGGTAAATGGCTTGATGATTGGTCGCTATTACTCGCCTGGAGGTGGGGGGGGGGACGCTTTCATGTGCGTCAGAGGAGAGGCGAGGTCTGGGAGCTGGGATCCTGGAGGGATGGATCCGGGGCCCGGCACGGAACGGAGTGTGTGCGTGCCAGGACCCGTCCTCAGCCTCTCTCTGCACTCCGCGGCTGGGCCAGCCGGGCTCCTCTCACCTCGGCAGCAGATCTCTCCTTCCCTCCGGCCGCAGGCAGCCCAGGTACGTAGGAGTTTAGGGATTTCTCCCCTTTAGTGCGGGGCGGGAAGGGGAGGTTACGCCTGACGCTTCCAAAGCTGCTGCGGGGGAACCTTTCAGGAGGCTGGCTGCGTGTTCTGCGCTCTGTAGCCTGCCAGCCGGGCCCATTGCCCTCCCCCACCCGCCTATCCTCTCCCCTGGTGCCAAGATGTTGCCAAAGTCCGATCTGGGAATGCCTTGGTCCCCAAGAAGCCAAGTAACCGTGGGAATGTCCGAGTCCCCTTCGGGATGCCCCAGAGTTAAGAGGCACTCACTTTTGAAATAGTTGTTGACAATGAAAACGCCTGGGATTTGTTGTTTTCTTTTATTTTTACTTTATTTATTTGCCAACTTCCTTATGGTCGATTACCTGCTGACACTCACTGCGCCATGGTGGGCACAAAAGAAAGCTGTCCAGCAGGATGCTTGCAGTGTGCAAAACTAGGGCACGCTGGGCGATCGCAAGGGGACAGCCGAGCAAGTCAGAAATTCCAGCCTTGTCCGTATTTTCGAGATTACCTTGGGGTTTGGGGATGATTTTTAGGGCCGAGTTCCCCCGCTCCGATTGGCTGGTGCTGTAGAATAATTATGATCACATCCTAATACTGCTGGCTGCTGCTTACTGTTTATTGGTAGTTAAGGATCTATTATCTATTCATCAGCCTCCTATTTTTGCCAATTACATTCTTCTAAAGTGAAGTACCAGCAGGTATTTTGCACATTTACAATTAATGATAAAAAAATCTGGCGTACTTTAAATCTATTACGCTGCTGTGTAATTTATCTTAAAGATGCAGAATTACTAATGTGAATGAGTGTTTCTGTTGAACTAGGGGTTGAAAAAAAGCCTTGTAAAACAGCTTAACATTTCTTTCTTTTATTTTTACTCTCCCCTTTTCTTTCTTCCTTTAAATAAAACTAATCATTTACTCTATTGTGTTAAAATATTTTACAATCGTTACAGAGAAATATACACGTTCCTTTCCCAGTAATTGGCAAGCTTAACTCTTTCGCCCTCCTTTCCTGCACTTTCCGTGTTAAACAGTTGATTGTTTTGCAGCCAACTGATATCTACAAAATAGGAAATAAATAGAACCGTGTCACACATATATAACAACATTACTATGCCTCTATATAAATATAATTATGTATCATATATACTGTATAGATGTACACTATATATAAATGTACATCTAATGTAACTATATTATACACATATACCTTTACAAATGTGTTTATATACAAAACACACAGTAGAGGTTGCATGTCTGTAACACAATTCTGCCAATAGAATTTGCATCAATATTTCTCTCTGCCTCTCTCTCACTCGCACACACCCTACGAGGTATGTTTGTAGAGATTATAAACATACTGATCTGCTTTTGTTTCAGAGGTAGATTTTTTTCCCCTTCCCCTTCCCTAGCCTAGCTGTGTCCCCCAGTGTTCTGTGCCCTTTGAATCACTATTTTGTTTTGAGAATGTCTTTTAACTTTTTTTGTTTTTTGTTTTTTGTTTTTGTTTTTTTGGTTTTTATGGCAGCGAGTCTATCTCATAATACACTGTCATGGTGACTGTAACAGAGATCTGGGTTTCTTTTCTGTTTATTAAAACCAGTGTTGTTGAAATCGTACACTAAAGATGACCGCGATAATTTATTTTTCGGTTTAACTGAGCGGGATTTTGTATCACTGTTCCTGGGCATGAAAAATAAAAGGGAAACGTCCTCTTGCTCCTAAGAACAACTTTTCTCAGTTTTGCGTGCGTATGTATTTAAAACCGATTCACATTTACCTGAGTTTTCAGGCTGAATCTGCCTTTGAATCCTCGATCATTCATTATTAAACTTTAGGTCTTTAATTCCATGCATGCTGACATAATCACGAGGCTATTTGGGAAACAGCACCCAAGACATCAGCGGTGTGTGTGTGTGCAGAATGCACACACAAAAGAACACTAGATGCTGAAATGTCATAATGAATTATAATGTTTGTTATGCTATGATGAAGAAATGCTATTTCGTCCGAAATTCCTCCCGAAAGGGGCTCGTGTCTCTCTCCGTCGCTCAGCGAAGGAGGCTGTGGCATTCACTGCAGTCCTAGACCTAAGAAAGGAAAAGCTAGCTCGGGGGAAATCTCCGCTTGGAATCCCTGATTTCTCCCGCAAACCTGATTGTCTCAATAACAACAATCTCGGGGTGCAGTTTTCTTCTCCTTGCTCACGCGAGGGGCCTCCGCAGTAGAAAGTCTGGAGGAAGCCTCGGGCGGGTAAAGGCAGCGGGATTTGCCCTGGGACGGGTTTGCCAGATGTAATTCGCTTGCCCCGAGCAGTTGAGCCTTTTATTTTTAGCCCCATGGAACAGACCGGAGTCCCGCGTACAGTGTTTCATGAACAACCCCTGGCTTGGCTTTGGAATCGGAGGGCGAGCTGTTCTGAAAGGCTACAGGCCAGATCACAGCGACATTTCTTTCCTTCTCTTTGACTTTGGGGCGGTGGGAAACCGTCGCTAACACTTTCCCTTCCCCAAGAACTGTTTAAAAAACCTAGGAATAGTTTCCCGCTCATAAACCGGGGCTATTCTCCGATTGCAGCTTTGCAAACCGATTATGGTCCAGCTACAAATTATCACAGGACGGGTTTTATACGTGTAGGTGCATATATGGCCACTGCGGGCTACGCCAATTGTGTGTGTGTGTGTGAGTACGGGCTATATAAATATAGATCTAGAGAAAGAGAGAGAGAGAACCGATAGAAGTAGCCTTTGGAAACACTTTCTGTGACTTCCGTGCGCGACCCCAACTCTCCTGGTACCATCTCGAAACTCCTTATCTTGCGGTCTCCCGTGAACTTTCCATTTAGGGCTTGCTGCGTCTTGATGAGACTATTCGTGATGTTTTCTTGGCGTAGAAGAAAAGGAAACTCTGGCATTGACCCCGTGATAACAACCCAAGATTTGCTTAAAATACACTTTAAGGCAGAATAGCTCGGAGGGAGTGGTGCACTGGATTTGCAATCAAATTACGTCTGGCCTCAACGGCATTAGCCTTGTATTTCCAAAGTCACGCTCATCTCCCAAAGCTAGAGCCAAAAAAAAAAAAGGGGGGGGGAGGGAGGCCTCAGATCTTTGCCATCTCGGGGGCAGGAGGGTTGCTTATGAACCGATCCTGGCTGGAGTTTGGGAAAGTGAATCTCTCCCCGAGTGTGGAGCACGTTCTTTGTGTGCTCAGCTCGGCTCCTTGGGCGTTTCAGGGTTTTCTCCCGAGAGGTCTGTGCCGTTAGGGAGGGAGTGACGGTGACAAAGTAGGTTCCCGGTGGCGGTGGAGGGGAGGCGACAATTAGCTGGCTGAACACACAACTTACACGGGGGATGTGAGCCCTAAATATCGAGAACCAGATTCGAGCGCGCTCCAAGGCCTTTAAACGCGCATTACGCGGCGTGATCTGCGGGAATGCCGGCACCGTGGGAATAATGCGGGCGCGATCACACGGGCGGGAGCCCGCGCCGCGCCGAGGAATACAGGGGGCGCGTTACTGATTAAAGGAGAGGCGCGGTTTGCAGGGGAAAGTTGAAGGCGCGGTGCGAGCCGTTCGCCCGGGCTCCATGGAAATGGAGTTCAGGGGCTGGGTTCTCGCCCGAGCTCGGTGGCTGTCTGGTTTGAATCAGCTCCTGGAGAGAGTCACAGCGAACAGGTGGGTCCTGCCCAGGGTGGCTGGCGCTGGCCGTTTGCAGGGCCGATCGGTCGGTCTGGGGCGCGGGGGCTGTGGGTTCGGATGTGGAGCGCCTGGGGGGGCAGGAAATGAGCGCGCGGCCGCTCCCAGCAGCACCCAGAGGAGCCCAGGGTGACTAGGAGCCGCTCGCGTCTGGAGACGCGCTGCACACGCGCGCGCAAGGCGCCCCCGGCTGCTCCCCGGGGGCCGGGACAGGCAGGGGCTCTGTCCTGCTCTGTCCAAAGTCTCTGGGTGTGAACCAGCCCCACCCTCCCGTAGTTTTCAGGCACAAAGTCCGAAACTTCGGCTTAGGCCCGTGGAGTGTCGTCTGCTGATTCCCTGGCTTGGCTTCCCAAGCGGTGCAGATGCTGGATGGGGGTTCAGGTGCGTGGCCAAATCTGCTTCAAACAGCCCGTGGAGGGGCGGGGGGGGGGCTGCCCTGCGGTTGTGAATGTTCACACAGAATAGTTTGAGGCAGGGCTAAAAGGAGCCCTTCGAGAAACGGCGGGGCCCTGCGCTGCAGTCTTTGCTCCAGCGAAACCCCCACACGGCCCCATTTTTCCTGACCGAGGACTGCAAAGAGGCGGCTGGCCCAGCTGGGCTCGTCAAACCGTCCTGGGGACGGGCTCCCTGACTGCTTGCGAGTAAGGACTGGCCGGAGGACCCATCGCCGATTTCATGGGAGACAGCATGATACCCAGCGAGGGGACTGGCTGCTGGCGTTGGAGTGCCCTGTGCGTGAGTGTGAGGGGCACAGCTTGCACTCGGGGGCACGGATAAAGAGGGTGCGGTGAGCTTTGCTATCTGGTTACATTAGGCATCGCTAGCTGGGCCCTTGGCAACGCACAGCAAACAAATAAATACCTACAAAGGATGTAACGGACGATACCCCACCGCATAGCCCAGCAGAAACATCCGATTCGTTTGATAATACAAATGTTAATTAATTATAATATACACTAGTGCATAAATGCCTCGGTCAGGATCAGCCCCTCCTTGTGCTAGGAGCTGTACACACACACACACCAGAACACACACCCACGAGAACGTGCAGTCTTTAAGAAACCCCACGTAAACCTTTTACAAATCCCCTTCGTCTGGGTAGCATCTGACTTGGGGTTCAAAGTTGCATTAGTAGCACAGTAAGCCACGGATATAGCTGATTCGCAGCTTCCCAGAAGAATCCATAATCTGCCTTGGGTGCTACCAAACACTAGATGAGGATAGTTTTAAAATGTCAACATCCAAGGGGAAATAGGGGGAAGTGTCATTTGTGAATGAAAATAAAATTAGTAATGAATACAAACATCTCACCTACCTAGGCTGTTTTACAAATTCATTCGGGTATTAAATTATTTCTAAAATGGGTATTTGTGATCACGTATTTAAATAATAAATAAATACAGACAGACAGACAGACTTTATAGTGTTTGATGTTCAGTAAATGGGCTCTTACCAGCAGCGTCTCCTTATGCCAGCATTTTAGAATCTGTGTGTATGCAGCGCCGCCTACTGGCTGGCTGGTGGGAAAGTAGCAACAACTAACTATTTCCCATTGACCTCCCAAAGAGAAACCACGTTTAAAATATCTGCTGTTTAATTGTAATGACCACCAACAAAACTAAACTACACAACCCCCTATAATTTTCAAAACATAATCTGAGACACAAGTGGACGTGGTTTTACGGACATCCTCAAATCGATTCTAAAAGCAAATTATTTCCCGTTTGGAAATTTAATTTAATACGACTCACTTGGTCCTAATGAGAAAAGTTAAAAAAATATGGAATATTATAAACATATTTTTGTTGATCAAGGACATATACAATTTAAACCCCTTTTCCCTTGTGTGTGTGTCTAGGGCTACATCAGATATGTATCTTGTGGTGTATAGGCGAACTTGAATGAACTTGACGTTATAGATTTATGTATTTATATATATTATTTAAAAGTGAAGATTTGTGTTCCTATTGAAATATAAGCTATAAATCTAAGGTGTTCAACTTCCAGGTAGCTAGCGACAATGCTCGGCCAATGATACAATTCAGATTTGTCATGACTAATGAAATATCCTCGTTACTGCCTAATATTTGTGTTAACATACAATCGTAAATTGTATTCCTGATTTTACCGGGGGGGGGTAGGTGGAGAACTGGCAGTTTTAAAACTTGTGTATCCCCTCTCCTCATCTCCCATCCTTTCCACGGTTGCTGCATATTTGGGCTCTGGAGGTGTTTAAATACCGATGTTGTTAGCCCGGAAAGTGCTCTCTACGGCTACCGCGTTGCATGAAGGAGAATTTACCCATTGTTTCTAGCAGCAGCAAGGCTCCGAGAGTTTTCGCCCTAGACTAAAAGGCACAGTCCATCCGCTGAGTAACTGATGGCGAGAGGCTATAGCTGATGGACAGATAAAACCACAGCTGCTCTGTAGCGTGTGTTCCAGCCACTTGGGCTCTGCATGGATGACGACCCACCAGACCCAACAAATAAACGAATATCAGGGGCAGATCTCCAGGCCATCAGGAGGTGCATTTGTGCTGGGGTGCCCTAGCCATCACACGAGAAATGTTACTGTTCCCTCTGTAATGGTCTGTAGCTGGCTAGGAGATACCGGAGAACCCAGTAACTCGGGGAGAGAGGAAAGAGTTTGCATCTCTGTGGAAGGAGCGTGAGAGAGAACCTATTGCACCTGGTACGTATTTTCCTAGAAGCGTCTCATTCCCAAAGTAAGGGGACGCATCACACAGTCCACCCGCAGGGTGTGCTGAGATAATAAATGCTTTTAGGGGCCCGATCCTGAAGTTTGCATTCAGGAAGTCCGGGGGCTCTGTCCCCTAGTGAATTTCACCTCCTCTACAGCAGTGCAATGCAGATCCCTTTCTTTTGATGGCGAGACATTCCTCCTGGTTTTGCATTACTTACAGAGTAAGAATTGCCTTATCTCTTCGACTTTGTTCTTCCTCCCCTCCCCCATGAGCATTTCCCATCATTTGCATCCCCTCGCCCACCCCGGAATACTCATGTTCATTGCTTTGAATGTATTTAACCTTTTATTTTGCAAACTTCGTATTGCCCTGATTTCATGCTCTGGGCTGTGCCCTGCCATCACTTTTTTGATTAAAAGTTCCACGTTGAAATCAATGGTCTGGAATGACCCCTGTCTTTCTGAAGAGGGACATTAATAGCATGTTACTTTTCTTGGTAAATCGCATCTGATATATATTTGAGTTGAAAAGATACCTTATTTTCCCAACAGACTCGATTTAATTGCATCGATCAGTGGGATCCCCACGTAAATA
Source organism: Mesoclemmys tuberculata (assembly GCA_007922155.1). Lineage (NCBI taxonomy): Eukaryota > Metazoa > Chordata > Testudines > Chelidae > Mesoclemmys > Mesoclemmys tuberculata. The sequence goes on from ML675609.1 coordinate 50,379,224, forward strand.
TTCCCCATATCACAGATGTCATAAGCAAGGCTAAAATCTGGACCAATACAGTGACCTGCTGAGTTACACTATTTGGGGCTTAAGTAATACTCAACTTTCTAATACTAGTGGGGCCGTTTTCATTGCTACCTCCCAGGCATGTTTTTCAAGTGACAAAACTGTTAAGGGCCCCGTTACTGAAGCCCTTACACTGGCCTGGTTTTATTTCACTTCCTTGGACATTTTGCCTGTGTGAAGAGAGCCGCTGTGTGCGATAGAGGCTCGCTCATCTCTTCAACCAGCTCTGGTGTATTATCCTTGTCGTGTTTATTAACATCACTGCAAAGCCCTGGCTCCTAGAACAGTGTGAGCCCATGACTTCTCCTGCAAGAAGTTCTAACAGAGAAACCCAACTGCACAGAGAGGGGTTTACCCTGGAGACAAAGTGTCGAAGGGTGGATGCAGTTAGTTTTTCCCACTTGAAGACTGGTCACTCAACCGGGTTGACTTTAAAATCAATTTCCAGGAGTGTGTTGTTTGTTTAAATCTGAAAGAAATGCCCAGATGCCCTGTGGTTCAGTTTAACCCCCACCTACCCCCGCGCAGTTCGGAATCTGGCCACTTAGTGACTGGGTCTTGTACATCTCAGCCTGTGCCAAGAATGGAGTTGGTTATGAGGGGGGGGAACCCCCTCCTCTTCTCTCTAAGCAATCTCTGTTTGAATTACAGGAGACGGAAGGCATTGGAGGGGAAGGATACAGAATAAATCTAAAATAATTCACCAACCTTTTAAAGGCGAGATTCAGTATTAGCACATGAAAGTGTCATTTAGTGTACTAATTAATGCGTATTTCATTTTAAATAATGCATTTTTCAAGGACTTCAAGTACATAATTGCTTGCAGTGGCATCTTAGAATAGAAACATAAATATTCTGCTTTGAAACGCACAACCTCAGTGAATTCTGTCTCTAGCTGATGTCTAGTTTCAAGTATCCAAGAATCTACACGCCATAGAAGCCGCGTGTAATAAACCAGAACTCCTAAAGCGAAGCAGCAAATTCCTTGTATATTTCAGGCCTACACGACCCGGTGTAACGTTTTATACATGCATAATTCATGTCCAACACGATAGGGTTTTTCTTAAATTGTATGCGAAACTCTCAGGTTACAGCCGTGTTATGCTATGTTGTGTGCCGCAACCTGAGCAGTACATGCAACCTACAGGATTGTCTGTGCGCATATAGTCCATATTATTTTTCTGGCGGGCTAAGATCTGTTCCAGACTTCTAGCAAACTTTAACTCTGAACAGGGAATGCGCTCCACATTAAGGAGAAACCCAGCTCAGAGGTAAACACTTCGACACTGTTCCTAAATATGCTTTCTACATCTCCTATTTGTAGGACTTGCTAAAGGGAGTACAGAGCGCTAGACATGCACAAAGATCTTATCGCAGCAGAGGCAGAGGGAGAAAAAGTCAGGCAACTCCAGGGTAGCCAAAACAAAGTGTTTCGCCCACATTGAAACCACTCGATGTAGGAGTGCCAGAGAGGAGGCGAACAATAGATGTTAAAGGGAATCTTTAATTCTGTGAAGGAATCTTTTTTTTTTTTTAAGGGAGGCCGCTCGTTTTTTTAACCCCGTGGAATGATTTTATTAAATGAGCTTTGATCGAACGGATATTGGCTAGAACACGTGTTTCTCATGCTAATAACCACCATCCCCATGTCTATGCACGCGCAGCGGTAGCTCCGCAAACGATGTTAAAAGGCACAACTGATCCAGAGGAATCCACTTTAATCACATGGTTTATTTTCATTCCAAAGTTAGTGGCGGTAACAGGAAGACGGGTCTGATTGTACCAGAGCCTAATTGCCACTGACTGCCTTTTGATTGTCACATGTCACCATTGCCGGTCCCTGGCCTGGTTTCGATTGTGCTAGATCACATCTGCATGGTGGTGTTTTAATAAAGCAGATCTACACGGTCAGGGGGGAAATAACACCGCCTAATTCACAACAACTTCCAGTCCTCAGTCACTCACCCTACACGGAGGAGAGCCGGGACGCTAAACTGTCCTCCTCTTTAACCGTGGCAGGGTTTGGACCGTGTAGTTGAATATCAGAGTAGAGCAAAAGTCAGCGCTCGTGGGTAATCCGTTCCCTGTGGCTAGCTAAGCGCAGACAACGTGAGTTCTCTCCCGCTCCGAATTCGCTTCCCTCCCGCTTCTTTTCGCTTTCTCCTGGCCTTTTTGTAAACTCACACAGTGAAAAAGGAAGTGTGCTTTCTTCCACAGCTCCTCGGTCGCGCTCAGGTCAGAGAAGGAGGTTACAAGCTGGGGGGAACGGCGCATTGCACTCCTCGGTGGGTCTTTAGCAAGCTTCAGAGAAGCCTTCAGAGAGGTGCACGACCAATAGGTCTGTGTTTTGCACCAAGGCGAGAGGCGATCAGGGCGGCCCACGAAAGGGCCCTGAACCGGGATCTCCTGAAATATTTCTTTTTCAATCGCTATACCCGAGAGGGAACTTCCTCAGAGGGAAATGAGCTTCAGGGCTGGCTAGACACTCCGGATCTCTTATCAGGACCGTGTGAGGCTGCGGCTCCCGAGAGCTGCTTGTGCAACCCCACGCCGCCTCGGATTCATTTGCGGAAGAAAACATTGCCGCTGAAAATACGGTTTGCAGCTGGCCACCGAGCTCCCAGCAGCGCAAACAGCCTCTGGCTGCACCACGTCTGCTGCTGGAGCGAGCAGAGAAGGAAGCCCCGTGCAATTGCGCCCAAAAGGGGACGCGCCCGCAGAACCAGTATGAGCATTTTATAGCCTGGCTTAATAACTGGGAGCGGGAACCGAGCTGTTTTGGGGTTGCCCCACGGTGCATTATTCAGATCTCCTTTGCTTTAGATGTCCCAGGGACGGTGGCAGGGGTACTTTTTAAAGAAACTAGGCAAAGGGAAGATAGGTCGGCAGAGGAGTTGGCATTTATTTCCTGAACATCTGCAAACGCATCTGAAACCATCCAGGTGTCGAAAGAGGCCGACCAACCCGAGCCGTGCTCGACCACGGGCAAACCCGGAATCTCAGAAGTGACACTCTCCATGTCAGTCCTTTTGCAACAGAAAAACCCCAACGACCAGAAGACTGGGTCTAAGACCATGGCTTGACTAGCCAGCTAACTGCCACACACCGGTCAAGAGGGGCATCCACAGCGTCTATTTGCAGCATCCCTATGCGGATGTCAGCGATGGCATTTCACATATGCACTGGCGAAATCATGTAAACGTTCAACGTGCCCCAGGGTTTAATTCTCAAAAATATATTGGTTCTTTTTAAATGTACAAACCTTATGCGCAGGGTTGTTTTTGAAATGGTTGTGGGTCAGGCATAGCCTTTTTTACTAGGTCTAATTTAACTCTGAAATATTCTGTGGTAGAATTGCTCCTGACAGCCACCAGGTTGCAGGGACATTGTTACTGCTGTGTTTTTTGGCATTCTTTCTAATTTATTTTTTCCTGAGTAATATATTAACCTCCCCAAAATAGCTGGGAAAGGGCTCTATACACCCGGGAGGTGTGGAGTGAGCGCTGAGATACTTGCCGAGTGATTTTTTGGAAAATGAAATTCTGGCCTCATCTTACACGGGGAAGCTAAATCAATCTCGCAGGTTTTGAGAATGAAGGGCGTTATTTCCTAGAGGGTAGGGATTTAATTTGTTAAATATTAGTTTTTAATTACAGCTTCTTCTTATAATCAAATAATATTTATAGTAAAATCAGGACAGGTAGTCGATGACATTTTCAATCCATCGGCTGACTGTTCTTTACACAACGGATGATACAAAAGGGTCTCTGCTGTAGGAGTTTTTAAAGTACAGTGTGTGTCTGTGTGTATGTGTACATACACAGGACATATGTTAATGTTTCCTACTAATCATGGGAGAGAAAGACTTAGAATGCTCTAATCTTTATAACAAGAGACCCAAGTACAGGGATAGATTCTGCATTTCTTGTTCACATGGAGTAGGACCCTGTTCTGCAAATTGTCCCAATTAAATTTATTGGACAATACGCAGCGTAAGGTACTTCTCCACCTTAATATCAATGGCAATCTGGCCCTTTTAACACTATCCTAAGCTGTCCTCTTCGGGACCCATTGCTGTACAACCCTATCGTATTATTTTTTTACAAGGGTAAACTACAAACTATGGGAAGGAGTAAAATTACTTGCAAAACTATTTGCCCAATACAGTTTGAAGTGTTTCAATAGCCATATACTGAGCTAACAAGAAGTTGTTCGATTTTAAATGACGCCATGAATCACAGACTGAATTGTTAGTGCTCCACAAGGTCATTTAGCCCAACCGTCTCCCCTTTTCTCCTCTTCCCCCTCCAGAATGTAATGACAGCAGAACCGTAGAAAAATAGACAATATGCGTCTTTGTGTCAATACACCAACATCTGTTTGTCACTTGAGATATTTTCGTATGATGATGATGGTCTAAGTCCTTAGACAAACTTTTTTTGCTTATGTTTTTGAAACTCCTTTCCATACTGTAAGAAAAGCAAATAGCTGTAGCAATTATCAAGCTGCAAGGCTTGGATGTGCATATTTTAGCTATGATTTACTGCACATGTGGAGTGTTTCTCAGTACTTCTGAACAGCTAGTACTGAGCTGTTCTGAGCTATGAGGTAGAGAACCCAAACAAACCCTTATCCTTTAACAGACCCATTTGAATGAGCCAGTCCATAGCTGGTGTAAATCAGCCTAGCTCTACTGACTTCAGTTGTCACAGCTGAGGATCTGTGCATAAATCTTTAAAGGTTGTTGGTAAGGAATATTTCTTATGTAAAATGCATTATCAATTTTTCCTGGGTTCTTTTTCTCTGCAATCATATCTGATCTCAACTATTATGACCTCCAGTAACACTTGAATAAATATCATTTTTCTCTTTATATAGCAATTAGCTTTTAACCTTATTTTGGATATGCCCTTTTACAAACATTAAAATGGATACACTTTATTTTAGGTAGCCATTTTGCAAAATATCAGCTGGCTAGTTGATGCAGAGATCTCAAACATCAACATTATTTTCCATTCTGTTTTATATAGATTCCTGCACTGGCCCCCTCTCACAGTGGGCACGGGAACCATCTTTATTGTCAACATGATACAATAAACTTTAGAGGCCAAGCCAACAAATCCCTACTCCTGTGAGTAGTTATTCACCTTGTGAGTTGTCCCATTGACTATACTTCAGCAAAACTACTTGCCTGAGTAGGAACTCCTTGAAGGTGCAAGAGTTTTCAGAAATGGTTTTTATTTTGTATAGCATTTTTCATACAAGCCATATCCTATTATGCTTTGCCAAGTAATAAAAATACAGGGCCAGATTCTCTACCCGCATAAATGGGCACGGCTCCATGGAGTCCAGTGGATTTTTGTCCATTGACACTGGCACAGAAACTGGACCGTAGATGAAATAGTAGCAGAGGAAGAGAGACATTCAGAAGCTAGCTGAGGAAGAAGTTTTATTTTCAGCTGAGATTAGAAAGAAGGTGACGTGCACTGCATAGAGAAACTTGTACAGAGTCACTAAATGTATGCAGCTTCAGTATTGAAAAGAAGGATGGCTGTGAATTTGGTTAAGTCTTCTGCTGGCTCAATAATATCAAAAACTTGTGTTGTGAATTAAAAGCCCTAAACATCTTTCATGCCAAACAATGAAACTTAGTCTATTTTTATTTATTTATTTATTATGTGGGAGCGAGGGGATTTGCTCTAATCTCTAACCTCATTAATGGATGTTGACTTTTGTATCCAGGCCAGCTTTCTTTTTTTATTTTTTATTTTTTAAACATTACATAAAGACTGGGCTCTAATCTTCTGCCATGGGTCTTGAATACGACATTCCTGAAAACCAGACTTTTCAGAGGTGCCATTTCGGCTCCCTTAAAACCAATTGGATATAGAGGGCCTGAGCTTCCTGCCTCTGATACCATTTTTACACAGATGTGACTACACTGACTTCCAGATAGTTACTCCTGATTTACACCACGGTAAACAATCAGGGCTAAATCTGGAATAATAGGCAAAGTTGCTTTTAAAATTGTGACACAATGTAACACATTGTGTAAACACATTACAATCTTAGAAATGATGTGCTAGGTTGTGAATATCTCATTTGCGTTTTATAAGGGAGAAAAAAGCCGATAGGCCCAAATATTTCTGTCCTCCTTAAACTAGTGTAATGAATTATAATGAATGTGTGTAGCTCAGCATATGTCTAGCTAGATGTGTCCAGCAGATTAATACCAGCCTTTCACCTCCAGGTCCTAAATACTAAATAAAAGGAGTCTGATGGTCTCTATTCTGTTTGCAATTGCCTAACAGATGAATAAAGAGATCTTCATTTCATGTACTCTCTTTCTCATTTAACTGTTTGAAGACAATAGCTAGAAAATATGTACAGAGAAGGAAATGATCACTATATGTGATCACATGCCATTCAGAATGATAGAACTATAACAAACCAGTATTCTGTACCAATGCAATCTAAAAACAGCACCTAGCCACCACTAGCCTACCCTGCTGTACTGGACAGCATGAAAAGTTTTAAGACACTAAACTCCCAATATACAGCATAATCAACTCTTTGAAAATAACTGTATGGAAGATTTAATTGCTGAAAACATTAGTCCTGGCTAAAGCATTTCAGCATCAAGAAATGGGAAACTTTCTAGTAAAGGCAAATTATGTAGTCTATGTGAACAGAAACAGAACAATGCATTAACTTCAAATGATGAGAAACAAACACCTGGAAAGAGGTATAAAAGCCTGGTACACCATGCAGTGTGTGTGTGTGTGTGTGTGTGTGTGTGTGTGTGTGTGTGTGTGTGTTAGAAAAGTACATCCAGAAGTTACTACTTTGTAAATTAATATTGACAAAGAAATTAACATAACTGATACTTAAAATAGTTTATCCTTACTTTGCTACCTTATAGCAGAATGCTTTCAATTTTAAAATGTTCCTTCTAAAATAGGGGAGACATCTGTGTGGGTATCATCTGACATGTCTTTGTTTATCTCTTGTGGGTTTGTCTATTGCTCACCATGAGGCTCAATCCTGCAAGGTGCTGAGCACTCTAGCCTGGTCTGTGTGTGCTTAACTTTAGACATGTGAGGATCACACAGTGGGACTGGGTTGATCCTGAGTAGCTGTGCAAGACAAGAGAAGAGGATGTAAAAGTCACAGTATGACAAGAGAAGATCAGTGCCTGTACATGGCTAGAACTGGTGGCTGCATCACTCACTCAAAGGCATGAGGGGATAAGGGAAAGGTGAACCCCTTCAACACTATCCCAAGACGGCAAAGCCCCCCTCTGTTGCATGTTCTCCCTAGCAAGAGTCCTTCCACAGGAATTCCTGCTGCAGTAGGGGCTCTCCATACTGTCCATAGCTGTAATACTCAGCCTAGCCCTCTCTGTGCAATCATCTACAAGCCAGTGGAGTTTTGATGCCCTGAAGTCTGAATATCCTTATTTTGAATTGCTTGGTTGTTTATTATTTTTTATTATTTGAATTGTGGTAACACCTAAAGGTCCAGTCCAGGACCCTACTGTGTGAGGCACTGTACACAAATATAACAAAATGAGTCCCTGCCCCAAAGTTCTGGGTAAGATTCTGATATGAGACTTTAAAAGAAAGAAAAAGAAAGAAAGAAAAAATGCACAAAGCATGTGTAAGTTGCATAGTGACACAGGCAGTAGTCAGGGTATGGTAAAGTTAAGAATGAATGATCATCCTTAACTATGCCCCCTTCTATTTCTGCTCCCTTGAAAGTCAACAAAATGACCATTGATTTCAACAGAACAAGATCAAGCCCTATCTATAGTATGCTTAAAGTAGTCAGTTTCCAAGCATATATTAATTCTCAAATAATACCATCTAATATCTCATTTTTTTCTACAGTCTTAGATAGACACATATCATTGTGTAATGATATGTGATATTCTGTATATAGCCAGAGCCCACCATGAAATTAATTTACAAGAAAGTACACAATAAACTGTATTGGCACAACATACAATAGATGAAGCATAACACATAGAATAATAGTGAAAATGTGCTGGCAAATGGGTTTAGGAATTAAATGACAATATTAACTCTTCCAGTGACTACGTCACTATCAATGGTGCTTCACTAATACATCTTACTATGTAAATACCCCCTTATTACTTAACACAACTAAATATTTAGCATCTAGAAATATGCCATCCAACATCAGCCATGTAAATTATTTGGGCTTGATACCAAACTTGCTCTTAGATGCTGGATTGAGAATACTGTAGGGGTGAATTCTCATTGCGATGCTAGGGGAAATAAGAAGAAGGAGCATTTTGCACACTTTTGCCTGATTTATAAATGATAATCTTGTTCAGATTCTAGAGAATGCTTTCTGCCATATTCTTGATCCAGAAGAGGACAGCAATGTGCAGCCTGTTTGTGGTAAGGAAAAGAATGTGCCTCATAAAACCATGAACCATCCTCACTGGGTAAGAGACAGATGGAAAACTGGCAACTCTTGCAATGAGACCAGTAAATACTGTGAGTGATAGCTGGACCCCGTTAAAGTCAATGGCACAACTCCCAGTGACTTCAGTTGGACCAAGATTTCACTTTATAGATCTCCATCTTCAATAGTGGCAATCTACACCTTTGTCTCTGATCAAAGTGAAAGAAAAATCAAACCTCGGATGTGGGGCAAAAAATTGTGCAGATTATTCTTTTGGTTTGACCTTAAGTTTTTTTGTATTAATTCCACTTTAGTAGCCACTAATGCCTCATCTTCTGTTACCCCGAGACTTGAGTATCCCTGGGGTGGGTAATGTGATACAGAGCTGATCACTGTTTCAAATTCTATCTAGGACTAGCCAGAAGTCATTACCAGCTAATTAGCATCCTGTGCCTATGTGAAATGAGAAGGGTACGATATACTATGGATGGATGTCTACCTAAGAACAGTCATCCATTTTGGCCCTTTCAGCATAGAGGCCAGAGACTGATCATTCTAACAGCTCCTAAACTCCTTTCTCACAGTCACATGTATTTCATTTACAACACAGGGCCAAGGCAGTTTGGCTGGGTGGTATAGAGAGCATTGCAGTGCAGCATTGCTGCTGCACTTAGTGTTGCCAATCTGGCACCTTTCATGAGCACTGAATCCACTCTGAAACTCGGTTCAGAAATGTTTGTGAATCTCTAATAAAAATTACACATAACACATATGTGCTGTGAAGCAAAGTAAACAACCAAACAAAACCCCAACAGCCAAATACTTTCAATAAGATTATCATATTCATATACTTAAAGTTAGGCACATGTTTAAGTGTTTTTCTGAACTGGGACCTGTATGAATTGGCCAACGAGCAATATACTTTATGTCAAAACTGCCAAAAGCATTCTGGGGTTAGAATGAAGGCTTGTTGTGGTGGTTTGGCAAAAATATATGGTAAGAGTGTGTCTTTTTATTGTACTTATTTGCCAAGAAAAAAATATTCAGCAAGGTTTCCAGTCCCATTTTAATGTGACGTTATCATGAGAAAGAAACGTTTGTTAAAAAAGAAGAAAGACTCATGACTCATAAAACCTTTCTGCCAGCCTCTAAATTGTCAAGGTAGATGATTTGGAATGATCACTTTTAAAGAACCCCCTGCCCAATCTATTCCAACTGCAATTACTGGCTCAGTTGCTTAGCACAAGTATCAGACCACACCATATTCTTTGAGCCTGACTGTCAAACATAGGCATAGGGCGATATTTGTGTGCTCCTATCTTATGCAAGCAAATGCCAGATGTGTGTGTTCAAATCAGGTCAAGTGAGGAGTCTTAGCTGCTCCTGTTTGCACACAAACACTTGTCGTTTGTAAACCACAGCCTGTAAAACATAATGTATTTAACATTCTTTCTTTTCATTCATAACCTTTATTTAGCAGTTTTTTAAAAGCATCGTGTGCTTGAACTCTGAGTGGCTCCCAGGCATCTTTCTAAAAAAAAAATGGAGTGTTTAGACTCCAAACGCATCCTGTTTTAAATATGAGTGGTGTAACGTGTAAGATGTAGTAAAAGATGCCAGTGCAAATTGTTGAGGGGACATTAAAAAAAAAACAGCACACGCACAACAGCTTTTTAATTAAACCATCCATACAGGCTCAGACCTAATATGAGCAACCCTATCCTAACCTTACTGCGGTAACCTTCTGATCAGAATGTGCTGTGTAAAATTAGAGCCTAATTCTGCCAACACTACTGGGTGTTGGTCCCACTGCAGTAAATGGGCTTCTCACAATAGTAAATACTGTTTCTGGCAAAGAGGTTGCAGGATTGGGCCTTTAGATTATGAGTTTTTCAGGGCCAGAACCTTTGTCTTTTTACTCCTTCTTTAACGTTCTTAACATATATGGGCCACTACAATTTAATAATAATTATTATTAATAAATAGTACAGGTGTCCTCAGTAAATAAGGGCTGAATTCTGCTCTTGGTTATATTGGTGTGAATCTCTTATTGGAGTTACTCTGGATACTCTGTTTTTAGGCCAGTCAGAGCAGAGGGCACTAAATTTGTCCCAATTAAGCCATATTAGAGGTACAAGTCTCTCACTTCAAACTTCTCAAGAACTTTTTTTCCTTTGAAGAGAAACATTTTGTTTTATTTTATTTTAAAAGTAAGATTATACTACATAACACAACGGATTATGTCATAAAATTTTAAGATGGACTCTAATTGAGAAGACACCACTGTCCCACCCTTCTAGAAGTGAAACTGCCTGTAGACATATTAACACTAGAAGGAGAATGAGAGAACACCGTACCAAGGACATACCAGGCCCATAGACTCAATGGAAAATCTGGCTTTCAATAATTACATAGTGCAGATGCTATAAATAAAACCAATCCTACATTTTCCGGCTTTCTATTCAAACATATTGATCTGTAAAACATTACATGCCGGAGGTGGATGTCACTCTTTGCTATTGAGATGACTAATGGATCAAAATGATCACTACTTAATATTTTTAAACCTTGGGCCATTGATTTTTCCTTTTTTCCAGTCTTTACTTACCTAGGAGTTACTTTACAGATGTTCCCAGTATATTGTTAATCTAGTCCATTTAGGGGAATGCTAGAAGAATCTATTGTCAATACATTGCAAAGGTAAACATTCACAAATAGGTCCTTTTCTCCCCAGATTTTTAAAAAGCATTAAAACATAATAGACTAATTATACACAATAATTACATCCAGTATGCACTGCATGCATGCAAAGTAAAATGAGACTCAGGAGAAAGCAACATGTACATACATGCATGCATTCTTCGTGAAAGTAACTATACCTTGCTTATGACAATATCTCAGACATAGATAATTTAGTATACATGATTTGCAATAAAAATGGGATTGGTAAATCACAGACATTGAATCTAGGCATATCAACCAACTCTTAATAATTAGTCCGATTCCCCAAAGAAAATTGACCAGACTCCTGCAACCTGTTGTTACATTGATATACTCCCCCTGCCCCCCATTGGATCTTATTAGCTCACTCATCCCTGTGTATCAGTGTAATATGTTTAACCTAACTGTGGAGTTCTAGCTATGTAAGATCAGTTCCTTTGCAATAATTCAGGCTAAAATAGATCAGCCTTAGAACTGGTGTTTATGGGCATCCACATAATGGAAGATGAAAATCACTTTATTTCAAGATGTATATTGTATGCAATTAAATTATATTTTTAATATTTCCCTCTAGAATACTGAACTAATAACAATTTAATAACAATACTGCAACATTCCCAGAACATGTGACCCATTGTGCTATTTAAAGCCCCATATCTCTTTCAAATATCTATGTTTGCCATTTTACTTGGCTTTTTTTTTTTTAATGATCTTCACTGAAATGAATGAATTTCAGTTGTAAATCTACAGTGGAAGATATAAGAATAGTGCATATCAGGCTCTAAGTAGATCCCACTGATCCCAGTCAGGATAGGGACCCATTGGGCTGGGTAGTGTATGAACAAAATATAAGACAGTTCCTGCCCCAAAGAGCTTACAGCCTAAGGCCCAGATCCTGCAAAGATTTAAGCACATTTTTCACTTTACTCCTGTGAGTAATCCAATTGAAGTCAGTGAGGCCACTGACAGTGTGCGACGTTAAGCATGTATGTAAGGACCAAGGCCTAAACAGGGATAAGATGTATTATGGGGAGAGGGATTGTACACAATGGTGGGGAAACGCAAAGATCACAGTAATAGCTTGTGGAAGCTATTTGTGAAACTGGGTGTTTGCAAAAGTATGGAGTAACACTGGCCACAATTATACAACACCTTAACACTCGCTGTAGGTATGTGAGATGGGTGCATTGACAAGCATGGCCTACTCTTTAGGAGAAGTTCCTGGCTCATCCATGCTATTCTTGGCCATTCAACCTTTTCTGCCATGTTGCTGGGTCAGTGCACCATGGATAAATGCTGCTTAACAGCCTTAGGTTCTAGGACATTTAACCAATCCCCTCCCCCCCCAACACACATACAAAACCAGATTGGCGGCAGTCGTGGAGATAACAAATGCACGTAATGATGTCCCTGATTGGATCATCTGCAGAGATTAAATTTGGGATTTATGGATCTAAAGGCATGCGCCTCAACTGCTTGAGCTAACAGAGCAGATGCGCCATCTTGGGAACAGTGGTGGCCTCGTAAATCTCTTGTAGGACCCAGCCACATAGAGGGGGACAAAAACCCATACGACGTTAATGTGGGTTACGTGCAGTAACTGCTGAACCTGCTGACTGCTCCCATCTGTCCACAGAGACATGCCCTGTGTACAGAGACATCCTGGATCCTTTCGAAAGTTCCTTCTTTTAACAGAGAATGTAGTAAAGCACTGAATCATTTAGGCCTTAACCCTTCAAAGACCAGTGCATGGGAGTAGTCCCACTGAAGTCAAGGCTCTGCTGATATCAGTGGAACTATTCATGTCTGTAAAATTAAGCACATTTGTAAGCCATTGCAGAATGAAGACCTGAGCCTTTTTTTTTTGTCTTATACAGCACCGTCTACATTCTATTCTGGCATAAGCTGCTGTTTTCCTGTCCCCTCTATGGCATTCTAATGGCCTCTAGAATGCAAATGGCAGCAATAATTTCATCAAATACTATAATTTATCTGTTCTTTTATAATCCACATTTCAAATGGCACTTAGGTTGTTAATAAAAGCTATTGGGATGGTTCTACTTGAAGACAATGGGCCTGATTCACTTACACTGATTTTTGCTTCATTGTAACTTCTCTGATGTAAATGGAATTACTCCTGCTTTACACCAGAGTAAGTGAAAGGGAATAAGAAAGGAAGCCAGATCTATGGCTGATATGAATTGGTGTAGGTCCACTGACGTCAACTAACACACCAGGAACCGTTATGGGAATTGACAATGAATCATCACCAAGAAAAATATGAATAAATGTAGAGGATATAATGCTTATCTTATGGTTCTCAGAAACTTTAGTGCTGAACTCCTTATCAGTGTGGTGACTGAAAGATGATCTAATGGTACTGCATGACTGCAGTGGATCTGTTAAAGTTTGCGTAAGAAAGTTAAGTAGGGAATCCTTTTTAAAGTGTATCTGAAATATGGTTGGTAACAGGGAGTGGAAGAAGACAGGGCTCTAGAGGAACTGTGGTTCCTTCAATGAGAGATGTGTATAGAATGACGCTAGGACTCCCACTTCATTGTTTCTGTATATTGTGCAGAGAAGAGTGTTGCTGTTTAGCAAATAATTGCACCTGATGAAATTTCTCTCAGAATTATTTTTGTCGTTTCTTAAAAGATCCCGACTCTTAGGAAATTCCATGCTAACCTGCACAATAAATAAATAAATAGTGTTAAAATAACACTAAAACTGAAAAGTAAAGTTTAGAAACGGCAAAATTTGTTGTATGATTATGTGATCACCTCTGTATGACGCACGGTGAATCAGGTAGAGCTAGGCAGTCAAAGTCAATGAATTCTGAAGCAGCCCTGCTGGAACCACTACAGAGGTTGGATGGTATATTGTGAATAAAGCATGGCCACACAGCAAAGAATGAGGATAAAAAATAAATATTGAATCGCTGCCTTATTTGCTGACCACAGTCCATCTTGTACATTGAACAAGGTAGAAAAAATAATGCATGATCATATTAGCTATATAGGCGCACGCTACATACAAATACATTAATATCGGGTGCTTTGGAAGGATGGGATATATTTTGGCTCCAGTCTGATAGAAGACATTTTAGAGTAAATTGCATTTCTGATAACATGTGTTGGCTCAAAAGAATTGTAAAGTAAATAAATACATTACTATTGCTAATTTGTGTATTTATAGCACCTTTCATGAGGCTTTTAGAACAATTTACCACATATTCAGCCTCACAATACTACAGTGAGGCTGGTAATTTTTTTTTCAGATGGGTAAACTGAAGCACAGAGAAGTTAAATGACTTACCAGAGGTGTCAAAGCCAGGATTAGTACCAAGAACGCCTGACTTTTCAGTCCATGTTCTGATCATTAGATCACACACTCTTCTGGGAAAACATCCAGAGATTTTATTGATTTTCACAGTCTTGCAAGTCCCCAAAATCTAATCCAGCAAAATAAAATCCCACAAAATCTAATCCAGCAAAGCACTGAAGCATGCACTTAATTTTAAGCACAGGACAGTTGGCCCATGTCTCTTAAAAGTATTGGAGAGAGAAATGTATATTTTTAGAGAGAAAATACATGCTTGCACAGCACTGGACACCTTATGAACTCTGGCTAGAATTACCTGCTACACCAGGCTGTGCCCTGTGGATACCTTGGAGGCCTAGAAGGAATTCTCCTTCTGTGGGCTGTGGAGTAGCAACAAAGCATCTCCGTGACTATTCCTGCTCTCTTGGGATAGGAGGGAAGCATATCAGGCGGATCCACAGAGTTATATATCCACTGGGCCTACCCTGCTTCTCTTTTGGCCCACCTCAACCTCCCTCTGCACTGCTACAGAAAGAGCATCCATGGGGACAGAGTCAGGCTCACATGGTCTGTGCAACCCAAGGAATCCCGGCCTTTTCCTCATCCCCAGTGCAGCCGTGTGTTACTGGCTGCACTGAAAGAAAAGCTATCTGAAAGCATGATAGGTTTGAGAGGGCAGAATGTGCTCATAAGTGTGCAGTAGAAGAAATAACTTCATGTGAGCCTTGCCTCAGAGTTAAGTGACCATGGCTATCTAGTTAACTTTTACAACCGCAGACTGGACAAGGCGACTTCAAGATACATTTTGAGTTGAGTTACTCATTTATATTTTTAAATCCTGCAGGACAGGGACTGTCTTTTTGTTCTGTGTATGCACAGTGTCTGCACCTTGATTTCTAGACACCACCTCAATACAAATAATAATTGAGGCCGCACAGGAAGACATTTGCTGACCCATCCTAAAGTGTAAGATGGCTGGACTACAAATCAGTAAAGATATGTGGGACCATAACCTGCCATTGAGTTTTAGCACAAGCCCCATTAACTCTGAGTTTCACCAAACAATCGCATCCTGTAGCTCTTAGTTCCTCTCTCTGCCATTTCACAAACAGTGGCTGCAAGCTTCGAACAGTTTGGAGTTTGCACATGTCTTGCAGGATAAATACTGCCTCTTACATTCTTGCAGGGTCTGAAAGAATAAGACAACTCTATAGACGGCGGCAAGTTTTATTACAAATACCTTATTAAATCAAAATTGTAATGGCGTTCCAATTAGCTCATTGTTAGGAATCTTTCATGTTTGACTTTCATTTAGACTGATTACTGAAATAATGCAGACCCTGCATAAGTAATTGGCACCAAATAAAAGCATTTGAGCTGCAAAAGCCCTCTTGGAGGCTGAGCTCTTTAAAAAAAATATATAAATAAAAGCTTCCTATCTCTCCAAACTCACGAGCTTTCTCTGTTTGCCCCTAATAATGTGACAACCCATTGAGTCTCCTGTGGGTCTACTGGTATCGCACTTGCTTTTTTACCTATCCCTCTGTTCTCAGCAGCAGTGGGGAGGCCTCCTTCTCTTTACTCTTCATCCTTGCATTCTTTGCTCCCGTCATTCCAGTTCTCTCTAGTGTTTAGTGTTTATCCTGTTTCATTGTGGATTCCCTCACAGCCAGCTCACACGCTAGCCTCCCCGTCTCTCCCTCTCTCTCCCATGCCCTCCCCCCTCCAACAGCCACATGTTTAAGTCTCTCCAGAATCATATAAGCAGCTGGGAACTTGTCTTTCAGTTTATTGGACCACTGTTCCTTGCAGATAAAGAATATTTTCCTTTGAACCTAGGCCTTCCTGAGCCTGACACAAAGCTAACCGGCGACTCTTTATAGCGGAGACTTGCTTCTTGCTAGTGTTCTGAGGGTTTGTTCCAAGCCAGGATTAAGCTAGTGCCCCGCACAGACCTCAAGATTATGCTTGCGTTCTGTGGCAGAAAGTCTGCCTGGAGTGGAGTGGAGTGATGAAAGTATCCTGGACTCATTCCACAGAGGATCCCTGAGTCAGACAGCGCAACCCCAAAGGAGGGTGAGGCGCGTCGTGGCTAGGGCAGTCAGTGGACATGCCGCTGGTGGAGTCCCCAGGGGAATGCAGACTGGCATATGAGGTGGAGGGGCAGACGGAGCCCTGACAGCCCAGCCGATAGCTGGTTGCAGATTGGATAGGAAACATATTAAAAAGAACCACCTGGCTCTGTGTTAACCACTAGTGCGACGCCCATCTAGTACAGGACTCCGTAACCTCCATGGTATAGGAAAGGAGGAGACCTGCCTCTGGCCAGAGCCAAAAGCTGCATGTGACCAGGACATGGGCCGTAGGCAGAAGCCAGGGAACTAGCTTCAGAGGCAGGCCCAGGTATCAAGCAGAAGGCTGGGACTGGAGGACCAGAAAGCTGAGCACAGATACACCCTATTGCTGGAAGGACAGTGGTAGCTACAGCAGGAGGACACAGGGCTAAAAGCTGCAGGCAGGGGCACGGTCTAAAGAGATTACACTGGGACTCTGATATTTTCATGCTCCCGGATTGGACTGCCCATAGGGGCTGGGTCGGGAACTGTTGGTGTCTCCTCCCTTTTATATTTCGTTAAAGTCTGCCTCCTGTGTTTGCACCTTCTATTTCTGGCAGCCTCTGTAAAGAAATCCTCTCTGTTATTTCACACGAGAGTGTTTTGGGGAAGCTGTTGAGGGCTGGAGTCTGGAAAGCCTAGCGTTTAGAGCACGCACAATGCCGGACTTGGAGCCCATAGCACGCCCAGTACACTACCAAACATTTAGCAGACTGATTTATTGCAGCATTTCAGTGTCATTCTGCACTGGGGTTGGTTACAGTAAATCCACTGGGTTAACTATCATTCTGCTTGTGGTTTTCATCCCTGTCTCTCTCTTGTCTACTTAAAGCCTGAATCAACTCCCATTGAAATCGGTGGAAAGATTCCCATCGACTTCAGCAGCAATTGCATCAAACCTTTAGACGTCGGCTCTTCAGACAAGTGACTGTCTCTTGCTAGGTGTATGTCCAACACTTAGCACAATGGGGCCCAATCTTGGCTGGGGCCTGTGGACCCTACTTTAGTCCACATAATAAATAATAATGATTTACTAATAACTTCTGCTCCATTTGAGCTCAGTGTATTTTTGATGGGAGCTTTTTTCAAAATTGTAAATAATTAAGGTTCCAACTTAGGAAAGCACTTAAGCATGTGCTTAAGTCCACCCCTATTCCCACAGCAGTTAAACACATGCTTAACCTTAGAGTTAAGCATGTGCTTAAATGCTTTGCTGAATAAGGATGCTTTCTTGAACTGGGGTCTAAAATGTTCCATAGCTATAGCTATAACCACAGCTGTGTGTAAGAAAGGCCTTTATTGTGTGAGTGAGAAATATTCCCATGGAGTGCTGTCTATTTTAAATTAACTCAAATTTTTTTATGGGATTCTTTGAACCAGAAACCATCAGAGAAGTGTTAATGCTAAGCTGGCAGTCATCTAGACATCTGTGTATTGTTGGGAACATTTATCCTGGCCACGTATTTGTAAATGTTTTATATTTGCTTGTCACATTAAAATAACTAAGAAGTCACTTTTGCATTAGTTGAAGTTGCGCAAGTTACTCTGATTAGGCAAGCACAGATATGTTCCTGACTATCTGCCTGAAGTAATAAAGATGAAAAGTCTTCAGACATCCCAAACAAGTTGTAAACTAGTGCAAACAATTTTGAAATAACTAATTTCTTTTTAATGTGTACTGCTTGCTGGCGTCAGTGTAAATTAGCAACTCTGGCTTAAATGCTGGCTCTGTTTAAATCCATGGGATTTTTTAAATCTTCCTTCCTCCCTCCCCCTTTCCCATTTTTTATACATGGAAGGAGGATTTTCTCATGGTTAGAACACTGAATTAGAGTGAGGGCACCTGGATCCTATTTACAGCTCTGCTATTTATTTATTTACACTACAGTAAACCAAACACCCATCCTAAATTTTGGGCACCCTCAACAATCTTTAAAACACATCTCTCAAAAAACAAGTGACCTCCAGCAGTTACTCACAGAAAACACTACCCTGGCAGAAAGAGAAGCAATAATTTGATAAACCTCAACAACAGAATCACCAGAGTGCCTCTGCAACCATTCCCTGACTTTACCTATCTCCCAGCTCCCTATGGGCCAGGATGAAGAGATAAGCTTTCCTGAAAGTTAACAAGCTCCGGCTACTACAAACTAAAGTGGGAAGCAAGTTCCAAAGAAGAGAGGCCTAATGATGTGGCCTGCTGGTAGGCCTCCATTCTGCTAATGGCAACTGTGGTCTTGGAGGGAAAGAGGCAATCTCTTAGATAAGTAGATCCCAGGCCATGTAGGTCAAAGCTCTGTGCTCTTGAGCAAGTCACTTTAAGTCTCCAAGTCTCAGTTTTCCCAAATGTAATAATTTGCAATGAGAAAATTTAAAAAAATGTTATTCATCTTGTGTTCCCGATGCTCATTTGAAAAATTAGAAATCGGAGGGGGGCTGGGAAGAGAGAGAGCTGTAGAAATTTCAAACTTTTCAGCCAATTTTTTCTCCTTCCAAGAAGATCCCTATTTTACACTGCTTGTAAATTACTGAATTCACTTGCATTAATAGGAGCCCAAGATCTCAGAGTCATAGCTCACCATCATAACTTGGACCAAAGCCTTCCCTACCCTGATCTCACATTGCCCCTGTCACCCTAGTAATGAGCTCCTCATAACCATTAATGAACACACCTGTGAGGCAGATAAGCCATATGATCCCAATGTTCGCAGAAGGAAGTGAGGCACAGACTTGCCAAAGCCAGAGAGGAGTCTGTGGCGGAGCCAAGAACTGAACTCAGCACTCCAGATCACTGCCTTAACCATCAGACCACCCTTGCTACCTAGCTTCCAGGGCAGACAAGACAGCCAATGAGTTAATAATCCACTCCCCACCCCACTTTATTTCCACATATAGGGCCTGGTTCTGCAACTTTCAATTCACATAGGAGCTGAGCTGGGCTTTGCGACCGCTGAGAGAGCTCCCTGCCTGGCTGGAATGGGCCCTTAACCAAGAACCAACCAGAGCACACATCGTTTTAGGATATAAAGCTTAGAGTGCTGTATATTTTATACCACACACCAGGACGAGCAGCTAACACAGAGCACGAAAAAAAAATGAAAGAAGCAGAAATCAGAAGGGCCTATTAGTTTAGCTTGTCCATCCCCGGACAGCCCAGGATTGTTCGTTACAGTAGATTTTCTTTGTTTTCCTCAATCCAGGTTTAAAGTGTCCTGAGTTAAGGGGCTTCCACCTCTTCCTTGGGAGACTATTATATGCCTAATAGCTCTCACTGCCGAAAATAACTGTTCCTGATAGTCTACTTACATTTTCGTTTGCTTAATCCCATTACTCCTAGTTACAGTCCTTTCACCCGTCTCTAAACAACTCCTCTCTCTTCTTGGTGTTTAGATCCTTTGTTGTCCAGAAGACAATTATATGGGGGTTTAGTTGACATATACCCAACCTACACATATTTCACTCTGTTACTGTACCAGAGGGCTTGTCCTAATGAATACTTAGTTCACAGCAAGCTGGGTGTAAATCTACCTGATACTAGACTACGTGTCAGTGCCATATGTGTCCATATGGACCTTGCTGCCATGCATTAAAAGTTTCCTTGTGCACTTGGATCTACCCCCAATTTGAAGTGGGAGCAGCTTAAAGCACACCTGGGATTCTGGGAACATTTAGGGGCCACACAGACAATTCATGCACAGCAGGCTAGTTTGGTGTAGATTTACATCCCAGCTTCTTGCAAACTATGTGTTTGTATGGACAATCCCAGAATAAAAAAATCCATAGGTGTCTTTGGACTTCATGGTTGTCACTCTGCTGCATAGCATGACTATTCAGAACTTCATAGCGACAGCATTGATAGGAGTCATATCCTCCTTGTTCCAAGAGCACAGGTCCATAGCGTTCAAGGTAAAGAAGATTCTTCCTAGTTGTTAGCAGTACAGGGGCTATGACACACAGCTAATTTGTTCTGATTCCTTTCACTAGAAAACAATTGTACAAATAACCAGATTATTATAATAAGTACCTTCCCCAGTTAGTGTTGTGAGGCTTGCAAATTATTCTGAGGTAGTACAATGAAAGGAATTATATAGTGCAAAACATTAGTATGTTTTTATATACACAAAACCATTATTAATGTCAGTAGGAATTTTGCCTTCACAAGAAGAGCTGGCCTGTGTCATCCCTCAAATAAATTCAATAACCAAATAAAAAAAGTATTCTTGAATCAATGAATCAAAAGCAGCAAGTCAAGTCAAAATGGGAAATGAAGGAAGATTAAGGCTTAGATTTTCAAAGCTGACTAGGGATTTAGCCACCCAATTCCTATTGGAATGAATGTGAGTTGTATAGCTCACTTTTTGAAAATCTCAACCTAATAGCGCTAACAGACAAAACGAATGCAGTTTCCATTCCTCTGCCTTTTTTTTTTTTTTTTTTGCCATCTTGCTCTCCAGTGTCCTTACTGCAGACCGTCTGCTGCATATGTTACGCATAAGCATTTACCACTAGCTAATTTCACACTTTGTTTTTGTAATTAAAAGGAGATAAAACACTGTGACCTAAATTAGGATGATTTTCTTTTGACAAACAGGAAACATCTGTGGAAATTATTTAAGGTCGGAATGATGGGTCTGGAGGAGGTAACTGGCTTTCCATTACAAAACTCTTCTGAACAGCCTAGGTATATTCTTACCTAAGGTTAACCAGAAAAGGAAAACGTATATAAGGTCCCTGCTGCAAAATTATGCAGAGTAAATTCTCCCTCTTTAAAACCCACAGGCCTTACAAATTGTATTTACATTTAATTAAAAACTAGAAACATTAGCCATTTTTTCTACACTTTTTGCAGACTCTGCATTGGTTCAGAATTCTCCGTATGACGTTTAAAGATAATCTTTTTATAAATGATAAGATATTTAGACAGGGTTGCCTCTAACCCCAGGGCTTGATTTGCAAGCTTAATAGGTTCCAAACACATTGTTAAAAACTGCAGAAAAAGAAGGAAAAAGAAAACTGACTCAAGGCATGTTCTGATAGTTGATTAAATAATATACTGGAGCCATAGGGCTTCCATATTAAGAGACAAATAATTCTCTTGTTAACATGAAGAATTCTCAGTCTCATCTCTTTCAAAAGGAAATAAGTTTCCTATCTATTTATACCACATCCATTGCTAGGTATCTGTGCACCATACAAATTCTAAAAGTTTAGATCTTAAGTTTGCAGTAGTGACTAGTGATTTTGGGTAACTAACCTGAGACATCTTAAAAGGGAGTCTGAGTTTCAGAGTGCAGATGCTCAGACCTTCTGGAAATCACCCAGAATCACTGGTTACTTTTGAAAAGTAAAGCCCATGTTAGTAAGAACTGTGGTTTATCTGTTTATCCAACTCCCCTGATTAGGACAATTTATTTTTACCTAGGAGCTGAAAGCCCTTGCTGTCATACCGGTGTAGCAGTTGGCCCAAGTAATCCATCTGTGCAATATCTGACATGCAATCAATGCAATTGTTGCATGCAAATTACCTGGAGAGTAAATGTGGTGATTGGTTGAGTTACCTCTGATATCACAATGGTTTGGGACTCGGCATGGTGTTGAAATGTTCCTTGCTATAGCTGTACACTGCATGGGTGCCATTTGTAAAGTCAAAATGATTGATAACATAAAAATTGGTTGCTAACAGCTTGTGAAACCCGGTTATGATTGAACCTGGTGATATTCTGAACAAAAGGAGCCCTCATCCATGCTTGTAGCTGTTTTAACGGCTTCACACCGACTCAGCCATTCTAGGCTTCAGAGTGACAAACGAACTGGTCACAGTTCTGGAATCTTATTACATAGATTGTGGGAAAGCTTAGTCAAAGGGAGTTTTACATTTATTTCTGAAGCTAATGAGATTCACGGTCAACCTAATCTCTGTGGAAGTGAATTCGAGTCGTTGGTCAAATACCAAGCAAGTTTGGTCTCCCACATGCCCGAGTATCAATCCAGTGGTTGACAGCCCTGACATGGCAGTTGTCACAGGTACTGGAACTAGGGATGTTGGGTGTGCTGCCACACCCCCTGGCTTGATGTGGCTTCCATCATCTACAGGGTTTACAGTTTGGTTCAATGGCTCTTAGCATCCCCACTCTACAGATTGTTCCAGCATCCCTGGCAGTTATGGGAAGTCGTGGTTCCCCAAAATAAGGCACATTCTCTGATATGTTAGACTGATTACCAAGGAGGACTTTGGAGATTAGGATTGAACCCTTGGTCAGTGGTGAGAGCAAAGCATTGGGGTGATGTGTTCTCTTCTGAGAACTACTTTGCTTAGTAAGTAGGTGCATTCTGAACCAACTGAAGATTTTTAAGGGTCAGTGTTTTGCAATAATAAAGCTTGGATGAACTATCAGCTTTTAATTAAAACACTAATTAATAACCCTATTACATTTTCACAATATAAGCAAATACCCAAAGGTCCTCTGAGTTATGTATTACAGCAACAAAATATAATCTACAGAGAGACAATAACAAGATATTTTCATGTGGTGCCCAGACATGTCCATGTATTGTGCATAAAGCTGTC
This sequence comes from Mesoclemmys tuberculata, assembly GCA_007922155.1. Taxonomy (NCBI): domain Eukaryota; kingdom Metazoa; phylum Chordata; order Testudines; family Chelidae; genus Mesoclemmys; species Mesoclemmys tuberculata. Next base: position 50,402,438 of record ML675609.1, read on the forward strand.
CAAGTGATGAGCGTGTGTGTGTGGGGGGGGATATTAGACTAGAGTATCTCATAACAAAACAAAAAATAAATCAAATTGAAAGGAAAGACAGGTGATGGGAAAGAAAGATTGTTTGTCTCTAATTCCCAACACACTAAGTCACATGTAAATTCAGAAATCAATAACTTTCCTATGGAGATACAGCAACACAGAACAAGGGTCTGATGGGAGGCACTTTTGCAAATGTGTAGCATGCGACAACATACATAGCATTGTCTAAGTAATGTGCCAGCAGCACTGAACAATATGAGAGGGTACTGGTGACATAATTTAAGCACACATGCAACAACACAGCAAACCATGGGGAATAGACAGACCTTGGAAGAAAATAATTCACCAAAGTCAGTTTTAACTTCCATTATTTAGGTTGAAATCTGCTTTGGAAAGATAGTCAGCGAGAAGGAAGGGAACACTACATTCATCATTGTCCTCTCCACTAACCACTCCTGTTTTTACAGATCAGCTAACAGAAGCATGTATAGAGAGACTCTTAGGAGTCCAGATCAACCCAACATTATCTGAATATTGATGGTCAAAAAAAGAGTGAAAATGTTCAGTGATTTTCTTTTCCATTATTTTGGGGATGAATTTTTTTCTCAGATTCAAAATTTCTAAAAATTTTGACAAGCTCGAGGTCTGAAGTGTAAGATCCACTGATGCCAAGGAAAGCAAGTTATGATCCTGTATGCTTGGCTTGTATAAATCACAACAAAGCTAAAGAATGTGACATGGATTTGACTTTCCAAGGACAAGTTATGGTGGCTCTAGTTTGCAATGTACCAAGTATGTACACACAAAACTAGCATCCACCAAACAGGAAAACCAGGCCATAGCAGACCTGCTTTATGTATATTCATTAGGCAGTCACACATTTCATAGCTTGTGTAGGCTCAGATTATTACCCACACCAAGGGCTCCTTGCATTCCTCTATCTCCCACCCCCACCACTCCCTGTGTATCACCCTCCCATTACCTTCTATTTTCAGGGACTCCTTGAAACTCCCCCATGACAAGGGTTCTGTGTCTCACCCATTCCTCCCATCTCCCATACCCGATCTCTCATTCTGTCCCCACCAACCAGGAGCTCTGTGTGTTTGTCCCCATTCCCACTTTCCCCCCATGCCAGCGGCTCTGTGTGCCCCCCAATTCCTACTTTCCTCCCACAACAGGGGCTCTGTGTGCCTCGCTTCCTCTTTCTCCATAGCAGAGCCCCACTGTCTCTCCTGCACCAGGGTTTCTGTGTGCCCCTATTCTCCTCCTCATATATCAGGTCCCTCCATTCTCCCCTCATACCAAGATCCATGTGCACACCCAGTACTTAATTTGTAATGAAAGAGGTGCCAGAGCTCAAGCAATTTTTCTACTTTCACAATTGATGTGGCGAGCCCAGAGATGCCAGGGATAGAGCTGCCAAGCCTCGAGGTGCCAGGACTCAGCCCTGGCAAGCCCGGGCACAAATTAAGCAATGTGCATGCCCCATCACCTACTTTCCCCCAGGCCCTTTCTCCCCAGTATTATTATTTGTCTGGAAGACACATCATTCAGGCTGTCAACATTATAGGGCTGGTCTACACTAGAAAATTAGCTTGCCATAACTACGTCGCTCAGGGGTGTGAAAAATCCTCCCCATAAACGACATAGTTAAAATGGCCTAAATCCCCATGTAGACAGCACTAGGTCGACTTAGCACTGCTGACCTATTGACCTCGCCACCACCTCTCAGGGAGGTGGATTACCGCAGCTGATGTGAGAACCCCTTCCCTTTGGCATAACTAGTGTCTACACGAAGTGCTACCACAGCATAGCTGCAGAGATGCACTTCTGCCACTGTCACTTTTTTAGAGCTTGTCTCCATTATGGCACTTCAATGTAGACACTACCACCACCACCAGGAGGGATTTTCCCATCAGCGTAGACATCCACCTCCCTGAGAAGCAATAGCTCCATTGACCGGAGAAGCTCGGGGGGCTTTATGTCTATACTGTAGACCTGTCCTAATTTTCCAGTGTAGATCAGGCCTCCATGTAGACAAACTCTGATTAAACTCTACTGGGAGGATGAGCAGCAATGAGATTGGTGTATTGTTTTGCTGTAAGATGTTGGTGGGTACCATCAATCACTTGTTTGAGCTATAGACAATTGGGCTTGAGGCTGCGGTTATGCTAAAGAGCTGGCCAGATGTTCCCTCATTTCCCCCTTTCTGACTTTTTGATTTTCCCCAAAATCAACAGAGTTCTGGCCATTGATGCCTGGAACATTCTCTGAAATTTCTGAATTGATCAGATGTGATGTTTGAAAGTTATTGCATTGCAGACAAACAGCAAAATGCCAGTGAAGTGAGTACAAGGCCTTTGCAAGCTACATGAATTTAAAAAATATATTTCACAATACTCACTCATTTCCCAGATTTTCACTATTTTCCCAGAAGATGAGGAATTGCACCGTCACCCACTGGAAACATTTGGTCCCCTATTTCCACCCTCTTCTGCAAAAATCACATATTCTCCCCTTTTCTGACTTACAGTGAACCATGTTCCCATATAACAACCTTCTCTTCTGGGAAATCTACAGCTGGAACTTCTCCCTTCCCCACCACAGATAGAGGGAGGGACTTGATCACAATCTGAGAGTGCTTCTCTGGTATTTACCACTGGCAGCACCCTAGCTGTAGCAATAAATAGGGGAGAAGGGTGGGGAAGAGATAGAGCACAGTTACTCTTGACTGTGAGATAAGTCCCACCTCTCCACCACCCTGATATTCATATCCAGCACATGCCCCTTCTTCCTGTACCCAGGTAATCAGAGGCAGGCTGTGTCTTGGTGCTGAGCGTTGTAGGCCAGCATGTTATCTCAGTTTCAGAGCAACCCGGAGGAAGATCCAGCTTGCAGAGTGTTTGTTGAGTTAGCTGCACAACTAACTTGGAGAGGAGGGTTGCACAGCCAAATCCGTGGAAACTAGGCTGCAAGCGGGTCCTTCGAAGTCAATCATTGGGGATCATGAGTAAAAATAAGCAACTACAATAATGGGCCTGCCAAGAGCCTGATCTAAGTGTAGCCAATAAAACGACACTCTTTAACTCCAGTGGACTCTGGCCCATATCCAAGTGCCTTTCTCTGCTGCAGACCATCCTGCAATATTGCTCTGTCTAAGGGGAACGAGAAATGTTTCAAAGATACTCAGGCAAATTCATCTATTCACTTCAATGGAGTTTGGCCAGCAACCAGTCTGGCCCACTTTAAGCATCTGATTACCAAGAGTCCTAAGTAATTTAGCATGTGTCAAAGTGCAAATGGAGCACACATGGCCCCGCATCTCCCCCTGCCATGTGCAAAACCCCAGCAACATTACAGATGTCACTAGATGCTCTGCTTCTGAGCCAGACCCAGCCTGCCAACTCGGCCTCGTAGAATGCAATGTGTGGTATGAAGATGCATATATTAGTATTATTAACAAAACGTGTGCGCGCCAGTTGAGATTGCTGGAAATCTTCAGGCCGATTTAATTTCAGAACTGGCCAGCCAATAAGGAAGAACAAACTTCTGAACTTCTGAGGCTGTTTCCTTCACTTCACCTTCCCCAGAGAACTTCTGTCCAGTTGAGCAATGTGTGGAGTAAGGGTGACAGCCTGTGGCAAAACAGAAGAATTTCAATACCTTAATCCTATTGATTTCCACTTTCTTTTGATCTTCTCCATACTCCCTGCTTGTCAGGCAAGATAAAGGTGGTAAAGTTTGGGTCAGATTCCGCTAGTTGCTACAAGGAAGCTCTGTTTCAAGGATGGAAAATTGGCCTCCTTTCCTACCTCCCCCCCACAGATTACCACTTGCCTTCAGGCACCGGGTTATATTATATACAGCAACCTGCTGGCCAAATAGGTGCAGCAATTTCTGTGTGCACTTTTCCAATAAACCTCCTCCAGAATTGTTCTGATGACCTCTCAGCCTGGGAAGCGATTCTCTTTGAGCAACCAAGGGAGCAGGCAGACTCAGACCCACGCTCAGTGGGGAGATTATGCCTGCCTGCCCTGTTAACTATTCTTCAATGGCATAGCGCCTATCGGATATTAAAGCCATTCCCGAGCTGAGGTCATGCAGTTCGCAGGGCAACAATCTGCTATCTCACCACTGAGGCAGCAGACTCTACACTTTTAATAACATGTTAGACATTTTTCATTCCTGAAATGTCTATGCCGTTTTTTTCCCCTTGAGCAGTAGGGTGGGGGGAAACCCTATATTCTCTCCATATTCTGCCTGAATTAATCAAATAAATCTTCTTTAAAGCGATGCTAAATGAGTCACAGATGGTTTCGCCTTTTTACAGGTTGCAAAAATCACCCATTACAGTTCTTTTAATTTATCAGAGGAGGAAAAAATAAAATGCCCTCTTGCTCCCTTTGCAATAATAATCAGAAACAGTCTATTTGAGGGTCTAATTTACCCCAAATACGTATTGATAGTTGCAATGAGGAATATGTGACCTCTTTGGAAGTCACTAGTGGATGGAAGGTGGAGAGCTTTTATAAAACCACATTTAATAAAAAAGAGTGTTATATTAAGTATGTTTGCTGGTATATTTAAGCATATGGTTTCCATATCAGGAGCTAAGATGGCAAACACATGCTTTACCTTCTGACTAACCTTTCTTATATTCTCCACTCCTTGCAAACAGAAAGCTGCGAAGGTTTTCTCTTTTTTTTTCTTCCAGCCTTCGTTCTATGAAAAAGTGCTGAAGAATTTTCAAAATGAATGTAAAACTTAGTCCTTTCTCACTTTTCTACTTATGCAAAGAGAGAGGGGGAAGATGATATTTAGCTTGCCTCTTAGTCCCATCCCTAGTAGCCCCCACTTACTTTGTGATTCTGCCAAATGTGCAGCGTAATTCTCTCCCCCAAAGCTTTGTAAATAACCCGAACGAGACTTTAAAATCCGACTCCACCGTTTGCAAACTTGGGCGCCACCGTTAGGCCCCCAAATCCACATTCAGACACTTCACTTTCCGGTCTGATTCTCTGAGCACCCAGTCGCTTCCATTACAGGATTTGCGGATGTTCAGCAGGTCGCTTTTAGGCGCCCTCCTATGCTTAGACACCCACGTTGGAACATTTTTTTTTTTGCCTTAATATTATTGTTTCCTGCTTCCGCTCATGTGACTTACTCGCCTTTTAATTCAAAATACAGTAAAAGTGTTAAAACCAGAAACCACCGCTTGTCCATCAACCAGATTCCCACATGTATGGCCCCGCTGTACAACCCCTGGCACCGTAACTCTGCCCCAAGGGATCTCAGCGAAGCGAGCGTGGTTCGAGAGACAAGGGGGTTGGTTTTGATCTTGGGGTTTTTATTTCCTCGGTGGCCAATGCCCCGATCCCTGGATCATTCCCTGGCAAATTCAGTCAGCGCGGAGAGCCTAGGAGCAGGGCGCTGGCGTGCCAGGGAGACTTGTGCGCAAGGAGAGTTCAATGTGGCCTTTTTACACTGGCGGGGCTAGCTGTTGCTTCGCCTTAGCGAGCAATAAATCTATTGGTACTATTGCTTTTTCGTCACTCGCCTAATCCCGTGCCCTTCTTTTCATGTGTTGTAATTACTAACATCTGCTTTCTGCGTCTGGCCTGTGTGGCGTTTGCAAAGGCAGTTTCTATCCAGAACAATAGCACCAGCTGTTTCATTTAGCCTTGGGCCAGCACTTCCTGTTCAGTCTACATCTGCCCTCCTGTGTCCAATTTATGTTCAGGGGTTTTTTTTCCTGTGACCTCGCTCCATGTTTAAGAAGAATTTCTAACTTAACACTCTGGCTAGTGTTTCTAACATAGCCGATTATTAGATTGGCTGCGTTTAGGAAAGATACTTAGGGACGATCAGGAACACAGCTTTGGCACCGGGTCCATCTGGGCAGCCACAAACTGGAATGAGTGGCTGCGATGGGGAACAGTAGACAAGGGAACCTGGAGAGCAGCCGTAGTAAAGGAGAGAATAACTACAAGATCAAGAGGCAAACATGGGAACTACAGACATTTGGGCTTTTACATTCCGTTTTCCCCAGCACCATACTCGTTGGCTCCAAGGGGGAAAGATAACTGGGCGAGAGGGATGAATGGGGGGAGGAGAAAGCCACGGAGGAAACACCCTGATTCAAAACCAATCCGACACAGAGAAAAGTTTTGGAGCTAAAGGAAAACGGGGACGCATGAGGCGCTTCGGAGGAAATGGGCCTTGGATCTGGCTCCCCTTCCAGTTCGTGGCAAAATTCCCACTGAGGGCAAAAAACCAAACCAAAACAACCACCCGAGTTTTAATGGCAGCAGCATGATTCCTTAACCTGCGAGATGCAAAGCAGAGCAAAGGGGCCGTGCGCCAGTGGGGTGAGATCAAACGGGGGCGTCTGTTTGCTCCGCTCCGCAGGGAACCAAGCACCCGGGACTTGCAAGGGCGATCGGTCCGTGTAAAAACATGGGCTGCTCTTGAACTGTCCAGATCCCGATTGACCGGGGAGAGGAGATTCGGTCCTTTCGGGTGGACGAGCTAATTTCCTCTCCCTCCCCCCGGGTTCAAAGACCCTCTTCTTTAAACACGGCCCTGACTTGCCCTAAACTCGCCGCCCGAGCGGTGCAAACTCCCCGGGCAGGAGCTGCGATGCGGCGAAAGGTCTCATCTGGTGCGACCGTGCAAGAGGCGGGGGGGGGCGCTTGTTGTTGCTGCTGCTCTTCGGCTGGGTCTTTTAAAGCAACCCCCCTGAAATGGGCAAGTGTGTCTCCCCGGGCGAGGCAGCTGGGTCCTGCCCCAACCCGCCCCGCGATCGCTCGGCCCCACTCCCTGCACTTGCCTTGCAGTGGGAGAGCTCCTGGTTTCAATCTCAAGTATTTATTACTCTTTCTAATGACCGTTGCAATCCTGCAGCCCACTGTAGCCTCTGCATCCCCGAGATAATTTCCTTAGGAAGATTCACATCCGTCCCTTCTCAGGGCAAACCCCAGTCCTAGAAAAACTTCCTTTTGTTGACTCAGTTTTATCAGGAATCTTCAGCGGGGGCGCAAGGGGCTGAGATGTGGGGCTGGCTCACAGCAAGCCACGGCGAGAGGACGCTGCCCTTCCCATGAGGGCTCAGGAGGGAATGGACATAAAGAAAGGCGTGCCTGGGGTTGACTCGACTTCCAGTCGCTTCAAGTCCCCGGGCGTGGAGTGAAATCACAGGGCGCGGGCCATCTCTCCCCGGGTTGTCCATTTCCCGTCGATGTTTGTTGTGCAATGAAACGGACTCTTGGGTTTTGTGACTTGGGGTTTGTCTGGTTTTTGCTTTTCTGGCGGGGGTGGGGGGAAAGGAAAGAAGCGGGGGGGAGGAAGAAAAGATAAATCGCTTTGCACACTTGGCAAACCCGCTGTCGTTTTGTGCCTTCCCGTGCCCAGGAGGGAATCCGCTGGACGCGTCCGTGTGGACGCGCTCCTTGCGTCGCTTGCACATCCCGAGGGAGGACCCGACCCCCCCATTTCGCCTCTGCTCGCTGGCGAGTTTGTCTGGAGCGTTCACACCTGTTGGGAGAAGCTCGCAAGAGCGGGGCGGTGGGAGCAATACCCACGCCTGCGGGGTCCTCTCTCCTGGCGAGAAAGGGGACCACACCGCTTAGAACAAGGTCGGCCAGCCGCCTGAGGAGCCCGGGCAAACCGGATCGAGGGTGCCCGCTGAAGAGGGCCACCTGGCCGCCAGGTGAACCTACGAGTCGGGTGCAAAAAGCAACCCCGGCTCCTTCCAATCCCGGGGCCCCTAGCGGCTGTGAAACAGGGGGTCAAAAGGCCGCTTGCTAGTGCAACGCTCCTTTAAAGGACTCTGGGACCGGCCCACTCTCCATCGGAAGAACGAGTTTTATTGTACCCAAAGGAAAGCGGGAGGGGATTTCAGAAGGGGGATAAATACAAGGGTTTAGATCAAACTGCAAGGACCCCGTCCCTGCGGCGGGTTTGTAACTCCCTGCAAGCAGCCGTAGGTAATGCACGCTCATCACCCGCCCGCCGAGCCCCAATGACACACCAGAGTCTATCTGTAGGCCCGGTGATTTCGGCTGCTCCCCGAGCTCCATGTTCTCCAAACGTTGAAGTCTGGCCGTTTCATCTGCGGTTTGGAGGAAGCCGTGCTCCGGAGCGCCATGTGAACTCATTAGGCTTCACTCCCGGATTGATCAGGTCATGACACTCGTAGGAACTAACTTGGTCTACGTGTTGGGGCTAAGCTGTTGCCAAACGGTTCCCGTCAGCACAGGCACACACACAACGGGCTCTCCAAAACATCAGCCGCTCGCTGTTTCACCTCTGCTCGCAGAGGTTGGAAATGAACACCCCCTCTCTCTGCACCGGGTTTGGTTTTAATGGCGGGTGGGTGAAACGTGAAAGAAGCGTTCACAGAGCGGATGGCAAGGCGAGCGCTTTTATTGCACCAACCCAACTCTCCTTGGCCAGAGAGACAAGCTTTGGGGTCTATACTGCGCTCTCCTTCAAGGCTGAGCCTTTCCTCTTCACAACTGGCTATTGAGTATGTTTGATTACACCAGGGCTATAAAAAGGTGGATTAGGAATGGCTGTATTTAAAAAAAAAGACTCCGGTCTCAATGTACTGTAACGAATTCCACCTACCCACACACCCACCCACCCTTCCGTGCGAGGACCGAACATAGAGCCTAGTGATACGCTAATCACACTGAGCAAAGGTCCGATTACATGGCGTTTCGCTCCGAAAATGGGCCCTTTGGGGCCAGATCCCGCATTCCTGACAACCCTCAAGCCCTCCCTGCAGACTCCATGCAAGTGTCGGGTGCACAAGAAATGCGGGGCAGGTTCCGTGCCAGGATACAGACAAAGCCCCCCTTCGTTCTGTTTATTTGCAGCTAAACTGGATCGCGCCCTGTTCCAGCCCTAAGCTGTGCCTGTCCGCTTTCAGGCGCTAGCCTGGGACGTTTCCGAGAGCGGCGTGGGCCGCCCCCCAGGGCAGAGAGCAGTGTGCGCTGCTCCTAAAAAGCGTTGCTCCCTCGTGTCCTGTCCCACCCTGGAGCTCCGCACGGCTGTTTGCTCCCTTCCTCCCCAGGGTTGACTTTCCCCAACCGTCCTGCTCTCCATCCCCCGCCCTGCTTCGGGAAGAGCTCCTTTGAAACAGGAGGAGACCTGAGGGCTGAAATCAAGGGCTGGACCCTGCGGGACCCTGGCACAGGCTCGGGCAGGGCATCCTGTCCCCGGGACAGCCAAGGGAGCTGACCCGACCCCGGATCCAGACCTGTTCCAAGCGGGCCGGCTTTCTTTGCGCGTGTGTAAGGATCAGCACGTTTTCAGCCGAGGTTCCAGCTGCCAGGAACGCCGCGGCCGCACAACCCGCTTGGGAGCCGGCCCCTTTGGGGCGTGCGGCGCACCCCACACCCGCCAGGCCGGGCGCACACGCCTGCCATGTTAACCGAGGTTTCAGAATGCCTGCGCCGAAAACACCCGCCACGGGGGCCGTGTTCGGAGTGATCAATCTTCCGCTCCCCAAGGCTGGGACAATCCCTCATTCTAATCCTCCCGTGATCCATGGAGAGGTCGGGGTTTCGTCCCACCCAGAAAAGCACTCTCCCAGCTGAATTGCCCAAGCCATTAGCGGGTGTCCCTGAAAAAACAGAATCTCACTAGCCCAGTCTTTCCCGGAACACTGCTGGCTTGTGCACGCTCGCTAGGTCGGGACAGGTTTCCTTTATCCTAATGATTAGGCTGGAATTTTTTTGGGGGCTCCTCTGGTTATTAACCCAGCTTTTCCTGGCTCGCTGAGCTGCCTGGCTGCTTGTTAGAGCGAGTTGATGAAGTGACCAATCAAACACTTTACCTGGGGGGGGGGATCCACTGACAGCTGTAGAAAATTTCAGCTGAAGGATTGTGCCCCAGTTCCCCCAAGAGCGGTGCAAGCGGTAATGTGGAAATCCGTGACCGCAACGTAGAGACTGGCCTATTTTTCAAGGGAAAGGTGACTAATCTGGATCTATGTGGCCGTGTGGCACACAGACCCCCTGGTGCGTGACATGCCCAGCCCCGCCTCCTGGCAGAAGAGGTTTTTTGACACGAAAGGCGACTTTGACCTTTCCACGCTTATTCCCTGTTTCTTCTCGTTTTCTCCTTTGCCAAGGGCGGGATCCGATCCTGCGGCCAAGGCCATAACTCCCCCGTGAGCCCAGGGAGAAGTGTGGGACGCAGCGCCATGCAACGCGAAGGAGAATTAGTTTAGAGCCCCATCCCGCAAACGCCCACGCCGTGGTTTCAGATACTGTTCCAGCATGGTCCTCTTCATCTGAGTAAGTGCGTGCACTGTACTGAGCGCCTGCGAGGTCAGAAATTCATCCTTCCCCTTGTAACACCACTTCTTCCCTTCCTCTTCTTTTCGTGGAGAAAACTGTTGCGTTATTTCCCCGAGATAATTGTCTCTTTTCTCTGTTCTGAGTTGGAGAAGCCATATCTCATTAGAGAGGGAAAAAGATTTAACGTGACCTCAAAGCAGTCTTCTTGACGTTTAGGAAAGGGAATCTCTAATCAGCACAGTATATATTTTGTATAATTGCTCCTTGGCATCCCTCCCCCCCCCATTCTTTGCTCATTAAACTGCAGGAAAAATGAAGGGGGGGGGATGGAAATGTTCCAATGTGTTTTTACAGGACAAGAAAAACCAAAGCCTGTTTTGGTTTATAAATACCTGTATTTAAAGGATCTCTAGAACCAGCTCTAGTAGGTATCCTTCTGCTAAATTTTATTATATTTCTAGGTGAGGATTAAGCAGACCTAAAATTAGGGGTCAGATGCTCAGCTGGTGTAAATCAGTGTAGTGGCAGTGAAGTTAATATAGTATTAACAATTCCTTCTTCCAGTAGTTGAAGTCAATGGAGCTTTGCCGATTTATACCAGCTGAGAATTTCACCCCAGAATTCAAACACAATTAGGACTGTGTACTTTGCTGCACTGCTACAGAGTCCAAAGGCCTCTGGATCAAGATATTTTTGAGTAAATCTTCAATTTCACAAGGCAAAAGAATACTTGCCTTCTAAGAGCTCCTTCTTACAAAGAATATGCAGTTAAAAGGCAAGCATTGGGGGTTAGTTTCACTAGATGACCTTTGCAGTCCCTTCTAACCCTATGTTTGTATGATTTTTGGCTTAGTTTGTAGTTACTGCTATTTAGTTTAATTGCTTTGGAATATTTTTAGTGTTTGATTTTGTTCAGTTTTAAATTGTTTCCACTGTCAGAGGTCTCTTAAAAGGTGATGCTGAATCTTGTTCCAGCACATGCACATACACACACATCACTTTTACATGCATAGAGGAGACCCTCATTTTGTAGATCTTCTTCCTTTTGCATAGAAGGGGGGTTTAGCCAGCACTGCAGCATTGCACCACCTATGTCTGGACCCAGTGGAAGCAAGGAGACTGGGTAGGCTAGAGTCAGGAATGGGTATGCCAGAGCCGGCCCTTAGAGCCGCTAATTGTCCCAGTGCTCCAGTCCTGTGGGCTAGGTATTTCTGTGGAGCTTGCCTCTCCTCTAAGACCCTGTGGGGAGCTGCACCCAGAGGGGATTGTCAGTAATGCAGCTCAGGGGGAGCTATGCTGTCTGTGAGCCAGGAAATGGTAGGTACTCAAGGCCAGAATTGTTACAGAGACACCAGGCTCTTGGCATGTAACTCCAGCCTCCTATACATCCTGGAAGATCCACCAGCGTTTTCCAAGGGAGAAGGGGGAAAACACTGCACCCTGATAGTTTGATGGTGGGTGAATCTCCCCAAGAAAGTGCTCATGGAGATTTCTTTCCCTTGATTCTCCTTCCTATGGGTTTTTCCATGAGAAGGGATCTGGGACTAGTATTTTATACAATTAATACAGTGGTTACCTGCACACCTTCCAGTTTACGTGTTGCCAACTCCAGTGATTTTTATCCCAGTGCTCAGGTTATTTGGTATTTTTTCCTAAAGCTCCAGCTCCTTGAATAATGTGATTGTGAGAGCTCAGGTTTCTTTTATTTTTAAAATACAGACTAAAGTTCCTAGCCCTCATGGTTGCGGAGAAAAGCTTGAAAACATGACCTCTAAAGGCTCACAACCCAATAAGAGAACCCCACATTTATTATTTCTTTTCAAATCTCATGATTATTTGCACCAACCTTATGAGCTTTTAGGGGCCTGATGGATGATTTTTGAATATTTGGAGTTGGTAATACTGTACTAGCTCATCTGATTGCAGTATTTGTGGTACTCCCTTTATTTCTCCCTCCTCTCTATATGAACACTGTGGTGATGTTATTCAGTTACAAAGGCATCTGAAAGATTTGAAGAGCAACCATTCTACATTAGATACTTGAATCTCTAAATACTGGAGTCTCTCTGTGTGGCGCCATGCATCTCCATGATGTCAGTATGTGCTAATATTAATAATGAGAGAGACAAGGTGGGTGAGGTAATGTCTTTTATTGGATCAACTTTTAGTGGTGAAAGGGACAAGCTTTTGAGCTCCACAGACCTGAAGAGGAGCTCCCTGTAAGGTCAAAAGCTTCTCTCTCTAAGTAACAGAAGTTGGTCCAATAAAAGATATTACCCCACCCATCTTGTCTTTCTCATATCCTGAGACCAACAGGGCCACAGTAACACTGCAAATATCAATAAGAATTAAGAATAATGTACTGACAGGTTGTCAGCCATTTCTTCCTGTAGGTTATGGCAATATATTAGTTCAGCCAGTTTAAATATATTTATGTCAAAGGTTCTATAATGACACGCCCTGGTGTCATTTGTGGGATGGCAGTATGCGTAATTCCTCATATATCAGCTCTCCTTTGGCACATGCTCTTGTTTATGTAATATACTCATAGTATTCAGAACCAGAGCAGACCCCTGGTTCTCATGTGTGCAAGGCAAGAAGTGTCTTATGCCCTGCCAAAAACACTGTTAGAGAGAGGGGATTGAGTCTATACTGTTTCATTTCCCTTCCGTGTCCTCTCTCCCAATTTCTAGGCATCACTTCTGCCTGTTTGGGACTGCAGTTTCGGGGCAGCACACAGGGTGTGGAGGGTGGTGCTGGGAAAGAATCACTCTCTGTGGCATTGTGCCCTTCCAAACCCACTCGGATTTTCCCAGAGAAGATAGTGAGTGCTAAAACTTGCAGAGGCTCATGCTCCATTCCCATAGATCTTACTGAAGAGGATATTGGCCCAGTCCTTGCCAGGGGAAGACTGGGGCATGACTCCAAAAGATGCCCTGGGGAACAGGGTATCCATGGAAGAGTGTGACAGCATTAGCCCTTGGTGGATACTCTGCTATTCAAAGGTTATTTCCATGGATTTGAGGGGAATCTGCAGATCAGCAGTGCCATGTCCAGCCAGCTCTACAGGGGAACCAAACTCTGCTCCCTGAAATACAAGCACATTACATTTTCCGCTGAGCGATGGCCTCCTGCAGGTTTATGATTTGCCCCTGAGATGGCTATTCAAAATAGTTTTTTGGGGTTTTTTTAATTGGAAAGTTCCAAAACAATGGGGCTGAATTTCCAACTATAGCCAAGCTGTGCTTGGCGCAGCTGAGGAGGGGTAAATGTGTTTTTAAAGTCAACTTTATGCCTCCACGACCTGATCATGTGTCATGGCCATGAGTGCATACTAGAGCAATCTCTGAGCTACTCTAAGTTGTGTTGGCTGGTAATGTCCCCACCCCCAAGAAGGGACATTCTACCTAATGGAGACCATCAGAGTGCAATAGCCTTCCAGCCATGCCACCTACAGAATGATTTCTATGCCAGCAATATGACATCTGGGAATTCTCTCCTCCCCCCCCCCCGCCCTGCCCCCAAACGCATGCACACACACATGCATACTAGCCACTGTGGTAACAAGGTGTGATATCTTGTTGATCCTTAATATATCCTGAAATTGTAGGTTCTGTCCTTGCCATATGGCTGTCAGTCTGAATTCTGAAGAAATGATATGGAGTGTCTGAAACACAAAGAACCATACTGATTTTAACTTTCTGTCTCTGTAAGATTTTCCATGGGAGAAAATGACCAGGCCTAAGATGTTTAATATCATTTGTTTTGTAGCATTGTTGGTTTCATACTTGATCTAATTTTGGAGGCAGTGGGGTTTATAAAATAAACAAATAAACACCTAGTTTGCAACACACACTATGGATTTTGCTGTACTCTTTCAGTCAAGGAAAATGAAATCATTGTAATAGGTATTTCATGTTTTATTTATTGAATAAGTGCCTGTGGCTGGCAATGATGGAGACTTCATTTTATTCACAGACCATGAACAGTCAGGCAGCTGCACTGTGAGTTTCCCTATGCTGCGCTGTCAATGACCTCAATCTTGACCTGAAGGGACCACCCTCTGAAGGGGTCAGAGTTAGTTCATTGATCAGACCAGCTCATTCTGATCTTTCTTCTGAACCAGAGGCAGCCACTTGTGCTGAATTGTATGATCATCCTTTGTTCTTATTGTTGACACCAGATCACAATGTTACACTATATGAAACACACGGAAGTATATTCAAAACTACTGGTCACATAGTGTAATCAAGATAACTGGCTGCTGACAGATTTATGATCATAGCCCAATTAATGTGCTGTTTATTGCTTTTAGAATTGGTCTGTTTTAGAAGTGTGGGAAGTGACTAGTTTGGCTACACAACCTGTGAAAGTGGGATCTAGTAATTTTCAGGACTTATTATTAATTATTTGCATCACCACATTGTTTGTATTGCTGTAGTGCCTAGAAGCCCTTACCATGGAGCTAGGCACTGTACAACCACAGAACCTAAGGACTCTGCTTTAAATGGATACCACTTCTTTCATTTTAATCAAATCATATCTGTTCCAACCAAGGATTTCTCTTCAGTCCCTCTAGAAACAGCCTATTTCTTTCTCCAAAGCCTTAGTGTTCTTTTTCCTTTGGTTTAAGATCAGGACAGTACTAACCTCTGCTCACCAGGCATTTTGTCAATTTCCCTCTGTGGTAGTGTCACTGGTAAACAAGTTTTGGGGCAGCCAAATGTACAGCCCTCTAGAGTAATAGAGAAATTATGCCTAGGGCTGCCTTCAGATTCCTCCTGCTCTGTGGGAACGTATTATCTTTACCCATCTGTCTTATGCTGTGTAGTTTGTCATTTCATTATGTGGTAATTTTATGTGTTTTATCAGACCATCCATTCATCCTCCTTTTACACTGCCAAACTCAAGCCTACTTGCTTCATTCCAAATGTGTTCCTTGTTCTGATTTGTCCCTTTATTTAGGACAGCTTGTAATGTGACCCTCTTCCCTCCTACATTCATATACTGCCATCTGCTGTGTATTAGAAGTGTTGCAAGCACACACATCAGTTTAATCATTCAGACAGGCATTCTTAAAAGTGCCCACTAATTTGTGGGCTTCCATTTTTAGGGTGCTGAACTTTACATGTCTAGGGGATGATTTTTAGAGATGCCAAGCAACTCCCGTTCAGTTCATCTGAAGTTGTGCATTCTCAGCACCTTTGAAAAGAAGCTCTAGGGTCTCAAATTGGGCACCCAAAATAGAGGCCACCAAGCTTAATACGCACATTTGAAAATGCAGATTTGAATAAATGCAATAATCATTTTAACCTGGCATTATTTTAGGGACCATTCACCATTTTCCATGTTGTATGAGCTGTATTCTATTCCGACGGGATTATACATTTTGACCTACCAATTCCTTTTAGAGCAGTGTAAAGGTTAAAAAAAAGGTACCGAGCATCTATGTTCTTTAAAAATGTTGAAAAATAATGCAATGCTGTGGATGTCTGTGATTGACTGGATTAAAGTGGAATTCTGTGGATAAATTGCAATGATGAATATAAGTGAATTACAAGCTGCGATCAAGAGATTAGAGAAAAGGACTAGGAGTCAGGACTCCTAGATTCCATTCTCAAGAACAAATTTGTTATGCGACTTCCAGCAAGTCACTCAATATCTCAGTTTACCTATTATCTAGAAAATAACCCTTCAGACTGTTGCAAGTCTTAACTATTTAACTGCGAAGTATTTTGAGAGCCTCTGGTAAAAGTTATCTTGTAGTTTATGAAATATTGGTTGCATTATGTCCTTTCAAAAGCAAAGACAATGTGTTTTAAAGAGAGGGGGCACCAAAACATCGGAGACATACATTTCCAAATCTTGGAGGCATTTACATTCCAAACCTGCATCCAAATTTTGCAGAAGGCTCATCTTTGTTGGGCTAAATAAAAACCCCACATCCAAACAATGTCAGACATTAAAGTTTGAAATTTGGATGAGCATTTTGTAATTGGAGCCCATCTCTAATTTACAGAAAATCTCCTGATGAAATATAACATTCTATAAAAGTGTTCCTAAGAGAAAATGAGGGAGCCAAGTGTCAAAACATGTAAGCTATACCCTTTTGCTCCCTTGCCATGAATAATCCTCAGAAAAAGTCAGTGGAGATTATTATCATAAAGCCAGGATTCAAGAGATCACCTGGAACTTAAAGAACAAAAGGGAGACTGACTCCAGCCAAAAGGACTTATAGGGCAGCCAAAGCTTTAAAAGATGCCCTAAGGTTAGTTAAATTGCAATCTCTTTGGAGCAGTGACCATCTTTTTATTATGTGTGTGTACACAGTTGAGCTAGTTTGAATTATTTTTCCTGCAGAAAATTTTGACTTTTCATCAAAAAACATTTTTTGCCAAAACCAGAAAATTCACCCCAAAATTGAATAGTTGAAATTTGAAAGTGTTGAAAATTGAAAGTGGTTGAAAACCAATTTCAGCTGAAAACGGATATTTTTCCAAGTTTTTGGTTTTCTGATAAAAGAATAAAAAAAATTAGAGGAAAGCAGACACTTTCCACAAAAACTTTTGCTTAGTCAAAAACCCATTTTTTCTACTAACAATATTAGTAAGGAACTTTTTTTTTTTTTTAACCTAACGCTAGTGTCTCGCTCAGTGAGGCGCCAATCCCAGATTGAGGCCTCTAGACCTAACTGGAACCTCTAGGCACCATTACAATGCAAATATTATTATTGATAATAAAAATAATTACAGACGTCTGAGAATGCCAGAAGTGGGGAGAAAGAAATCAGCTCACCATTTTGCTTTATCCTTGTCAAGGCACTCCAGTGGGCTCGTAGCCAAGACCGTTCAAATATTAATGGATCCTGCCCAGACAACAGCAGGTGGGAAAGGTCTGAGCTGAGCAAAGAAATCTTTGTAGAAAGTTGTTGGATTGTCAAGTGAAATCTTTTCAGCAGGATAAAGCAGCAGGTAAAGGATCATCTTGACATTTGTGTGATATTTTTGTATTTCCAAGGAAGTCCTACATACATTGTAATTTAAAATCCAAATTATTTGTAATGTCACAGATGCATTTCTGCCTGGATTCCCTCAAGTGCCTCGAAAACCCTCCTTTTTCCTTGACATTTTTGTCCCAATGGGAGTTTCTTTGCAAACTATTTGAACTAAAGCATTTCCCCTCAAATCTACAATTGTTTAGTAGATGTAACCAAGGGGCACGGTTTTAGAACTTATTGGTGTGCAAAAGATTTGGAGGAGGCAGGTGTGCATTTTTGTTGAGTTTTCCTAGTGTGAACCTTTCCCTCCACAGTTGTCCTGTCAGCTATTTGGAAAAATCTTACTGTAGTGGAATCTGCTAACCAAAAGCTCTGGTAGCAAAGCCACACCTACATAAGCCTTCAAGAGAAACTAAAGTTTTGCACCTCTGTAGTGCTTCAGTGTAGACACTACCGACACCAATGGGAGGGGTTAGGGTAGGTAATCCACCACCCCAGGAGGCAGCAGCTAGGCCATATTTTTAGCCATGCACTCTATATCATACGTGTAAACTGGTGCACTTTCAAAATCCCACATGCCACCCCCAGGACATGGTCCATGGTCAGAAAGAGGATGCAGGCACGCAGCCCTCAGACACTTTGCATGTAATCATTGCTGGAATACTCTGTCAGCAGCAATCACTGGTTTGTCATGACAAAGGGTGAAATTCATTCTTGTACTTGGAGGCTGGAAAGGAAAATTCCTCTGCACCAGTTAACCCTCATATGGGGAATGCATGGGAGCGGATCAGGTGTATGAGTAGTTGGGCAGCCATGTCTACACACTCCCTACATACTATGGAACTGGTCTCTGCACGCATCTATAGAGGCCTATCATAGAACGTCACTTTGGGGCTGGGCCAGGGATGGATCATACGGCTGTGGCAGCTCTGATTCATTGGCCCGTTGGTGAGGGGTTGGATTTCAGGTTTATCTGTCCAGGCTTTGTGTGTGCTGGGGGTAAGAGTGTAAAGTCACGGGAGATTGTGGGAGATTTTTTTTATAAATGATTGGCTATCTTAGATGTGTTTTATTGTTACGGGGCTGGTTTACATGCTGGAGTTATTGTTCTTGTCTTAATTGGTTATAGATTTCGTTAAATGGTTAAGGTGGCTACAGAGTGGGAGAGGCCCTTCTTGGTTCTAAAAATAGCAAAATAAAAATATATGTACATTCACGTCTGTTCTAATGCACTGAACGTAGACCAGGAACCTGGACTCCTGCATAATAACCCAGGCTATGGCACTGACTAGCTGTGTAGCCTTGGACAAATCCCTTGCTCTCTCATGCTCAGCTTCCCTATCTGCAAAGTGGAGATAATAGTAACTCTCGCTCTCTCACAGCACTTAGAAAAGGTAGAGTGCTATGAAGTGTTAAGGCATCCAGAGGAAGGTGAACATTAGTTATATGGAGACTAAAGATTTCCTTCAAAATCTCAATATGAGCACGTGGATGAGAGTAGCCATCTTCATAGAGCTGCGAGGGCTGGATGCAGAGGGCTCAGTGATGAAGCAGGAGGAAGTGTTATCTGGAATGTGGACCTCTGAAGAGTTCCGTTATGCGACTACCGTCCGTTTTTATTGTGTTTGTGTTTTCTTGGCAACAGGTGAAGAAAATGTTCCCTAGTACGTATGACAATGAGGCTCCCACGTACCCTGAGTAATGAAATAACACTGCCTCTCAGGAATGGTTTTCACAGTTGGATGTTTATATGAAGACATCAGCTTCATTTGGCAGGTCAGTGGATGATGTTTTAGGAGCAACTGAAGCTGACGACCCTTGCTGAGCATACATGAGACGTAATCTAAGAGCATCCAAGTTCTTGAATATCATGCCTAGTACCTTAAATGTGTGACACGCACACATGCTGATAACAAACTGAATTTTATTTCTGATTCAGTCATCTGACATGGGTCCGGGTTCCAAAATTCACTTCCTCAGGCACGTGACGGGAGTCAGTATCCACTGATTCCGCGGGCTACTGTGATGCCTGGCAATTGTGTAATGTTTCTGGGTCAGGCTTTTAAAGCTCAGCCTCTTTGTGGTGCTTACCCGTCGTGGGTACCAAATAAACAAGGGTTCCGTTTTGTGCTGGTAGTTCTTTTGTGGACACAAATGATTCGTACCTGCCCCATTGTACCCAAAACCAAAAAACATAAATCCCTCCCACAGATAGTTGCGGACACACAATTGTGTATCCCGAAAGGGAGTTTGGGCTGAAAACTAGGTTCCCCATTCAAAAGACTTCACACACGTTTTCTGTTCAATTTTTGAAACAGCCCCACACAGTAGGAAAGTCTGAATTATTATCCCATTTTCTAGAAGGGAAAACTGAGGCAGAGATTAAGTGATTTACCTAGAGACTCAGAGAGAGTCATAGTAAGAGTCAGGGTTAGAATTCAAGAGCTTTTAATTAACAGCAACCCTATGATCAGCCACCTGCCTGCCACCTCTCTGAAAATTCCTGCGCACATGATAAGCTCCTTGGAGCAGGGACTATCTTTTTGTCCTGTTGTGACAAAGTGCAGGGAGTTAGCATGCGATCCTGCACTCTGATCACTCGGACACCAATTAGTTTCCCCTTCCCCTCAAGAAGGTTGATTGGAGTTAATTATCTAGTCAGGCGGTGGTGGGGGAACCAAGGGAGCTAAAGAGACAATTAGCTCCTCAGCTAAAGGCTGATCAGAAAGGAAGTGCAAGAGGGAGGAGAAGAGCTAGCTCAGCCCAGAGCCAGCGAGCTCTGTAGGAAGGGAGAGCTCTTCTTCTCTCAGGCCCTGGGAAAAGGACTGCAAGATACAAGGAACACTGTAAGTGATTCAGCTGCACAAAACAGTAAACTTAAAGGAATGGCGTGGAGATCCAACCAGCAAAGTCTGAGCAGGTTTCTGTGATGATAGATGCAGTCCACTCCTGCTTTTTGCACCACATTTTGGGTACTGATCCAGCACCAGGGCTCCCAGGCACTACTGCAATAGAAACAATAGATTCCTCTGAGCTGACATGGGTCTCGCATATATCAGTGCTGAGCTGTACAGCAAAATAGTATCGAATCAATCTGACACGTGGAGACCACGAAAAGCACAAAGTTTTAACTGTAACTGAAATGAACAGTCCTGATTTTATTTTTACAGAGAGAGGAGAAAGATCTTGGGGCTGTGCCACACAAACAGAGCAAGTGTTGTGTTAACAATGTCTGTAACTGGGATCAATCAGGATTATTGGAAAAAGTCTCCATGTACAGAAAGTCTATCCGCGTTGTTATTCCAAATTGTCCTCTCCGTATCCAGGTATGTTTAATTACCTCTCTTGTTTTGATCATATTAAGGGCATGTGGTGTCATAATGATTTAAAGGCCCCTATATGTCATGATAGAATGTTGAACGTTTCAGACACAGCTATGTGAAATAAAAGCCCCATTGTTATTAATAAAAGCCCCTTTTTATTTGCACTATAAATGCTGGAAAGACTATGAAAGTTTTCAGAAAGAAAAATTGGGATTTGTATGAACTGAATACTTTCCACAGTTTTTCTTTCTGCTTGAACTTGGCAAAAAAGAGGAAAAAGTTTCACAGGAGGTAATATTCCATTACTATGCTAGAGCTAGAAAACTTCTAGTAAAATTGCTGTAGTACAGTATCCTAATACTCCATTAAAAATTAGCTAGTGATAGTGAGAGATTGTGATCTGTGAATTAATCATGAATGTTCTAGAAAGGCAAATTCACCCCTCCACTTTGGCCACCCTCTTTGTCACAAATGACTCCAAGACCCTCTTGTTTAGCAATCCAGTGCAGTTTATTTACAGTGTGCAGCCCACCATCTTCCTATCACATACAGCTTGGCTAGCTGCCTTAGGAACTTCTGCAGTCAGGCAGGTAGCGCTTCTGCTCCCCTTTCACTCCCTGGCTCCTCCTCCCTTACTTCCTTCACCTGGTCCTGTTTATAGCCCCTGGCTAATTAGGCAGACAGCTGTTTCCCCGGATGTCCCTAGCCAGCTCTAATTTGCCTCTCTGAATTGGGGCTGGCATGACAGAGGGCTGGCTAACGGGCTGCTGTCCAGCACTCTGTCACAAAAGGACATCCTTAAAACGTGTTGCCAAGTCCAGTGATTTTATCATGAGTCTTGCAACATTTGGTGTCTTCCTTAAAGATCCAGCTCCTAGAGGCATGGGATTAGCTGAGAACCTCAGCTTTCAAAAAAGCAAGCTTCAGCCGGAGAGAAGCTTGGAAATGCGAGTGGATCCTGAAGGCTCCAAAGCCAGAAGGCAAATAAAAAGAAGCCCATGTTATTTTCAAGTCTCCTGATTTTTTTTTAAGCCTATTTCCTGAGTTTTGGAGACCTGACTCGTGATTTTATCACCCTCCAGGCTCACAGTACTGAGGACTACCTATTACTATGGCATCAATGGAGGAGTGGGGCAGTCTCATCAAGGAGCAGGTTTGGGCCTTTGCAGCTTTGCAATGGGATAGATTTTTACTCATGGTGCATACCTGCAGAGGGACACAAAGGGGATTAATAGCCTCAGTTAAACCTCTGCCTGTCTGTTTACTCCACTCCCAGAGCAGGTGCGCAGGGAGGAGGAGAACCTGGGTAGGAGTCTTGGCTCTGCCCCTAAATGCACTAGTAAATGCAGATGAGTCAATGGAGGAGGGTGCGTAGTAATTTACTCCTGGTACAGGTCGGTAGAATATTATTTACCACCCTAAAGGAAGGGGGAGCAGCAGGGAAGGAATTATGGCTCCCCACATCATAGTTCCTTCCCTGTTGGTACCGCAGCAACATACTGCCCTTTATTATAGGCTGTGTCATAGTGACACAATGTGTATTTTTAGAACCCTTGATCTAGTTAATTAACACCCGCCAGCATACTTAAAGTTTATAGGCACAGTTTACGTGAGAGTATTATAGGCAAGTCAGATTTGCTGGGGATTGTTGCGGTTATCTATACAGGTTTCCTCTGACCTCTTTAAAACAAGGAAAGTGCATTTATTACATTCTGTTAGACGTCTGCATGCTTCTATTGTAGGTGAGCTGCTGTTTAATAGTCTCCTGGGTCAACCTCTCCAGCTTCTGCAATGCGGTTATTATGATTATCAACCAAAATCTTCAGAAAACTGGGAATTTGGGGCATTATCAGAAAACTGAATTTAATACCAAAACAAACGACACAAGGCACTGCATGACAGTTTTCATCCTGTTCATATTTAGTTCACTAAAATCTTCTCTTTCTCAGTTTATTTGAAGCTGTTGTCGTGTTTCCCGCTTGCTGCAGAATTAAGCCCCCGAGTGCTGCATGAACCAGGGGGCATGAGTGCAGAATGTAGGCCAGTCTCACAACACTGGACTTGTGCGGATTTCACTATACGACTCCAGGGTGTTCTTAGAAAGTTGCTTTTCTCTTTACTATAATGTTATGCAAGTATAGAGCCCTAGGAAAATATAAACTGCTTTAAGTCGAAAAGGTTAATAATATTGATCTATTTAACTGGGAATGTAAGAAACTGGTTAACTCCAAGGGTTTGGGAAGGTTGCTCTCTCCTTAAATGAGGTGCACTTTGTCACCTTTTAGGAGCAGCAAACAGGAACCAGAGGACAGAAATGCAAGCAGTGCAGAAAGAGAAATCATATGGTTGATCAGCTATTCAGTTGTGCCTAGAAAAAGGCCAAGAGAAAGCTTACACGAGCAGATAACCGTGAAGTCCCTTACAATGAGCAAAATCAAGGACAGGAAGTGGAATAAACAAAGCCAGGAGAAAAAAGGGGAATAGCTTGCAGTGAGCTTGCCTTACCTTACTAGGGGTGAGTGAGTGGAGAAATCCTGCTTGTAACTTTCATGCCAGAGCATCTGGATCATGGTGAAAATACTATCAAGTTATTCTCTGAAAAAATGCAAGTGGTCAGTGGTTATAGATAAGGATGAGTTCCTTAGCTCGAAGAACCTATCAACACAGTATTACTGAGGCTTGCATACTAGTCCTATGATCTGGGATTTCTAGGTTGAGTTGTCCTATCAAATAAACACCCTGGGGACCCTAAGGATCTATACGGATTAATGTTACGTCAGGAGAGTTATAGGAGACACTGCCCAAACAAAAAGCTCTCTGTTACGATCAGAATTTTTGGTGTGGTCAATTGGATTGAGAAGGTGCCAGATTTTATACATTTAGTACTCTAGAAGTATTTTGAAGAGTGCCGTTTGTCATTGCTTCTATTCTAGATGGCTGTCAATGTGTTCTGCATCAGAATATCATCTCAGAGGTGTCCTTGCTATTTTTAACAAGTCTCCATATAAAGATTCTGAAAATTGTCTACATTTCTTTATTTGCAGATGCTCCTTTAGTGTCTTTTATAAAGGTCTTTCATCCTCCCCTTCATTGGCATTTCTTAAGGGTTTTTTTGTTTTGTTTTGTTTTGTCTTTTTTGTCCTCCATCTCCACACACAATCTTGGTGATCTCATCTGCCCAGCTACTATCTTTATGGGAATGATTCTGAAATGATCTCTCCTATCCCTACCACTGCCCCTTCCATCCTGCCTTGAATTTCCAGCTGCCTCTTGCATATCTCCTGTGGAACTTTCCTCTGCCTTTATAAAACTTGGTCTGTCTAAACCTTAATTTATCTTTCCTCTTTTCTAGCGCCTTTGGTAACTTGGTCCTCCCTTCCCTCCACTGTGTCCAAATGCAGCTGAGCAAAGTGGAGAATAAAAGCCCTGGTCTGAAAATTCTTTCCAAAAAGGTGGAAGCCATGAAGCAAAGAAATGCTTCAAAATTCATGAGTAAATTCATCCAAATCTCACAGACAAGCTCTCCACTTCAAATTATATTGGAAAAATAGGTTGGTTGGCATTGGTGTATCCGAAACCCAAAGCTTTAGGAATTCAAATAGCAACACAAGTGCCCCTGCAAGCATGTAAATGCAAACAATCCTTTTGAACTTTCAGTGGGTGTGAATTCACATGGCTTAATAGCAAAACTGCTGCAAGAAGGCCACCCAGTAGCATACATTTCCATGGGGTCACAACATAATTATATAACGATAGAGAAAATAAAAATTGTTGGTGACCATGTGGTTTGGGATACCTTAGAATCTATGAATATATTTACATCCAGGAAGAAATCAAAGTCTAGATAGACCATTGGTCATCTGAATCCATTCTCAGAATAGAGCTGTATAAATCTCCAGTTTGGATATTGTCATTTATTCACTGACCACCCAAAGGTTTGTTAGGTGCCAGCCAGACATCTGAGAAAGACACTGTTCCTTCCCTGAAGAATTTAGTCTAACGATTTAGATAAGAAGCAGCGGGAGAAAGCAACAAACAGTAAACTGGAAATAAGGCGAGGCAATGGACAAAGATTATAGTTAGATGGTAAGCTCTTTGGGACAGAGACTGTCTTTTTGTTCTGTGTTTGTGCAGTACCTTGCACAATGGGCCTGACTGGGGCTCTTAGATGCTATAGTAATGCAGACAAATAACACAACATTGTTAAGCAGTGTCTTAAACGCAAACTATGTGTCCCTCTTCAGGGTTATTATAAATATGCACGTAGATGTGTGCTCTGTACATAAAATATGAATTATTTCAATGAGTTTTAAAAATGTTTTGAAAATTAAAATGCATTAATTAGTTGAACTAAACCTCTGGGGATTTGTTTCTTTGTTGAGACTGCAGCAATACCTTCTCCAGGTGTACTGTAAATATAACATTTATGCTCTTCACTGCTGCATTATACTGTTAAAGACAGCCTTGGAAACATTTCTTTAATCAAAAACCTGTTTTATTTCAGATTTCTTCCCTCCCATGACTAGATCTGATCCTCACTTTGCTGTAGGACTGTAGCAAGAACTTTGCTGGAAATTTTTTTCCCAACATGGACTTATTTAAGGGTAAAGGAGGCCAGAAGAGAAATAAGTACTTAAGAATATAGGGATTGCCATACCAGATGGGCCCAATGGTACCTTTAGACCGGAATCCTGTTCTGGGTTTCCAGCTCCAAATCCTGCAGAAGAAAGTGTAACTATCTGCTCACCCCCCAGAAGGCAGTATGCTTATGCATTAATTTACTGCCTGGGGATAGGGAGAAAGTAGCTGTCTCACATCCCGATGCAATACTCCTTATTAACTTTTAGACTCAAAACCATCAATTGTACATGTACCTAGCATACAGAGCGTGTTTCTATTGCTGTTAACCCTGTCTTCCCTACCCCTTTCCCTCTATTTGCTCATTCTACCCCTGCTGCATCTTGTCATAAATTATGCTGGTGCAGTGACTATTTCCTATTATATAGTTGTACAGCATCTGGCACAATAGGGGTCCAATACTTGGGCATAATAGAAGTCATAAATAATAGCCATAATTAGTATAACTTGGATGATATTCCTACTATCTATATAATGTCTACTCTTTTTAAAATCCTGCTAAGATCTGGGCCTCAGTATCTTGTAGCAGTGAGTTCCACAGGTTTATATGTAGTGTATAAAAGTATTTGTTTTCAGCAATTTAATTTTCTTTATATTTCTAGATCACAGCTAGGTAAATGTTACAGTTAAATCATTTTCAGTCATACAATATATAGGAAGTCAGCTTGAAGACAAATTGTCAAACAGGTGATCATGAAAGAGCTAGATAACAGTAGCCATTCAGCAAGTTTCCAAATCATCATAATTGCACACAGAGGTCAAGCACATGGAAAAAACAAAAACAAAACCCCCAAACCACTTTTTTCAGTTACTAGCTGCATGGTCTGGCTACTACTGAAATGTGTTGCCATCATTCTTGAATTAGGAACAATACAATAGAAGCACTTAATTGTAGGTGCAAAATTGTGTTTGGAAAACTCCAGTCCAAAGGAGGATAAATTCTCCATAGAAAGAAGGTAGGTCAGGATAGGATAGGCCACAGCAGGGCTTAAATTCTCACAGACTATTTCCTGGCACCCTGGGGTTCGGAACTTCAGTCCCATGGGAGGCGCTGGAGTTCAGGGCTTCTGCCCCATGGGTTTCAAATATTTTCCAGAGCTCTGCTCCGGACAGTTCTGACTCAGTGTAAACTCTGGGCCACAGCAATGATAGAGAATGGCTGTGCAAGGGTTAAGTATTTGAAATGTGTTGTGTGCTTTAAATTGAAACAGAGGACTGTTTAAGCAATAGAGGAGATATCTTGAGATGGCCTGTAAGATGCATAAGCCCTCATTCTGTAAGCAATTCCAGGAGGGTGGACCCCTGCAGGGCCCACTTTTCATGACCAGGGCCTAAATTAGAACAATAATGTATTGCAATCCACAGAAACTCCTCCTTGTCTAAAATCCAGTCGTTGGATGTGCAGCTTCCTGAATTAATATATGAAGGTAACTTTTGAACAATGACAGATCTTATATAGTTAAAAAACCAGAAAGCAAGCTACTTTTCCCACTGAATTGAACAGTTTCCAAAACAAACTGTAGTTGAGCAACATGGAATTTTGGCCTAGTTTTGCATTACATTTTCCCCTGACTGATTTGAAGTGGATTATTGTAATGATACTAAATTGTATTATTTGTGAACAGAACAGCTTCTTGCTACTCAGTGTCGTCTCCAACCATTTCTCTTGATTCAGCACCACTGTTAAAAGTCCAAGGCTAGACTTTAGGGCCATAGGTTGTAGAACTAGTTCATTTTGTACCTGTTTTATTTAGCACAATGGAGGTCAGATGCAAAATTGCTCTTTGTTTTTTATACTGCTGGATGGCTGCTGTTGGCAGAAAACAGCAATGTCCTGCTAGGCAGCTCTAAGGGACAGCACTGCTTTGGCAGTGGTGGCACAAGAACTATCATTTTGTTGCCAACTGGCCTCTCATATAAGTGACGTTGTCCAACTTTTTCCTCTTGTTTTTAATTACTCTCATTTGTTTTATTATGTCTAGACTCTAGATTGTAAGCTTATTGAGGCAGGGACCTGTCCGTCTGCTCTTTGAGCACCTAACATGCTTTTGGCTACAGTACAGATAGAATAACAACTATTAAAATGTCTGAGATGAGCCCTGAGAGGATTTATCCAAGCTAGACGAGTGAAAGTTGTTCTCATGCAGCTGGGGAGCAATGCAGAGATTGTAGCATGGGAAAGTCTGCAGCCAAACTGTTGTCCTCCCTAAATGATTGCCACACTTAGCCTATTCAGCATGTCTTTAGGAAAATAACTAAGAGGATTTTCCCCTTCAGATTAAGTGATCTCCAGTGATCTCATCCACAGCAAATCAGCAGGGGCCAGGCAGTAAGGTTAACTACATTTTCCGTAAAATGGGGGTAGTGAGGCACTTTCATTTGAAAATCATCTGCTAAATTAACACAGGCATGAAAGTGCATTAGACTAAGCCTATTTGGTTTATTCAAGGCTCCTTTCTCAGATCACTTCCTTCTGCATGTGCCTCTTTATGCATTTTCTGTTTTAGTTCAGAGCCTT
The DNA here is from genome assembly GCA_007922155.1 of Mesoclemmys tuberculata. Classification (NCBI taxonomy): domain Eukaryota; kingdom Metazoa; phylum Chordata; order Testudines; family Chelidae; genus Mesoclemmys; species Mesoclemmys tuberculata. The sequence goes on from ML675609.1 coordinate 50,430,251, forward strand.
TTCTGCTTGTCATTTTCAAAGTTAAAAACAAAGAGATTATATATTTTTAAGGGGCAACCCCCAGCTTTCAAAAGTAAGAAACAGTATCATTATATTAACCAAAGAAAGTTAACTTAATGATGTTTTACTTTTTCTTAGAAAAACATCTACAGGAATCCTTGTTTGCTTGGGGTTATTGTTATTTACTGGGGAAAATATTTAATTTCAGTTAGTTTGACTCGGACCCTGATTGTCAGTTACTTTGATTCCCATCGACCTCATTGGGCTTTGGGATCAGGCCCTGATTGAGGTAACCACCTTTTATTCTTTTCTATTTTAAAATTCTCTGTTAGAAAAAGTCTCATATCTAATGAAAAACTGTAAGGAATGGACGCAAAATTGAACAATGATATATTGTACTAGCAACTGCAGCTGATAGCAAATAAAGAAGCTACAGTAAATAAAATATGAACCATTTTCCAGGAGAAACTAGTAGTCTCTTCTGCAAAATCAAGATTTTTCTCAAAAAAGTTTGAACTCTTCCATGAATTGTTCAGATAAATTAAAAAACTGGATTAGCATAGACTGAGCGAGCTAAAAACCCTTCTGCTGTCACCATTTACAGCTGCTTAGAATCCTAAGAAACATTTATACGTGGATTTATTTGTATTGTGACAGGTAGCTGGGATTTTCAGATGTGTTCCAGAGACGACTGAGTTCTGCTCCCATTAAAGTCAATAGAAGTTTTCCCATTGAAATCAGAACAGACCTGGGTCATCACTGAGTGCTTTGAAAATTCCACCCCTGGAAGTCAATGGATAGTTACCAGAGTCAATGGGACACAACCTTTCAATCCTTGTCCCCAGTGCTGCCACTGAAATGAAATAAATGGGGTTGTGTCCAGTAAAAAGCGTCTTCCCATGCAGAGGGAAACCTGCCCAATGCAGTATCTGGCCCCATGAGAGTGAGTGTGGGATCCTGTACTATTCAGGAATTCTTCTATAGCATTTCATCTCTATGAATCCTCCTCTGGTAACATTTTTTAAAATAGTGTTATCTTTGTCACACTCCAGTTTCTCCTTGTAATTTGACACCAAACCAAGGGGAAAAATACTCTAAGATAATTTATTTGTAATAGAAACTTTCCCTTTATTTTTGTAAAACAAGAGAGCTTTCCTACAAAAACAAGCTCTTTAGTTATTCAGGTGTGACTAGTACTTATTTAAAAGCTCATTTTTAGAATGTCTTCTTTTGCTGACATTTAATTTTGCACAGGAGTAACAATATTATAAAACGTCCAGGTGTAAAAATATTATACTTATAGTAATGATTCACTGTCCATTAACCTTTAAAGCCCATAATGTCTACCATGGCTGCTCAAAATTGAGTGGACTTGATAAGTTTAAACATTTATGAAGAATCATTTAATTTCATAGGGTTTTTTCCTATCAAGGAATTCAATGTCATATAAAACGAAGCAAAGCTTATGTCCTAATCATTCTTCCTCAGGTGGTCTGATTTTGTTTTTTTAAACAACATTTTTAAAGTAACGGAACAAAGACTTTACAATCTGAGGACATAAGAGTTGGCCCATAAGATGATTGCAATAGCAAAAATAGTTATGGTATAGCTGAAGATGGGTTATGTATACAGAGAGATTTTTAAATGTTTAATACTCTGTCAAGCTATACAGCAGCTTTATAGGAGTTCCCTGTCTTCATTTTCAGAACTTCGTCCTTTTATGATCCTCTCCTTTTCTACAGTCTTGTAGCACATTTAGTCATCTTATAGTCCTCTTTATGCAAACAGATGCTGTTCTGAGAGAAACTGGGCGGGAAATAAGAATGTCTCTATACTTTGTGTGTTGTTATCTCTAGCTTCAATCTATGCCTGTTTGCTGCCTTTTTTTTTTTTTTTATATCCTTCACTGTAAGTGGTTTGAGTGGTGGTTTCTCCTCGTGTGAGTTTATCAGCTTCAGAAATGAGATTCCTGTGTTGGCCCTTTTCTTATTGGCTTTTCATTGCCTTCAGTTTTTCCTCTGTGTGCGTGTTTTTGTTCTGGGTTTTTGTCCCCCATAGTTTGAGAAGTTGTGTATTATTTTTTCATATATTTTTACTTTATTGAAATGTGGATTTTCCCTCTCTGCATTGAATTGTTAATATAAAAAATGTTGGCATGTTTTATCAAATGAGAAAAATTGAAAACAAGTAGGGAAATTCCAAGAATTTAAATTCCAGTCTTCTCTCTACCACAAGAAACCAAGAATTCCTTCTGTTTAAGACAGTCGCAGATTTTATCACCATGACTGGTTTCCATTAACTTTTTAAGTAGAAAGACATTTAGTAAAGTTGAAAGCTGTCTCTTATGTGATGACAGACTTTGCCTGTTTTAGTATTTTTACTGGGTAACTACAAAAGCCCAAGTCTATCACTGTATACAGCCAATATCCAGTCCTTACTGATCCTCTGGCAGCCAAGACAACTTTATCTTCCAAGCTAAGCTTTTAAGAAAATGTACTATTTTGTTTTATTTAAAAACAGTTTTAAAATGTGAAAAGAATTGCTCCACCAAGACCACCTCATCTGGGTACATCTCATTCAATCAAGTTCCTGCCAGCGCAGGGATGTATCTTAGTCCTTCCTATTCTTTGCAGTGACACACAATAGCTTAGTCTCCTGAGCGCTGTAATGCTTTGGTCCAATTCTGGTTGTTGGGCTTGGTGTGGAAGTGTCTGGATGATGTTTAGAGGCCTGTGATACACAGGTAGTCAGACTAAATTATCAGGTGGCCCCTTCCAGCCTTAAGCTCTATCCCATAAGAGATAGGAACAAAGCAAAAATTTGTAAAAGTGAGGTGGAAAGTTTGTTTTGTAGTATAAGTCCTTGATTACACTAGAAAGTCGTCCTGCTTTACCTATATCAGAACAGTTAGTGGTACAACTGCCCCTAGTGTGGTTGTAGTTATATCAATATAAAAATGCTTTATCCTGGGATAGCTTATTCCCATATGAGAAGGGGAATTAACTATGCTTGTAGAAGGCACTTTTTTCTGGTACAACTGCATCCACACTAGAGTTTATACAGGAATAACCATTTCAGTAAAAAATTATATCCCTAACCAACTTAGGCTCGGTCTACACTTACCTTGGCGATTCGGTGGCAGTCGACGGGAGGTACGCAAGTGGCATAAATCACTTGTGTATCTCCCGTCGACTTTGCAGCATCTCCTCCACATGCCATCCACACTGCGCTGCATCAAAGGGAACAGCACTCCCTTCAACACAGCGCTACACCACTTTCCGGGGTGGTTTTCCTGCGTCACTTGCTGGATCGACTGAGTGCGTCTATACAGAAGCCAGACTGGTTGGCCTCCTTTTATTCACAGAACATCTACAGGCTGAAGAGTGGCAGTGAAAGTCTCACAGTACCCTACCCATTCTGTTTTGACAATGTACTCCAATTCTATTTTGGAAGGACTACATGTAGAAGTCACATATAGTAATTCACTCTCCGTGGCTTGTTCAGTCTTTGGTCTTTCTGCTGAGACCGCTAGTAAGGCGGTCAACTAGTGTCAGTTCTGGCACTGGTGGTATATGGGTACGGCTAAGATTTAGTCATGGGTATTTTTAGTAAAAGTCAGCGATAGACTACAGGCAATAAACAAGAATTCACAGCCCATGAGTTGTCCGTGATTTTTACTATAAATACCCCTGACTAAATCTTAGGTGCTCTGGGGCTCCACTGCTCTCAGAGGCCCTGGGGCGCCACTGCTTTGGGGAGCACTGGGAGCCAATGGCTGGCCACAGCTCCGGCTGACTGCCCCCAGCCTACTGCTCCAAGGCCACATGAGACCGCTCTCTGATGGGCTCTGGAACCACACTGGGGATCATTGCTCAAGTGGTTCCCAGGGCCAACCATACTCGCAACTGCTGGATTGGGGTGCAGCTGGCCACAGGGCCACTCCAGCAGCGGTAGGTGTGTCTGGCCCCAGGGCTGTCCGAGTGGCTGGCCTGACTGGCTGTGGGATTGTCTGAGCAGCTGGCCCTGGGGCCACCACAGCAGTGGCCAGTGCAGGTGTGGAAGTCACGTAGGTTGCAGAAAGTCACAGAACCTGTGTAGGAATAAAATTGTAAAATAATGTAGGAATAAAATTGTAAGCCTGTAGAATCTATTTGTAATATTTGAGCTCCCCTCCACTATATTCCATACTGTAAATGTAAAACTCCATATTGTAAATGTAAAACTCCATTTTAACCAAATGTACTGCATCTTGCACAAAACTCTTTCTAAACTGTTAGATGATTAGGTAATGTTATCTGAACAAGTGTGAGTGGAAGGTGTATGTATGTGTGAACCAGACCCAAACTGCCAGCTTGTTCTGATGAAGTGTGGGGTCCACCCTAATGGCTGAAGAAGTGTGAACACATCCCTGAAAAGCAAAACAAGAATCCACCTCAGAAAACAAAAGAGCAAACTTCATCACAACACCAGGAACGAGCTGAAAGTCACGTCTGCTATTGTCCAGCAAGCAATGGACAGAGAAGCGACGTGACTCAGCAGAACTCCTAAGTTTAAACTGAAGTCAAAAGGATATAAAAGACTGGGTGAGATTCAAAGCTTTGGGGAAGAGAGAAACTGTTCTGCAAACCAGCAAAGAACAGCGTCGGTGCGCGCCCGACAAAGACCCTGCTCTCCTCGTGCCCAGCTTCCCTGGCCAGGTAGCTGCCACGAGCCACGAACTCCAGCAACGAACCCAAGCTGCGATCTCAAGCCATGATAAGGACTGGTAGCTATACGAACTCAGAACATTTCCTGGTGTGTTTGGGCGCCTGTGTGTTTGTATGTGCATAGGTTTAAGATAGTTATTGTGTGTGCATAGGTTTAAGATAATTATTAATTTAGTATTTGATAATAAATGTGGCATACTGCCTTTTTCCCTTAAAAGGATCCCGAGTGCTCTTTTAGCACAACACCTGCAACCTCCGTGGCAGACTTGTAGCCTTATATATGGCATATGTGTCTCCTAAGAGCTCAGCTGAGGCCACCCCAAGTCTCCTCAGAGGCCACAAAACAGCTGTCCAATGATAGCTTTAGGTTAGATTGGAACAGATAGCCTAGAGGGGAAAGGCTCTTCCCATTATCAATTTCTTAGCTGTACAGTTTTTTCCTAAGTTATTTGGGAAAGAACTATTGCCACAAAAGTTCTCATTAGAATTTGTCTCCACCTCTGTCCCTGTCCCTAGTAGCTGTGCTTCTGATAGGCTGCTATTACAAAATCCAGTATAATGAATTTCAAAAATCAAGGCTTGAGTTCACAATGCATGGATCACCATGGCCAAGTCTGTGTCCAATTGGAAAACACACAATTACTCACCAGTCACAGGGGGAAGTGGGTAATATTTTTCAGCAATGGCACGTATTTTTTTTTTAAAAAGTAATGTCTCAGATCTCCCCCTGCTGTAGAAATAATGGCTACAGTTTGGGACATGCAGTAGTTGAAAGTAGATAACATACACTCACATGCTTTGCACAGATTCTAACGCATTCACACTTATTTACTTAGTGATATAAAGCACAAGAGAGTACGAATCATACAAAACAAGAAATATTCTAACCGCAATGACCCAGACTAGCTCAATCTTCCCTTTTGAGTCCGTGGGGAAACATTTGGGTCCACGGTGGCAGGCAGAGTCCCCCACTTTATGGCTACAAGGGTAAGGCTACAATTTTGGCACAGAAATTTTTTAGTAAAGTTCACAGCAGAGGAGCGGAGAAAAAAATAAGTTACAGAAAGGTCACCAAATAATGTAGTTTTCACTACATCAACATCCACAAGAGTACAGTGGGCGTTCTCACAGGTGAGACCTGGGGTGTGAGCTCACCCCACACTCACTCACAGCAGTGGCTCTGGTCCTGGGGGGCTGAGCCTAGCTCCGTGCTCTGGTGTTGTGACCTGGCACATGGGATTGCATCACCACTCAGGTTTGGCCTAGCCACCCTCATTGACAGAGAGGCAAACGGGTCAAACGTGAGGTGCACTGCAGTCTCCTGTGCCATGTCACAGTGCTATTCGTTTTGGGGACCTAATCAAATGTGTCTTTACAAACATTTCCAAGATTTCATGAACTTCATTCAAAGTCACCATTTCCATGACTTCTGTGACAAAATTGTAGCCCTGCTCATGAGAAATTATGTACTGGGTTGCCTCATGGACTGGGAAAAAATGACCCCTACAGCAGGGCCCCCTACCTGAGCACAAACCCCTACCAAGTGACTTTGTTGCCAAGGTGATTTCCCCATTGCTAACCCAGTTCTTCTGGTCAGGGACCAATCTTTTGTCTAGAGTGAATAGATTTCCAGTGACTGGGCACTTAGAGTCAACTGCCCTCTGTTGTTAGTCTTTTGCCACCGTCCTTTGAAATCTCAACTGAACAATGGAGACAACCAGTCACAGAGAAAGTGTGATGGCCTGGGGCAGAAAGGCCCCACACTGGCAGAAAGGGGTTGATGAGGGCACAATTAGCCCTGCCCCAATACACCTGCGCTAATTGTGAGGAGTGGAGAGAGGAAATTTAAAATGAAGATGTTCAGCTCTTAGTTAGGGTCTGACTGGGAAGGAAAGAAGAGCTCCGCATCTTCCTCAAGAAGGGAGGCCTGGTACCAGTCAAGAACCTGAGACAGCTTGCTACCTGGGCAAGCCTTCTAGTGACGAGGATGATAGACCCAGGAAGAATAGCAAAAAGGATTGGATGTGTGGAGACGAGCCCTGAGGAGAAATGCAGGGTCCTGCTGACAAATCCTTGGATGAACCTAGTTCTGAGTTCACTGTTTTCCTTTTATTTTGAACTCTAGTAGCTTGGGGGTGGAGACTTGAGTGTTCCATAACCAGAGGGCTTAAGGCTCTGCATCATCCAACCATCTGGGACCCGCAGCACTGGGAGTCTGAGTCACACAAGAGAGTGCTGCCTAGGCAACCTGATTACAGAAGACAAAAGGCAGCACATTCAAAATGGCGTCTGTAGCATGACACAGAAACCGACAGGTCACAATCATGCAGGATTCATAAATTGTACAGACATACTCCCAAATCACAGAGAGTGAGGTTAGCTTTCTTCTCCACCCCGTTCTCTAAAAGAAGGGACTACATGGAGATCCTCATGGCGCCACACGGTCATCTGGAGAAACATGTCTCTGTACCGATTTCAGGGTCCCCTGCTATATTTTCTGGCAGGCAGCATAGTTACATGGAAGCCATGCTGTTAGGACTTCCTCATCCAGTGTCTTCCCTTGTAACTCTTTGAAGGGGCATTCCCACGCACAGCAAGACTCTGGTAAAACATAACTACAGCCACAGTCTGTCCTGCCTGACACCAGCTTTGCTGCTCGGTGTCGGGGATAATGCACGTCATTGCAGCACTCTCAAATGCATAGATCTGTGGACCTTCAGAGAGACCTCAGCAGACTGGAAATGGTAGAGTCATAAAGGTGGTGACCCTCCCTCCTCATACTGTGGTAAAAGAGCAAGATGTCTGAGAGCAGAGTCCACTCCATACACAAATCTAGAGGGAACAACTGGGCCCAATATTATTTAACTTTTCCCTATGCACTATTAGCTAGTATTTAATCCCATACATTCACTTGCATGCAGACACAACTGTTGCTAATTTCATACTTAGTTTATTACTGGAAAAAACCTTCCATAGTTAATTATTAGAAACAGAGAAACCATAATATATTCAAAGCAATGAAAACTTAATCCTGGATACTTTTTATTCTGAGAGGAAAGTCATCATGACTGATATATTCTTTCAATTAAGAACACCCATTTAGTTTATTTTTAACATTCTTTTCATTATGTAATGAGCTCTTTAAGGATAATGAAATAATTGCTTGTCTCTTTGATCTTTGTTTTGAAAGGAAACTTTAATAGTGTTATTTCTAGAGCAGTCTTATGGTATAATACAATTAAAATAAAAAACACCAAATTAAAACATATTGAAGTACATGTTCCAATAATTAGGCCTACAATTCCAGTTAGCTGGAGGGTTCTGTGGAGAGAATTTAAAGCTAATATTTGTTACAGACAAATTAAAATTATTTATTGATTGCATCACAGTAGCACACAAAGGCCCTGTGAACAGATGCCTTTTCTAGCCTGCTCTGAACACAGCCCACACATTATGTAGAATTCAAAATCACCCCTTTCTTGGGATTATAGTTTAACACTGAAATTAACAATAAAGTAATATAAGGTCAGCTGAAACCTTCTCACCAGAATTGGCTGTTTCTATGGTTCCTCTCACAGGACTGCTCTGCCCATACCCTAGATCTTCTCTCCTTAAAGAATGTTGACACCTTCTTTGTATTCAATTGGGAAAACTCATGGAGTTAATAGAACTGACTTGCCCCTTTCCCAGCAGGGAACAAAGCAGGCATTTCCTTATCAGAATATACATTCAAATCAATGCTCTGGCCATAAGGCATAAATGATCATATACTATGTATTGCAGATCGCTACTGTTCTTTGATATCATAGCAGTGTCTCTTAAGGACAGCTTTCTAAATAGATATAGGCCAGATCTTCAATTACTGTAACTCCATGGAGTGCCATGGAGCTATGTGGGCTTATACCTACTGAGGATCTGGCTTTATACAGTAGTTTTACCCACACATGGGGGAAAGAAGCAAATATATATTTCAGAGGCATTTTTAGCTACTAAAGATGTTCATGAATCACACACACATCAATTGAGTTAACTTAATGAATGTTACAGGAAAGTATTGCCTACGGATATGGGATATGATTCATCACATTGTACATAGGAAATCTCCTTGGAAAATGCTATCTTGAGGAAAATTCCACCACTTTTTATTACCTAATTTGTTTGTTTTCCAGGTGATTACTTGACATATCACCCATCAATGCAACCAATTTTCCAGAAAGGAATGACAGAACTGAATCAAGAATGGAAGACGTTGTTGTATGTATCGAAGGCAGTGTAAACCAGAAATACTTACTCGGTTTTGGACATTGGATAGATGAATATGGTGGACAGTAAGTGCAGAGAAGGTAAGACCAGTCATATTCAGTATAAGTTACTGAGCTGGATGGATTTTAGCACGAGTTCTTAGGTAGATGAATATGTGATTAACCTTTTGAAAGTCACTAATCTTTTGACAACTGTAACGGTCCTTTTCTTGCTGTCCAATATGAAATGTATCTTCTCCTGTAGCAGATTGGATGTGAAGATATACTTTATGAATTTTAACTTCTCCAAACTTTATTTAGCCAGGAAACAGAGAGAACCCCTAAGGTGAAGTGTTCATTAACACGCTAACAGAAGCTGTTCCAATATATGCTCAGACATGCAATGGGAGGTGGGGGTGCTTTGAAAGATTACAAGATGTTAAAAGTAAAACCTCTGGTCTTCTTAATTAGTGTTTCACAAGATGTGTGTAAATGGCTCTTGCCGTTTAGATCGGCTCAAAGTCTTTTGTCATATGGGCAGAAGAGCTTTTGTAAAGTGTGGATATATACCCATGCAAGACAGAAGATGCAAATGAAAAGAACAGAGATGCTCCATCTATTCATACATGGTATGACCTTAAAATACAATTGTCTTTGTGTATTAATGACTGGACTATAGGATGAGGGAATACATGAACACTTACGACTGGGAGGCAGCATGGCCTAGTGGCTCGAGCGCTAGCCTAGGACTCATGAGAGTTGCATTCTATTCCCAGCTCAATCACTGGCTTGCTGGGTAACCCTGGGCTGCAGTTTTCCCCATATATAAAATGAGGATAATGAGATCTACTGATGAAAAGTGTTTTATAAGAGCTATGTATTATTTATTATATGGGAACAGGGGAAGAAAAGTTTTGTTTCTTTGCTGGAATGTGTCACGTATCTTTCTTGGACACTGAAAGACAGACAGGTTGGCTACATGTAGCTGAGACAAAGGACTTTTTAAGATACAATGTTTCCACCTTTTTTATTTGTTTTCTCGGTAACTAAGCTTAGATCCCAACTATTTAAGTTTTAAGTGGAATTTAGTCTGGTTGTGGTTACATTCAATTTAATGTTTTGTGATTTTTCACTTTATTTCACCCCATACCAAAATAACGTAGGCTTTTATTTAAGACCCCTGAAATTACTTGGACATACTGTTAGCTCAGCCAGAACCACTGCTGGGCAAATAATTGTTTTCTGACTTTAAGGGATGGAGAGGTAACAGAGGAAGGTAACAGGTTTGAGCACTGTCTACAGCAAGAAGGTTACCACTGCTCTCTTGAAATGATCTTGTGATAGAGATTGCATAGGTAAATGTGCCATAAGGAAAGCTGAACATCTGGTAGGTGGCTGGCTCGATAACAATTTACTTTTCATTCAGTGGGATCCCCAAGTGCTTTAAAAATATATAGGGAAGATCTTCAGCTGGTGTAAATTGTTGTAGCTCCTTTGAATGGAGCTAATTTTACACCAGCTGAGGATCTGCCCTTATATGAATAATTTCACCAACAACTGAAATGTGGCAATATCAGAAGGGAAACATGGCAGCAGTTGGTACAATGCACTCCAACAACACACTGCAATGTAGGAGAGAGAGTGAAGGATTCCTTATCAAATTGAAAATATATAGGAAATTTCACTAGGCATAGTGTAATTATCCAAACAGACATTAGGTCATGATACCAGGTTTTAACATTATACTCCTGTGGTGCTGGGCCACTGGTTCAATATGGACTCGTTGGGGAAAATGCCATGCCATGTAATGACTGATCAATACCACTTTCTGCAGCCATTTTGTTTTCTGGACAGGCCCAGCTCTGCTTAGCTTGTGAGCTCACAGCCCAAGATGGTAATGCTACAGGTATGTGTTGAACGAGCTTTTGAAGGCTGGGACAATCCGGACTTGAGGTTCATACTGAAATAGTTCCTGTATTCACTTTTCAGAATTCCAGTGAGCCTGAGTTAGTAAATACAGATGACGGCAATTATGACTTCGGGGGAATCTTGGCATATTGAAGCTGGCCGCATACTGATCTAGAACTCTGGTAAAAGCAGAGACCTTTATGGCCAAGCTGAGAGAGAACATCTTGAATCTGTTTATGGGGATATGAAAAATTAATTGAATCTCTATGGGCTGGCTTCCTTCAGAATGATAAACACTCAGATGGTTTTGGTACCTTCCATAAATGGGTAATGTGTTACATTTTAAAAATCAGAATATCTTTAAATGCAGGGTTGTGGGGCACATGTAATGAAATATCAGAACAATAAAGGGGAGTGCATTTTAAGTGATTTGTCTGTAAACTAATTGTTAGATGGACTGAGACAGGTACTGAGTCACTCGGGCTTATTCTAAACTGTTGGGTGCTGAAATGTAGGGAGTTTCCTGTTATCTTACTGACAAAGCCTGTATAGTAAACATTAACTCCATTTCTGGGCTCATCTGATGTTTCCAAAGCTCAGCATTTGATCTCCACCAAGATAGTGCTTGTGTGGCCTCTGGATTCTGGCTCTGAAGTATGTTCCATGGCAGTTGAGCCAGGGGAGATTTAAGGAAAATTAACAGACAGAACTGTGGAAATGATGTATTGTTTTCTAATAAAGACAGGCCAAAGCCAGAACTATGTGCTGCCACAGCAGGCAATATTCTGATGGAAAAGCAGGCCTGTTCTGGACAGGTGGCGCACTAATGACTCAGCTTTGGTTCATCTGTGGTTTAGGATCTAATTCTGATGCATTTGGGGCCAAACAACTTCTAAGATTGGTAAGATGACTGAAGATCCTAAAACCAGCTGAGAGGTGGGACCCTGATGACCTCCTAAGGTCCACTGTGGGTAAGAAAGGAGATGAATTCACAAGCAGGGAAGGATGTGGCTCTTCCATAAGGTCTGAGGAGCAGCAGAAGAGATAGATAGGTGGTTCTTCCTCTGCCTTCTCTCTACCCCACATTTCCTACACATCTTAGAAGGAGAATCCTGGTCCTTCAGATGTAAAGCCCTGAGAAGCAGGGCTAGGTGACTTGACCATGTTCATAGAGGCAATCTGGAATCAAACCCAAATCTCCTAGTCCCGTTTTAACAATTTTCTTCCACAGTGAGTGACCAAGATCTTAAAAGGCAACGTATCTTCAACCAATGTCGTAAGTCTAACATTCTTTCTGTTAATAGGTGCCTTCTTGGCTTGGTAACTTTTCATCATCTCTAGGCCAAACACTTTATTCTATGGAATTTAAAGAGATAAAACTAGTAGTCTAAGATTTTAAAGAATGTATACCTAGAATTAGGTGCCGACAACCTAAATAAGAAGCCTTATTTTCAAATGTGCTAAGTGCTTTCAAAAATCAAGCTTTTTATTTAGGTGCTTAAATAAGGACTTTGGGCTTGAATTTATGAAGGAGATAAAGGAAGCTAGGTGCCCAACTCCTGCTGAAATGGGAGTTGGGAGTTTAACTCCTTTTGGATCCTTTGAAAATCCCTTTCCATGAGCCCAACTTCTAGACACCCATTTTTGAAAGTCTTGGCCTTGATGGGTATGTGTATGAGTTACTTGGACAGATTTTATCCATTTGGCATCAAGACACCTAGCTTTGTCATATAATCCAATAGGAACTTGCAGTATTCTCTATAATTTATGTAGTCTTTCTTTTGAAAATAAATCACTCAAGTGGAAATATTCAAATGAGTGGGCACATATCCCGCTGCAGTGTGCCTTGCTTAGTGGCAGAAAGTTGTGGCACACATCCTATATTATCAAGGACAGTAAATGTTTTGGCTGCCCTAATAAAAAAACAATAATTTAACTGGGTATTATAAAGGAATTTCCTGGAGAAGTTTGGCCCAACTCAATCATCCTGTTAGATTTTTCCTTAATGTGGAAGAGTGGCACATTAAATAAATTGGCCCAGCTACATTTATTTCCAGGACTGTTTTCATAAAGGGATTTAAAGACTTAAAATTACAACTCATAGAAAACGCCTTTTTGAAGAATCCTTTCTGTGTAACACACGTAGTATGATAATGATTCAATGGTTACACTATTGTATTTGCAATATTTCTCATAAAGGGTGGATCTAATGTAACTGGTCTTAAATGCTTTATAAATCAACAAAGGGTGAGAAATAAGGGGGAGAAATAATTGAAACCTTACTGTTTTATTTTGCAGGCATGCAAATAAGGCTAGGGTGTTATATGAAGCCAAAGAGCAGGCATGCGAGGAAGCTGTCATGCTGATAGACTTTGCCCTGTGGGGTAAGCTTCTTATCATTGCAGAGGTTCATGCTTTATCAGTGGCTCCAAATGATCTACACCTGTAGGTTCCAGCACGTTACATAAAGAAACATTTTTGTATTTACTGTGTACTAAGGCTGAGATTTTCCGAAGTGCTCTGCCTTGGATAACTACACTTCCACTGAAGTGTATGGGAGTTTTACTCTGGATTTCAGTGGGAGCAGAGGGAAGCCAACGTTGAGCACTTTTGAAAATCCTACCCATCATTTTCTTTATTTACAACTGATTTTTATAGAAGAATTTTGACCTTGCCAGAATGATCTGTTTTAGTTCTACTCATGAGTGCAATCCCGATTAGACTGTCGAGAAGGTTTGACTTCCCTGGGGCCCTATTCTCTCATCACAGAATATGAGTAATTTCTATTGAAGTGAGTGAGATGGAGGCCCTCTGTGTGAAAGTAAATAAGGCCCATCAATTCTGCAGGATCCCTTGACATCCTTTATCTTGCAGCCTTAAACAAAACTCTTGTCAGAGATCAGGATTCTCTCCCACACTCATGGGCAGCAGATATAACAGGCTGGGGGAAGGCTAAGCCTCCCAAGCAGAAGCTCCTGCTCCATTCCTCACTCCATCCCTGCTCCGCCCCAGGCTTCCACCCATCCCCCATCCACAGTGCCGCCAACCCTCCCAACAGCAGAGAAAACCCTATCGGATATGCCCTTACTAACAGTGGCATACCGAGGGGAGGGCTGAGGGGGGGGCCATGCCCCCACACCCTGGCCTGGGGGGGGCACTGGTCAGGCCCTCCTCAGAGGAGCCTCTTCCCACCGTCGCAGGCGGTCAGGGGCCATTGGGCTCTAACATCCCCGGCGGCTGCACCAACCTCAGCTCAGGCCTGCCAGCAGCCGAGGGCTCCTGCTGTGGGGGGAGCAAGCATCCTCCCGGCCCCTCCGCCGCTGCCCTGGATGCAAGGAGGGAGCCATGGGCATCCGGGCCATGCAGGGGCCAGACAGCGGGGTGTGCAAATGTAAGTGCAACACAGGAATTATGCAACAGAGGAAACCTGACATAAAAGTTGTATTTACACTGGTATAAATATGGTGCACGCCATTGACTTTAGTGGAGTTACTCTGAATTTACACCCATGTAACTGGGATAATCATTTGGTGACCTGTGACTGAGAGTGCGTATATGTCATCTTTTTTAACTTTGACCCAGTGCCTACACCTCCACCTGGAGAAACTGGAGTTTGAACCAGTCAGCCTAATAGAGTCATTTAAAATTCTTCCGAGACAAGTACATGAAGGTCACTATGAGAACAAGTAACTGCTGTCCTCACGTGCTTAGAAAATTACTTCAGAGGCAAACTTGCTGGGAAGTTTAAAGACTAAGCTGCTTCCTGTGTCTAATGAAGCTTTCTAGAGGTTAAGGCACATGACATCAGAACTCCTGTGTCCTGTCCCATTACTGATGGACCGTGTGACACTGGACAAATTGCCGACTTGCACTGTGCCTCAGTTTACCCACATGTCAAATGGAGATAGTACATACTGTACTGGGGAAGGGAGATGTGAAACTTAACTACTTCAGGTCAGATTCTGTCACCTTTACGCACACCGAACTAGTGCCAGCCCCATTGATGACATTAGGGTTACTTTCAGAGTAAGGCATGCTCAGCATGAGTAACAGCAGGGGTGTAGTGCTGTCAGAGCAGGCTGAAGCATCACTCTGGCACCTGAAATCCAGGAGGGAGCTACGCTCCGGAAAGCTGTGCTCCCACAGCGATGCTGTGCCGTTTTCTGAGCCAACATTGCAGCGGGGAGGCGTGATTCCCAGCATGAGTAAGACAGACTCGTGCTTCCTCGGCTGGAGCTAGCATGCTAAAAGCAGCAGTGCGGATGCTGTGGCATGAGCAGGGGCTTGGGCTAGCTGCCTGAGCTCAGACTCGGGGTCAGGTAGGCTTGGACTCAGGAAGCTAACCCAAGCTGCTGCCCAGGCCGCGACGTCCACGCTGCTATTTCTAGCGTGTCAGCTCGAGTTGAGCTAGCACGAGTCTGCCTACGTGTGCTGGAAATCATACCTCCCCACCACCCCTGCTCCCCCCACTGCCTCTCCCCACTCCAGGGTAGCTCTGGCCATTTGGGGGGACCAGCCTGGCAGTGAAGTGCAGTCAGAGTTAATTGAGGAGGTGGAACTGACCTGGAGGCGATGGGAAAACCAGGCCACACCCCACAGCTCAAGGAATTTGCAGTGGCCATTTCCAGTAAGGACAGCTCAACAGCCTCGTCCCACCCCCTCTGCCCCAGAGTGGTGCTTCCTATTGAAAGGACAGAGCACTGTGGTGCACCGCAGGCCAAATGGGTAGAAACAGAGCAAATGACTTTGCCTTTGCTCTGCAGGACAGAAGGATGCATGTGCAGTGGGTGTAAGTGAAGAGATTGGAAAAGGAGAAAGAACGCGTGTGTGATGGATGCATTTGTGCACGGCTCCAGCACTATGAAATTTAGCTCTACATCACTGAGCAAAAGTATCAACAAACTGGCTGTTAACATTTGTAAAGCACCTTGAGATCCTCAGATGACAGTTGTTCTGCAAGTATGCATTATTATTGTGACTGCCGTTCTTCTTGGCTTTCAAAACAGGTTGATAATACAACTCCGCTGCTCATGATGTTGCTGGGGGGGGGATGGGGGCAGTTAGTTTAAAACTCACTCTTTTAGCTCCCAAATTCAGTGAATATCAATCTGTTTAACTTTCCTATAGAGGGGGAAAGTATTAAAATCAACTTTAAAATGAAACCAGCAGGGAAAAGTTCTATCTTGTTACACAGCACATGAGAGAGTAAGTCTCACGGGAACATCCATCTCTTGTCTCCTTCCTCATTAAGGCCCTTCGAACTCTGGATGCAGGGAGAACGGCTGTAGGACTTCACCAAAACATACAAAGCATGAGAAACTATCAACAACTGAAAAGAAGCTCCCTCAATGGTTCTTTTATTATCCTTTCAGGATTAAGTTAGGCCTTGTCTAGAGAAATTTGCACCAACATAACTACATCAGGGGAGTTATGCCACTGCAACCCTCTAATGTAGACGTGCTGCACTGATGGTAAAGTGAGTCTTAATCCGCTGGGATTGCCAACATCGTATCTGGAATATAAGGGACTATTTTCTTAGCACCACTGGCCGACCACGCCTCCAGATATTATATTATCATCATTATTGTTAATAATAATAATAACAAGCAGCACTCCCCTACATTTGCCAGGGTATTTGTTGCTGGTTTTTGCAGCACTCAGCAACTTCTGATTTTGTTGTACAGAGATGAAAAAAAAAGGGATGTCTCTTGTAATAAGGGATCTATAATTCGGTGAGTTTACTCTGCTTGATTTGATAGCATTTTATACCCACTTTGCGCCTTGTGTAGTCACTTACTCCTGTACAATGTGGTGGAGAGACAGGCCCTATATTTCTAATTTTTTTCTGTGTTGTGGTGACGTGTTTCCCCTAGATCTGGAGATTGGGCTATGGTAGTGGGAAAAAATGACTATCTAATGTGTCTAGTCATACAGGTGATAGTGTGCTCTAGTAGCAGGGGTGGTCTTAGAGGAAATAAATTGAGTATCACCACTACACAGACATATGCCCCTCTTACTTTTCCTTCATATCAGCCAAGGAGGGCCAAATTAACATTAAATGGGGTCTATATCCATCAAAATTTTATATGTTCCTGTATATCCATTAGATGCACAGAGTAAAAGCACATTTACTAAACCACAAACGTGTGAGTTTGGTCTCTGCTAGTGGGAGGGGCAAATTGCTTTCTCCAAAAATCTTCAGACACAGGATTCCTTGCCTGCATAAAGCCCCCTGTAACTGTGGTCTTGGTGGAATGGTTCAGATGGCCCCGATAATAGACATCCTTTGTGATGCTCATAAAAGGAGCCAGTCGAAACAAGCCCCACACATCTACTTGGCACGTTCATGTTTCCAGAGAGCAATATGCAAACATAAAGGAGGAAAAATTGTAGTTTGTGTTAAGCAGCTATGCAATTTAGCTGCTAGTGCCACATGTGATGTGGTATAAAAATGAGGCTCCTGCCGATGTGTCTAGAGAGCACTTCAAACAACATTGTGCTTCTTCCCTGCTTTGTTTTCTATTAGGAATATGCAAGTTTGCTGGTGTACTTTATATCGTGGTGGTGACATTACGCTGATGCTAGAAGATAAGCTAGGAGACAGAATTTAAATTTGATTTTTAATCTTCCCTTCTACTAGCTTCCATGTAACAAAAATATGGTCTTTGTCTCAAGGCGCATACTTTAAAATGCAAATTAAAGACCAGATTCACTTACTATTACTCACATTGGCATATTGTGTCCAGTTTTGGGATAAATTGGAGAGAACCCAGAGGAGGGCAACAAAAATGATTAGGGGGCTAGAGCACATGACTTATGAGGAGAGGCTGAGAGAACTAGGCTTGTTTAGTTTGTGGGAACTGAAGTGACAACAAGAACCAGCTTGCTGTCAGGTTCGATTTATATGGATCCCTCAAATAAGGAGCGACAAGGGTTGCTTTGCATACAATTTTGTTTTACTTGCAACAATCTATACATCATCAATTACAATTTAAAAGATCCCCATTAATTCTTATTTAATACAGCAACTTAACTACTTAAATTACAACTATACAATTATATTTACAAAGCTAGCTTACACTATAGGATTATATTTATGCTATTATACTTACACTGCAACGGTGAAGTTTGTCAGCAGCAAAGCAGTACTCCAATTCTATTAGTAGGATTCCCGGGTTTACATCTGAGTGGAAAATACTGTCACACTCAGGTTACACATCTGAGTGGAAAATACTGTCACACTCAGGTTACACAGCCACGCGCTCTATACTTAGGTTTGAGCGGCAAACTGGGGAGAGACAGTAGGTAGATCAAGCTTGCACGTAGAGCTATTCTGGTGCCCTTCCAAGATATGGGACATCTCCAAATTACCTTTTGTTTTTGATCACCTTATATCTCTTCCTCACAGCCATATGCCCACTTTTTTAGCCAATTATGAAGTTTCCAAGAGCCATGAGGTAATTGCGGGCTGCACCCTGACACAGCGAAACTTGATTTTATTTTTCTTAACTGTCCAGCTGCTGTTTGCTGTTGACAAAGACTTACCCATCACAATACATGTCTGAATACTATTTAAATGAAATTTTACTGAGTTTCAAGTAACAGGTTTATCAAGACCCACAGGCTACATACTGATTGCATTGCCTTTAGCACTTAACGCCTGCTGCGGTTTTTCCCGGTGCTTGTAAGTTTCACAGAGATTTTGCTGTAATAGATGAATGGATACTGTTTTACTGAGTTTTGCAGAGATGGATACTATTTAAATGAAGTTTCACAGAGATTTTGTTGTAATACATGAATGGATACTATTTAAATGAAGTTTCACAGAGATTTTGTTGTGATACATGGCTGGAGGTTGTTACAAAGCAGTTAACATTTTACACCTCGGCCCAATGAGTTTACACCTCTACTAATTTAAAATGGAGTTGGGTCACTTTAATTATAAAATGAAACAATGTTACAACAGGAACTAGGCTTGTTTAGTTTGCAGAAGAGAAGAGTGAGGGGGGATTTGATAGCGGCCTTCAACTACCTGAGAAGGGTTCCAGGGAGGATGGAGCTAGGCTGTTCTCAGTGGTGGCAGATGACGGAACAAGAATCAATGGTCTCAAGTTGTAGTGGGGGAGGTCTAGGTTGGATATTAGGAAAAACTTTTTCACTAGGAGGGTGGTGAAGCACTGGAATAGGTTACCTAGGGAGGTGATAGAATCTCCATCCTTAGAGATTTCTAAGGCTCAGGTTGGCAAAGCCCTGGCTGGGATGATTTATTTGGGGTTGGTCTTGCTTTGAGCACCGGTTTGGACTAGATGACCTGCCAAGGTCCTTTCCAACACTAATAGTCCATCATTCTATGACATTAAGTAGCACCTTACTCTATGAGTAGCTCTGATGAAACCAGTGGAACCACTTGTGGAGTTAAAATACAATTGGGCATGAGTAAGGGTAGCAGGAATGGCCCCAAATACCTATTTCTGGTTGTGTTGAAATGCCTTCTGACTTGCTGTGCCAGATTGGGAATGCTGCAGGGAATAGAAAAACCACGGTGTGCTTGCCTCCTGCTCCATACTCCCCAATGTATACAGAGACATCTAATGTTGAGATCAGGTGAAAACTAGAAAGCCTGACAATCTCAGAAGCTTCTAACCATAACAAAACCTATATTTGTGGAGTATTCTCTCCCAGCTGTTTAAGTATTGGAAGCCATTGAGAAAGAGCTTTTCTCCATTAGTGATTGATTTATGAATAGAAAATAACTTTTCTACTTGCAGATGAGAAAGTTGGTACCTAAATATGGTTACTTGCTTTTGCGGAATAAGTTTGACCAACCATTTCAGCCACCCACTATATCATTCTTCCTATGCACTATTTATTACATGTAGCCATGTGATCATCTGTCTTCTTCTATTCCCCACTGAGCTATTATGACTCCACCTACCAGGAAGCAAAAAGAGCTGTCTATCATGCTAACTTCAGGAACTCCAACTCTACCCGTCATTCCTTAGTCTTAACTTTCTCTTGAGGCATGAACAGCTATGATGGGACATCCTGGTTTGGCAATTGACTGATCTTTGACTACAGGTGGTAGATATGCCAATGGCCTGTTAGATGGGGTGGATTCTAAGGTATTACAGAGAATTCTTTCTTCAGTGTCTGGCTAGTGAGTCTTGCCCACATGCTCAGGGTTTAACTGATCACCATATTTGGGATCAGAAAGAATTTTCCCCCAGGGCAGATTGGCAAGGGCTCTGGGGTGTTTTTTCCTGCCTCTGTAGCCTGGGGCACAGCACACTTGCTGGTGGATTCTCTATACCTTAAAGTCTTTAAACCATGATTTGAGGACCTTCATAACCATCATAGGTTAGAGGTTTATTACAGGAGTGGGTGGGTGAGGTTCTGTGTCCTGCATTGTGTAGGAGGTCGGAGTAGAGGATCATAGTGGTCCCTTCTGACCTTAGAGTCCATGAGTCTATGGGGTAGCTGAGCCTCTATCATGCTTGTATGTCTTGCCTTTGGAAGTGACGATAAGTGTCTTATATTTGATATGATAGAGAAAAGGGAGCCCATGAAGAGTTGCAAAGAGAAGCGTGACATGGTCAAAGCAGTGAGCTAGGAAAATAATCAGTGCAGCAGCATCCAGAATGGATATGCACAAGGCAAGATTGCATTTGTCAGGGTCAGGGAAAAGGCCGTTTCAGTAACGGAGATGTGGGATGATGAGAGCCTGGAGAAGAGTTTGAGATCTGGATGGACAGGAAAGGCCAAATCTTACAGATGTTATACAGAAAGAATTTGCAAGAATTAGACATAGTATGGATGTGAGGACCTAAAGAGCTGTCCAGACCAAAGATAACCCCGAGGTCATGATTCTGAATGATAGGCAGAATGGTGGTGTTGTCCATAGTGATCAAGGATGGAAGTAGCAGGGAAAGTTTTAACTTGGGGGGTGGAAGATTAAAAGCTTTATTTTAGGGGGTACGAAGGTAGCTTAAGGCTGCTTTTTTGACCCTGCCTCCTCAGCTATGGTTGGGGATCTAAGCCAATTAATATAATGTACTGTGAAATCACTGCACATCTTTTTCACAGGAGAGGCACTAGCAACCATATTTTTATTATGCAAAAAAATGGTATATACAGTACTATATAATATATCAGTGCATTCTTAATACTATTACATATGCAAAACTACATCTTGGATTATGATCTTGCCACAAAAAGTAGAAATGTGCTAATGAAATATGCTGATGATACAAAGCTGATAGGCACTGTCAATACAATGGAGGATTGGAATATTATGCATTCAGAATTGGACAACCTTGAGGACTGGACTAATAGAAATGAACTAACAGTACAAAGTGCAAGGCCGTGCCCTTAAGGACTAATAACAAGAATTTCTGCTATAAGCTGCATGCTCATCATCTGAAAGCAACAGAAGAGGAGAGAGAGACATAGCTGTGTTCATCATAGGATGACTATGAGCCATCACTGTGACGTGGCTGTGAAAAAGGCAAATGCTATCCTAGGAAGTGTTAAGCAAGGTATTTCCAGCAGAGATAAGGAAGCATTGATGCTGTTGTACAAGGCACTAATAAGACCTCATCTGGGATACAGTTCTGGTAACCCCTATTTAACTGGAACAGGTGCAGTAAAGAGCTGCTATGATGATCAAGGAAATGGGTTTTTTTTGCCTTCCTCTGCAGCACGGGTCACTTGCTGGTGGAGTCTCTGTACCTTGAAGTCTTTAAACCATGATTTGAGGTCTTCAATAACTCACTCATAGTTTAGGAGTCTATTATAGGAGTGGGTGGCGAGGTTCTGTGGCCTGAGCTGTATAGGAGTTCAGACTAGATGATCGTATTGGTCCCTTCTGACCTTAAAGTCTGTGAGTTTATGAAGAGCCTATGTTATGAGAGGAGACTAAAAGAGCTTGGCTTGTTTACCCTATGAGGGGGATATGATTGCTCTCTCTAAATAATCAGGCAATCAAACACCAAGGAGGGTGAAGTGCTATTTAAGTAAAAAACAATTCTGGACACAAGAACAAATGGATATAAACTGGCCATGACTAAATTTAGGCTGAAAATTAGAGAAGGTTTTTAACCGTCAGAGAAGTGCGACTCTGGAACTGGCACCCAGGAAGCATTGTGGGGGCAAAGAACCTAATTAGTTTTAAGAGAGAGCTTGATAAATTTGCGCCTGGCCTTGTTTGACAGGATTTCCTGGAGTGCTGGACTTGAGAGCTCTGGAGGTCCCCTCCGGTTCGTATCTGATGTTCCTAAAATCTCATGTTGCAGCGGTCACCGTTAGGAGTCAGGAAAGGGATTCTTTCCCCACTTGATGCATTCTAGTTTGAGTCACTTTTTTGTCTCCTTCCTCCAAAGCCTCAGACTGCTATGGCTGGAGATGGGACACTGGATGGGGTGGGCTGGTGATGTGAGGTGATACTGAGAACTCTGTCTCAGGTGCCTGGCCGATGGGTCTTGCTCACATGTTCGGAGTCTCACTGATTGCCATATTTAGAGTTGGGAAGGCATTTTTCCCCAGGTCAGATTGGCAGGGAACTTGGATTTTTTTCACCTTCATCTGCAGTTTGGTCCTCTTGCTAAGATCAGCTGGGTATATCTCTCTAAATCATTTCTCTGCCATTCAAGGAGCCTTGGACACTGGTGCTCCTCTTATTTTCTGTCTGTGGCACACAGTAGTGTAGCCTCAGCAGGGCTGTAATGCTTTTATCTAATTCTTGTTGTTGGGCTTGCTATAGGGATGGCTGGGTGGTGATTAGTGGCCTGTGATATATAGGTCAGACTAGATTACCTGTTGGTCCCTTCTGACCTTGAACTTTATGATCTATAGTGTCGAGAACAATGAGAACTGATCTAGACTGAGGCCACTAGGTTCTACTGTAATAAAAATAATAATGTATGAGCTGGCAACAGGTTTGTCTGTGTTCATGTAACATTAAAGGAGTGCGTGGCATTTTACAAAGCATTTGGGATTAATCCCATTCCCCTTAAATCCTAAAGTAGATTTGTCCCCCATCTGCATAGAAAGGACAGAGGGAGGAAGAGTCAGCTGATTCCAGTACATCCATAGAAGAAGAAGCAGGTCAAGCCCCCAGACACTGCAGATCTCCTGATATTTCAGAATCTTAGGAGATCTTTTACATGCAGGGTCCATCAGTTCGACGGCCTTATTCCATGGTGACTCAGAGGTTCCCTAAACTCTTCCCCATTCCCTGGAGGTTTATTTCCATAGCAGCTGTGCCATGAGGACTTCTTCCACATGCTCCCAAAACCTCCTCTCCCACATGAGGAGAAGCTGTCTGACAGTGTGATTAAATATTGGTGGTGTGTATTTATTTTTATAGAAACGATGAATGACTAAATGACAGACATACTATATTGAAGAAAAAGAGCTAATGATGTCTTGTAAACAATATTTTTAAATAAAATAATATTTTACCTTATTCAAATTGGTGTGTTTGTTTTTTGTTTTGTTTTTTATCCCATAAAAATCAGCTTACTTTAAATGGATCAATAGCGACACCCAGTGGCCAGTATAGTTTATAAGATGTCTTTTATTTTTTACATTAATTGGCTCATAATACATTCATACTGATTTATTTATGGAAACTAATAAAATTGTTTTTTCATTAACACCTTTAGAACAATTTATAGATACTGTTTTTCAGGGGGGACGTGACAGGAATGGCATGTGGAGAAACATATTGGAAAGAAAACCCAGAACATTCTTCAAGAGCACTTGACTACGGCAACATCTTTCTTAAGACAATGATTTTCGCTAGACCTGGCGTATTGAAATATGTCCATAACCAATTGGGATGTCATTTGAGAGCAGCCTGGTTTATATAAAGTACTTTAAAACTCTATAAACTTTATTTTAAAGTGACATTAAAACAAAAGCAGCCTGGATGGAAAATTTAATTGTCTAGGTGAAGGACTACAGCTTGCTTTAATTAGTGCTTGAAAAATGCTTTGAGATCCTCAAATGGAATCTATCTATCTGTTAGCTTCTTATACTGCACCTATCACCATGGTATCTGAACAGAAAGGCTGTGTGTATTATTGTTATTACTATGCAGGTGTTATCGTCATATTCTCAATAATCAGGAAGAAAACATAAAATCATCATGGGTAATGTTTGCAGACAACATAAAAATAGGGAAGTGGTAAATAATGAAGCGAACAGGTCACTGATACCAAGTGATATGGATTACATAGTAAGGAGGGTGCAAGCAAACAAATTAACTTACAGTTAAATGTAAATATATACATCTAGGAACAAAGAATGTAGGCCATACGTAGACAATAATGGGGCAGAAGGGCTCTATCTTCGGAAGCAATGACTGATAAAGACTTGGAGGTTGCGGTGGGTAATCAATTGAACATGAGCTTTCAGTGCAATGCTATGGCAAAAAAGGCTGTTGCGATCCTGGGATGCATAAACAGAGGAAGGAGTTGGAGTAGAGAGGTTATTTTACATATGTGTTTTCCAGCAGTGGTTGCACCAGTGCCATAGTGTGTCCAATTCTGGTATCCACAATTCAAGAAGTTGGGAAAATGCTGATAGATGTAGAGAGTTCAGAGAAGAGCCACAATAATGATTAAAGGCCTGGAAAACGTGCCTCATAGTGGAAGACTAAAGGAGCTCAGTCTATTTAGCTTAACAAAGGGAAGATTAAGGGGTCACTTGATTAGTCTGGAAGTACCTAGATGGGAAAAAAATATTTGATAATGGGATGTTCAATCTAGCAGACAAAGGTTAACAAGATCCAATGGCTGGAAGCTGAAGCTAGACAAATTTAGATTGGAAATAAGATGTACATTTTTAAACAGAGGGTAATTTATCATTGGAACAATTTACCGTGGGTTGTGGTGGATTGTCCATCACTGACAATTTTTAAATCAATATTGGGTTTTATGTTTTTTAAAGACATGCTCTAGTTCAAAAGGAATTATTTTTGGGACATTATCTGGCTTGTGTTATAGAGGAAGTCTGTCTAGATAATTCTTATGGTTTCGTCTGGCCTTGGAATCTATGAATCAGGATTCAAATCTATAGAGAACAGTGAACTGTATTGCTAGTAAAAAAAGGGGGGGATGTCCTCTTCCACTCCCGACCGTGAGTGAGAGGGGGATGGGCGTAAAGATTTCTCCTCCTCACACAATCAGTGGGGCCCTACCAAATTCATGGTCCGTGCTGGTCAATGTCACAATCATAGGGTTTTTAAAAATCATCAGTTTCACTGTTTCAGATATTTACATCTGAAATTTCTCAGTGTTGTAACCATGGGGTCCCAACCCAAAAGAGGGCTGTTGACGGTCCCAGTATTGCCATCCTTACTGCTGCACGGCTGCTGATGGAGGTGCTGCTTTCAGAGCTGGGCAGCCGGGGAGCAGCCAGTTGCATGATATGTGGGGGGTCATCACTTTTGGAAGAGGGCAGGGCTAGCCTTATGGGTAGGTGACAACACAGGGCCCATGGTCAGAGGGATGCTGTGGTCCAGCCCCCCCCACACACACAGCCAGCCTGCCCCTTTAATTCACAGCCAGCCCTGTGTGCTGGGCCTGGAGCTGGGGAGGGGCGGGCCTGGGGGCAAGGGCGCCAGAACCTTTGTAGAACTCGGGGGGGGGGGCACTGGCACTGGAACAGGTGAGAGTCCAAGGGCCGTGATCCCCCCTTTTTAACATGGGCATAGTTTGGGGGGCAGAGGATGGCATTACTCCCTCTTCCCCTCAAACCGCAAGCCTCGGCCGGGCGTGGAATGGCGCTGGTCGGGTCTGTGCTTTGCGACAGTGATCAGCTCCCTGCCAGCAAAGGGCAGCCTCTGCCGTTGTCGCTCCATGCCTGCCCGAGGCTTGCAATTTGGCGGGGGCAGTGCTGCCCCCCCACCTCCCAAACCACGTCCATGTTAAAAAGTGGGAGGTGTACCCACTGCCCCTCCCCCCCGAGTTCTAGTGCTGTTGGTTGGGGGGTGCCCCAGCCAGGGGCTCCTACTGTGCGCTGGGCTCCAGCTGCTAGTCCTGGCTCGGCTGGGGTGGGGTGGGACTTCCTATTCTGCTGCAAGGGGGCTGTGCCTGGGACTGGGTCAGACCCACCTCTGGGAACCTTCCCAGGCTACCAGAAGCTCCTCAGCTGCTCCCTGTACAGTGACCTCCTCCCCTTGTGGCTGGGGAGTGATTAGGGCAGGAAGCAGGGCGGGGGTCTGGAGCTTCCTGCGGTTGGGGGAGGTTCCTAGAGGTGGGTCTGACCTAGCCCCAGGAGTGGCCCCTGCAGTCGAAGATGAAGTCCTGTCCCTCCCCAGCCCGGCCCAGACTAGCAGCTGGACCCTGGCACGTTAGGAGCCCTGTCTGGGGCACCTCCAGCCCTGACACAGCCCCCCTCAGCAGATTTCACGGGAGAGACCAGATTTCATGGTCCGTGACGCGTTTTTCACAGCCGTGAATTTGTAGGACCCTGACAATGAGACAGCATATTGAAGGAAAGGAATGTCTCCCCCACTGCTCAGTGGCAGGTAGCCATTGGCAAGAGGTAAAGGGTATAGAGCTGGTTGTGGTAGGTGACATACCCTCCTGGCGGGTGACAATACTGCTGTGGCTTAGTCACAGTTCTCCTCTATTTCCCCTCAGTGGTCCAGCAAGGGCACCAACTTTCAGGCTTCCAGCTCCCCAGCTGTTCCTGTTCTGGGTGGAGACCAGGGTCTCCATTCTAACCAGAGTCTTTCCAGGCTGCACGCTTCCCTGCCTTCACTTTGTTATTCCCAGGAATATGGGCTTTGGCAGAAGCAGTCTTTCAACACCCCATTCATGAGGTTTCCTGTGTGGACATAAATCCATCACCGCTTCAGCTCTGAACAAGAAGCCACTCCTATGGGGCCTCTGTAGGTCCTGAGCTTCCAACACTACGCGAGGTAGTGGAGCCCTCAATAGATCAGGGGTCCTGTCTGTTTGCTGGATCAGGAAGAAGGGCCTGAACTAGTTTAAAACCAGGCTATTTATCCACAGTCCTTTCTTTGTCTGTTGGTCCATGGAGAATCCAGTTTGTACTACTGTATGCATACTTCTCCGGAGGGGGTAGTGGGTCGGGGGGTGGTTTCAAAGGGCCGATAACAGAGGAAATACATTAGGATCCCCATCCTACTAGAAAAGATACAAATTATTCCACAATAATATATACACAGTTGCATTTTTAATCCAATGGAACCCCAACGATATTAAACCTAATTCAATAGGGTTTAATTTAATTCAGTGAAGTTTATCTCAATTCCATAAGGTTTGTCCAGGAAATTACAGGTTATTGTCAGTCTGCCACATCTATAACTAGCTGGTTATTGAACTGGTTATGTCACAGCCATTTTGCAGTGACATCCATGCATTCCAATGTGCATTTATGGACTACCAGTACCAGGATAGCTTGGGTGAAATCCTGGACTGAAGTCAATGGGAATTTTGCCATTGAGTTCAGTGGGGAGAGGAATTCACTCGTGTTTCGTTCCTGACTCTCACAGGATCAGGAAGCAAGATGTTGTGTCTCTTTTTTTGCTGTAGCTTAGGCATTATCTTTCCCCTTACACCTTATCGTGGCAGTTTGTTTTCCACTGGAAAGCTCTTGCTCTCCGCCTCCAAGACTGAACTCCAGGAAATATGTAGCAGAGCATTCTTGGTGGAGGGATGTCAGAGCTTGAATTTACTCTTTCTTGCAGCCCAAAGATAGGAGACAAATCCAACTACCATTAAAGTCAGTGGAAGGACATTGTGCAAGATGCATTTATTCACTCTAGCATGTAGATGGACAATTTTTATGCCACCATTAGGCCTAGCAAAAATTGGGATTTCTCTGATTTATATCAATGGTTGGCAACAGTTTATTTTAATTTTTGTAATTGATGCCCAGATGTCACAATGATGTGTACAATATAAATAAATATGGTGTGTGACAAGGAGAGGCAGTTGAAGCTGTTCAGAATATTAAGGAAGTAGATGTTGCTCCAGTTGTTGCATTGTGAGCGGAATGACCAGAGTAGTTCTACCACAGAATAAAATGACTGCTGCGCTCCATTCTGATTGGATGAGAGGTCTACTTGACTGCTACTATGATGCTTGTCCTGCAAGAATGCATAAGCTCCTCTGGACTCAGGGAAGTGGAATGTGTGCTGATGAAAATTAAGGATACTCAGCTACTATCTCAAAAAGCACTAATGGAAAACAAGCAAAAGCAAAAGCCATCGTGAAGCATCTCAAGGAAAACTCAACTGTGCAGTGATCAGTGTCAGCTGGAGACTCAATTGACTATTGAGTAATTGATTTAGTAATGGTTTTAAATGAGTGTTGAGCAATGAAGATCACATTTCCAAGCAAAACAGATTTTGCATCAGTATAACTCAATGATGGAAAAAAAGAATAGTTGAAGCAGCATTTCTTTATAATTTCTTTACAAACAAAATCAAGTGATATTATCATGTAACTTGTTTAGTGTTTCCTAATCTTTGGGAGCAGAAAGAGAAAGTCAGAAGATATATTGAGTACAGTAACTGATAATAATTAACTCTATCCTGCTCCCACTGCAGTCATTAGGAGTTTTCATATTGACGTTGATGGGCACAAGCATCATTGCTTTGAAGAATGAATGGTATATCCCAGGGGTCGGCAACCTTTACTATCAAAAGAGCCATTTTGCCCCCTCTTCCACTGACTAAAGAAAAATAGTCTGGAGCCGCAAAACATAGCTTACCGCGGCTGAAGAGCCGCATGCGGCTCCGGAGCCGTGGGTTGCCGACCCCTGGTATATCCTGATTCCCGAAAGAATTACATTCAGTCCTTTGTGTGTTAACCCACTGCTTTATCGGGTTATATTTGGCCAGATTAAAATTTTCCCCAGATTTAACAATTCAGATGTATTTCATATAATGGGATCCCCCCTCCGTTCTGTTCATTCTCTAACTGACTCATTCCTGTGATGAGTTCTCCAACAATGTCCCTTGTCTTGCAGGGCTGGTTTTGCAGGTTGTTACTCAGGTGATCTAACATTATTTATTATAGTGAAGTCTGAGACTGTAGCAAGGTGCTGTGGCCTTCCCCGGAGACTGCAAAACCCTTGCTGGGCAGATCAAGGCCCTGCAAAACCCCCCTGCTGGGCGGAACAAGGCCCTGCAGGCTGAATACCCTGAGAGAAAAGGGGCGGAGCCAGGACAGGAAAGGCCAGTATAAAAGGCCAGCTGAGCAGCTCAGTTGGGGGAAGTTGCTGTTGGAGACAGATGTGTTGTCTTTGAGGCTGTGGTTTGGCCCTAACTCAGGCCCTGACTGTCCCACTGACTAGAGCCTCCAAGGGCTGCCAGGCCCGAGTAGCCAGGAAGAGCTACCCAAGACCATTGAATGGGAGCAACCCCCTGAAGCTGGCCCTGACCCGAAGGAGCTGCCTGATGCTGGGGACCCACTGGAGCTGCCTGAGCCTGGTGTACCAGAGGACCTGCTGCGACCCTGGGACCTGGAGGAGCTATTCCTTCCCCATCCCTCCGATGCCCCTGAGGAGTTTCCAAACCTGCTGCTGGTCGACAGTGAGGGATTCATGGGGCTCCTGCTTGCCCTCTACTCCAGCAACCTAGAGGAAGACCCCTGGCTGCAGGTACCTGGGTACAGGGTGGAAGGAAGTAGCCCAGGGTCAGCCGAACATGGTTTGGCTGGGGCTGTGGGCGAACCAGTCAGTGTGTTGTAGCTGGAGCCTTGCTGACTCAGTGGCAAACCACTTTGCCACTGATAGGGGCCTGGGCTGGGACTCAGTGGAGTTGGGTGGGCCTGCGTCCCCCTCCTCCCCTTCCCTAATCACCCTGGGAGTGCTTGGCTCCTCTGAATCCGCCTGCCAGAGGATACAAAGCTTGCCACCCCTGCCCGGCTCGAGGGCTGGGAGCTACAGATGGCTTTGGCCAGCCCTGCCTGCTTGAAGGCTGGGGGGCTACAAACTACATCGCAGCTGTGCCCTGCCTAGGAGTCAGGGGCTAAAGACTCACCAACTGCTAACTTTTTCCTGCCGTAGACTAAGGTGCTGTAGCCTTCCTCAGAGCCTGGGCCCTAGGAACAGCTCTCCCCGCCCCCTCTTTTCTCCCCCCCACTGGGTCGGGCCACATGCTTACAGAGACCATAACTGAACCTCCCAAGAAAAGATGTGACATGAATATATTCTTCTACTGACATTGATTAGCCAGAGAGGTTATTAACGCTACTGAAGCATAAGTACAGGAAGCCCAAGGGCTAGAGCTAAGCCTCTGTGGCTAAATATGCACTTAAGTAATGCCTTAGAGTCTATTTCAGGTTTACTAAAAACTTGAAGAAAATAATATAATGAAAATCAATTAGATGTTTATCTTAGAGATGACAGAGGGTTCCCCCACCCTCTCCTCTAGGAAAAAGTATGTTCTGTAATAATGTTCATCTTTTTGCCATTGTTTGTCTTGTAATCCATTTAAACATGCTATGGTACTATATTTATTTGGGAATTGCCTGCCGAGACCTGCATTGCTGGCAGATCCTATTAACAGACACATCCAGCATTCTTGTTGCATTTGCAAAATAAAGAATTGTGTGCATGGAACCTTCTCCTGTTCCTTTAAATTGTCAAGTAAGAACATATCTACTGTAATAGTGTATCAGAAATTCAGGTTTTGATTAACTTGCCTTGGACAAGAAAATGATTAAGCAGGTGACCACCAACATGGTGGGAACCAAAACAATGTCAGTGGAAGCAATGCTTTGAGATGAAAAAAGAGAACTTCCAATACAAGGGCATGATCCTGCAAACACTTGCTGCCACAGTTAGCTATCAATTAGAGGCCTCCATCTAGTGAAGCAGTTAAGCATATGCTTAATTTTAAGCCGATGAGCTGTTTTTTGGAATATAACTGGTTTATTTATGGTATAAGTGTTTGCAAGTTTGGGCCCTGTATAAGGAATAAAATATATGAAAGTGTGTATTTTTCTGGAGAGAAATACCTTCTTTATCTGTCTTGAGAAGCAAAACTTGGAAATAAAGTACTTTATATGAGAGTGGGTTTTATATCATTTACCAAAAAAGGGAGGGAAAAAAACCAAACAAAAACCCGTGTTGAAGTTTTAAAAGGCACCTCAGTTGAACACAGAAACATGTATTTGTATATTGTCAGTAAACAGAATGGTTGCGAAATGGGAAAGCTGACTCAGAAAACCACAGAGCAAGAAATGCAGTATGCAAGCAACCACAGCACCTTCACTTGGTCCCGTTGTCCCTTAAGACCGCATGATGCAGCTTCCTGTAGCAGTGCTCTATTACCAAGGAGCTATATTCATTTCACTAATGTAGGCAAGGAATCAAGACCGATATTCTCTCAAGTACTTACAGGCCCCATTGCAATAGTTTGTGCACATCACAATCTTTTTTTAATGTAGTTATCCCTGCAACACCACTGTAAGGTAGGGAAATATTATTTTCATTTCATAGATGGGAAACTGTGGCCCAGATTCTCAAAGGTATGCAGGTGTCCATTGCTAATTAATGACTTGCCCAAGGTCAAATGGGAAGTCTATAATGGAGTAAGACACTGAACCCAGATCTCATGATTCCCAGGCTAGCATCCTAACCACCGGACCATCCTTCCTCTCTCTCCATATTTTGTGCATCACTTGTGCTACAATATTCTAATTAGAGATGAGTCTGAACCAATGCTTACACCCAGACACCCCTGAACTTCGAGTGAGTTTAGATCCAGATCTGAACTTCAAACCAAACACACAATCTAGATCAGAAC
This sequence comes from Mesoclemmys tuberculata, assembly GCA_007922155.1. Classification (NCBI taxonomy): domain Eukaryota; kingdom Metazoa; phylum Chordata; order Testudines; family Chelidae; genus Mesoclemmys; species Mesoclemmys tuberculata. The sequence goes on from ML675609.1 coordinate 50,461,897, forward strand.
ATTGAACTTTGATGTACTAATGGCACCGGATCAGGACTTTGCGGCTTGTCCCTCTGATGTTGTCTGGATTAGGCATGACTATTTATAATATTGATATCAATCTGGCAAAATATGCCATGTGAGGTATCATTGGAAACATTATGATTTACTGAATATAAGCTCATCTATATCTGTCATCTTTACACTGTAAACTTGTGTTGTGCTACTGGATGACGCCCTCAATAGATTAGCATCAACACTGTCCAGCCTGATTGAGGGCCAATCAAGGGCCCTCAGCTATACAATGAACCCAAGAAAAGAAGCCAGGGGTTGTGCATATGAGTCCTCAAGACATGCCTGTCAGCAGGGAACTCCAAGTGCTTTTCCATGCCCATGTGCTGTGGGCTTGTTTGAAATATACCAGATGGCAAAAGGACATAAAAGGCAGCTGCACCATCTCTATCTTGTCTTCGTTCCTGCTTTCTATCTCTGGATCAACTATTCTACATCTGAAACTGTGAAAAAAAGGACTGAGACCCATGCATGTACTCCAGAGGAACTGTGCAAGCCTGCAAACTCCAATGCTGCTAAGAATCTGATACATAGGGACTTTGAAGTGATCTCTATGTAGCTGATTGCTTTGATCATTTAACTTTTTTTCCCCTTTTCTAATAAACCTTTGGTTTTGGATACTAAAAGATTGGCTGGCAGTGTGATATTTTGGGTAAGATCTAAACCAATATTGATCTAGTAATGTGGCTGACCCTTTGGGGATCAGGAGAACCTTTTGGTAAAGGGAACAGAGTTTTAAGTAACTTATCTTTTTACTGGACCTAGTTGCTGATTGGGAGCCAGAGACTGAAAGACAATGAGGGGGACTGTGTATTTCCTTCATGGGCTTCTTGATAACCAGTGTGGGAATCAAGAGTATTGTTTGACTGGTTAATGAGTCTAACTTCAGTGTTTGTCACCAGTTTTGGGAGAATCTTCTCTCCTTTTGCAGCTTGCACTGACCTTGGCATTTTCAGGTGGGTACCCTAGGCTTGTATGGGTTACACCCTCTTTCTACAGATAATGATTGTGCGCAAACACTACCCAGAGTACATAACATCATCTTTAGCAATGCTGTGAAGGGGGGGGGTAGAGATGGTTAAGGATGGGGAGGCAATAATGTTTTTAAATGTAAGCAATCTTCAATCAATTAGTAAACTGCCTCCTCTCAACTTTGAGCCCTTTTTTAATGACACCCTGTACCCTTATGTAGCCATCCTCTTCCAGTGTGTCAAGTTACCCCGGTTGTCGTCTTTATAACACTTTTTATTTAGCCTTCCAACATATCTGACACCAAGAAAGTAACTATTAAGAAAAGCCGTTTTGACAGTGAGAATCAAAGAAGGGGAAGAAGTATAATTTTCAACCTTCTAAGAGTATTACAAGTAACTGAGCATATACATTTTGGGGGGGGAAAAAAGTCCTTGATGGTACCCTTTAACCAATCAGAGTAGCAAGCAAGCTCACATTACTGCATCAGATACACTGAGCAGCTGGTGTGGAGGTAGCATTAACACCTACAAATCTCAAGTGTAAAGGTAAACAGACAATTACCTTAAGATTAGTAACCTATCACATGCATGCCATAATCTAGCCTCTAAGCAGCCTACCCAGCAGTTATTCATGAATGCTTTGGAGGATTTGCAGGTAGGTTGGACCTAAATCCAAAAAGGTACTTTCCCTCCCTGGTAGCAGGAATTCATTGCCATCTTATGCATTACACTGCTGCTGATGGCTGTCCCTTCCCAGAGATGCTCAGTCAGCTTCCCATTGACAATCTTTCTCAGCGAAGGACTGGTGGGTCAACCATGGATAAAACTTAAAGCAGATCCAGGTTCCTAGCTGATAGCTCTGTTTTGAATGGAGGGTCTCAACCTTGGAGATTTCCCTGTGTTCCTCTTCCACAAAGCAGCAAAGTCAATTGGTTGGTCAGGAAGAAGGGTGCAAAGAGGGAAGAGCCCTATCTGGTAGGTAAGGGATTTTTTTTTAAGACTAAGACAACTTACTGCAGTAATGGGGCTGTGCAAGTACTCCTCTTCTCCCCCCCCCCCGTGGGGGGGGGAAGAGAGATGAAATTTCTGAGGAAAAGTGTGGAGAGGGAAAAAAAGGAGGGGAGCTCATTGTCAGGAATGGTTCTCCCCACAAGCAAGTCTATCACTTTCTAGGCTGGCTTTTTTTCTCTCTTGCTATTGTTATAAAGCTTTGACCTCTCTCCTGAAGAGGTTGACCTATTATGGAACCAACTTCTATGACTGGCCACTGCTTGTATAGTTTGAAAGTGCATGCGTGCTTCATTCTGGACTGGGCCCTTAGTTGAAGCCTCAGTGCCACCTATAAGCCTTGATCCAGCTCTCCCTCTTTCCATCCTCCTCCAGTCCTTTATTATACATGTTTATCTGCAGTTACTCTTCCTTTGCCTTTGTCTCTTAGAACAAATAGAGGGGTGTGTATATTTACTAAGTGAATAATGGATGAATAGACTCTTACATTTACTGTGTTGTGTTCCTTCTAAAGTAGATTATTTCTACATGGCACAATACAGTGTCGCCAGACTATGTTTAAAGCTAATGAGTCACAGATTAGCATCTCAGAAGTCAATTAACAAGACCGTCTTTTTTTCCCACCCAGTGACTTGTATTTATATATTAATGAAATACAAGACCTCCTTGTGTGGTTACTCATGCCTCAGTTACTTATGAGCAGTGTACAGACATTATTTCTGTTAATGGCCCTGAACATTAATCACCTCAAAAAGACAACTCTGTAATCAAAGTGCTGTATGTTCTTTCAGGAAAGTAATCAAACTGTAGTTGCCATAGTAAATATGGATGTTTGTTTATCTAAGCTCCATGTGCTTCACCTGGCTGGACTGCACATTCCAGCTATTTCCAGGCTCTTACCTTTAGTACTGTCTAGAAAGAAGAGAACAGTGATGGGGTGGAAGTTACTTCAGCTTGATTAGAGGTAGCTGTCTACGCTTAGATCTCAAGAAATCCGAGTTAGTGTGACTGAGTTAATGCTGCAATAGCAGCCTTAATAGTGGAAGCTGGGGTGGCTGGTGCCCAAAATAAGTGGGGGGGGGGGCTGGCAATTAAAACACTCCCCCCTTCCCTGTAGCCCCCAGACAAATATTTTTGACCTTCCCATCCCTTTCTCACACACTTTTGATTCCACAAATAAAATTAGACGGCTAATGACTCTGCAGTTCCTCCTCCTTCTCCAGTAAATGAATTCTGCCTCACCAATCATTTCTCTGCTGTTCCTCTCACCACTGCACTTCTAAAAATGAACAGGCAATCCCATTCCAGTCTGCTCCCCCATGCTCAACACCTGATAAAGGCTGGGGCTCCAACTGATCTGCTCCCTAGCTTTCTCCCTTCTCACCATATCCTAAAGTCTCCTGCTCCCCAATCAGCCCCTCATCACTAGGTCCCAGGCTCCCCCCATTTCTAAACAAGACCTCTCTGTATCAAGTTCCACGCAACACACACTTTTTCCTCCTCCTCTATGGGCAGGGAGATATGTCCTGATGCTGTTTCCTCATTTTTTGGATTTCAATCTAAATAATCTAATTTGTTTCTGGTGGAATTTTGCAAGTTATAATTTGTTGAAACCTTAAAGAACATAACCCTCAAGTAATGGATTTGCTCAAAAGCAAATCTAGGAAATGGTGAGAAGCAGAGACACTGCAACAGAAAAAGCTATCTACAGCTGCTGGCAGTGTGTATATTAAAGCTTAGATTCTTAAAAAACGTATGCACATGATTAAGTTTGCCGCACGCAAGTAGCTCCCTTGAGATCAATGGATTATTGCTGGAATATTACTGGAATAACAGGATTCTGAAAACTGATTAGGAAGTTAAAATATTGAGATATGAAACACACTGAAGGGTTCGCGTGGGGGGCGGGGGAGGAAAGCTTTTACTGGTATCTTTTAATGACTTTCCTTGTGTGGGTCTTGGTATCAGATACTAAATTTAGGAATGGAGCCAAACAGCAACATAAAGAAAACAAATCCCAGAAGCAACTCCTTCCTCGAGGAAAACTTCATGGAATTTGGCGAAAGATCCTGATTTGGGGGAGAGCTTAAACTGATTTTTTTCAAACCTTCCCCAGAGGTTTCCATTGCCTCCTTTATATTGTATTTTGTCAGACGAAGCAATGACAGCATCAGTAGAAGTTAATGACAAACACGACAGTAAGGCGATTCTTGGACTTGTGTTATAGACCTCAGTGTAAATTGGTGAAAGTAGATTAGCAAATACTTCTACAGGTAAGCACAGACTGCGTAAGGCCAGAATATTGATCATGTTCACAGATTACTTTAATTGCTCATAGAGGGAAATTTACCTTTGTGCAGAGAATGTGAAAACAGGGCTCTAGTCTGCACCACTTAATTTGTACTTCATTATGTAGGTGAAATTCATGGTGCTATAAAGGGCTAACACAAGGCCCTGCACAGTACTATAGCACTATCTTGGATGGGAAGAGGTTTTAAGGCCATTCATGGAGCTGCCAGGCAAGGATGCTTTGATATCCCTTTTTGTGCTCTGGCTGAGTGGAACCTGCATAACCCACTATAAAGGGACACAAAGGAGCAGACGGGAGAAGGGCAAACGTGGATCCAGTCGCCCTACCACACAAATGATCCTCAGGGGTTGCAGCAACTATTACAGAGCACAGGATGGAGCAGATGTTGAAGAAGGGGAAGGATGCACTGCAGTTGCACAGTTTCTCCTCATATGGGAGAAATACTCCACAGTCTGCCCACACTTCACCCCCATAATGTCCAAGAATTGCAGCCTTATATGGCCATATTAAATTTCACCTTTAGCATAGGGTCTAAGTGGTTCTGAGGGCCTTGCATTAGACCTCTGCAGAAGGGTGAATTTGCAGCATGAGATAACATCTATAAAAAGGTACAGGAGCTGAAAATGCAGGATTGCTTTATTATGCAGTTTCTTGAACACTTTGTCAGTCGGAGGCTGTTCTGGACTAATCCAGGAAGCAAGCCAAGTATGAAAAACACATTTGAGGTTGTGGAACATCTAAGACTTATTGATCACCATGTAATTACACTTGAAATGTATTGGGGAAGTAACTAAAACAATTTTGATTCTAGGAAAGCTGATTTTGGAGTGTGCAAAATGCCCTCAGGGAGGCTGATTGGAATTCTCTCGTGATGTACAGCAAATTTATTTCAGAGAAGAGTGGAAAATACTTAGAGAAAAGGGGGATAGATTTGTACATCAATTAAGTCTAAATCGACAAAGCTGGTAGTAATGAACCAAAATATTACACATTTGAAAAGGAAGATGAAGACAATGAATTCCATAAGAGCAAGTTAAAGCAACAATTAAGGGAGGAAAATATAAAATGCCAAGCTAGAGCTGCTTATCTGAACAAAGAATCTTGATTTTAGATATAAATCACAATAGGGAGAAGCTACAGATGGAAATATATCCAATCAGAAATAATAATGGAAATATATATATAAAAGATAAAGAAATAAACAATTTGTTACATAAAAATTACCTGGTTTCATACTACAGTAGAAGTTAATTTTCACATGGCAGTGGAAACCATGATTAAAAGTTGGGATAAGTTACACTTGAATGTGATCCTCCTAAAATAAGTATCTAATGCACTGTATGCTGACATTTTTTTATTCCAACTGTAAAATATCTCATGTAAAAATTAAAGATGTATCCAAATCAAGACCTGGTATCTGTGTTTGGGCCAGACTAAATCCTGGATCCAAACACTCCCATATTCTGGCTGCTTTTGGATCCAAATACAAACTGTGCGGCTTTAGCCGATCACTAGTAGTAGGAATAACTAGACTATTTCCACACTTATTGCATGTAGCACCTTTCATCCAAGCATCACAAAACTGTTTATAAATAATCAAAACATCCATGTGAGGTAGGTCATATTAGATCAGTGTCATAGAAGGATAATGTCACCGTGCCTCAGTGGGTCACAACTGATGCTACCAGGTTCAGAACAAACTGCCGAGAAATAGGGCAGACCCACCCCAGGCTGGTGGTTATTCTTTCAAAAGATATATACCAAGCCAGCAATAAAAGTAAACTTTTAGCTCACCACACTGGTTAACAAGAGGTCAGAAAAGCAGTCTCCTTTGATATTCCAGACTTTGTTTCATCATACACATACAATTACTGCAAAGTTCTTTAGTCAGGTTTTAACTGTGGTGAAATAAACTGCTGATACGCTAAGTCTCTGGAAATTACGCAAACGGGCTTGGGGGTCATCAGTGCTTGTTTAAAGCTTCTCTGTTGGAAATCCAGTCCAGAGAAAAGCAGGTAATGATGAAGACAAGATGGTATAGCTGCCTTACATACCCTCTGCCATCTGGGTGGATGCTTGCTTGTCAGTCTCAGTTTGTGAAAAATTATAAGTCCAAAATGGAGTCCAGGGTCATGTGAGCAAGTCACATATCCTTGCATGATTTGTTGAGTCATAGGAGCAACCATTGTCTATGCTCTAATTGAAACAGTCACAGGGAGACCCGTTGGGTGGGGTCAAATTTCTTCTATGGTCTATTGTGCAAGCTAAGTATCCTTAAAAGGACATTAACTTGTGTAGTCCAGGCACAATAGATTTTACCTAGTGTGTATTACTCAGGAATACAGCACAAATGCAAGATGCCAGTACATAGTCAATATCTATAACTTCAGATATAAAATCTATATTTTAAATACAAAATGATATATGCATATAAACAGGAAAATCATACTCAGCAAATCATAACTTTTCCATTGACACCTTACGTGATATACTTTGCAGAAGTTTAGTTGTAATTTTATGACGGTTGGTAGCAACAATGTTATACGTGACTATATTTCAATCATACAATATCACAGATAAACAAAGTCATGAAATAGTTAAATGCCCAGATTTTCAAACAGCATTAATTTTTGGTGACTACATTTTTGGGTGTCCTAGTTGAGGCAACTTTTTTGAATGTGCTAAGCACTAACAATTCTAAAGCAAAAGGAATTCGTGGTTGTTCAGCATCTTTGAAAATCAGGCCCCAAGTGTCTGAAGTATGATGCACAAAACTGAAGGCTCCAAAAATTAGTTCCACTTCTGAAAATGTTGGTCTAAATTACTTGACTGTCATCCCACAGTGAATCAGTTGTAGACTAGGAATAAAACCTAAAAGATTCACAATCACAGTCCTTAAACAGGGATATGCAAACAGCTAGAGAACACGGGGGGGGTTGTGATCACTGTCAAATTCAGTGGAGCTATGACAATTTACACTAGCTGAGGATCTGCCCTTGGATCTCTCCAGCACTAAGATATTCTAAATGTGATTAAGAGTCATTGAGAATGCATTTCTGTATGCTCTGGGGTAGAGGAATTTTAACTTGTGACAGTAAAATCTGCTAAAGGGATCTGGAGTTAAACTGGAGCCAGAGAAAGGTGTATTTTGCCGTCAGCTCAAAGTATGAACTCTGAAGGGGAACTGCAGTGTATCCAATATTTCCTGCTGAGTCAAGCAGAATTCTTCAGCAGTAGGGAAAAGAAGGAGGAGGTGGCTTCCATTACAAAGCAGTCCCTCTGCAACCTCTACTAGCACTGGAAGTGGTTTTATGTCAGTCTAGTCCTTAATGGTGCAAAATTAAAGATTCTTTGTGTGGAATCTCAATAGTATCAAAGTTAACTTCGTGCATTTGTTTACCTACTTACTTAATTTAGCTGTCATGTTTATTATGGGTTTTTTTGTTTGTTTTGTTTTGTTTGCAGGCATAAGCTTTCAAGGGCTGTAACCCATGGTTATTATGGGGTTTGGGGACTAGCTGAGAATGGGGCCCCATTATGCTAGGCACCATCCAGATGAAGAATCAGAGACTGTCCTGACACTTAAGTATTTTCTTCTATGGTTTCTCTTCCTTTTTTTATTTGTTTAATTATTAAAGTAAATAATCTGTCTTTTGTTTTATGCAACTGATTGAGATTGGTAATTTTCTAATTTGGTCTGTCTTTGAGACACACTATTTTAAAAAGGAGGCATGGGAGAGAGTGGATGGTGATGGTAGTTTAACAATTTACTAAGAAAACACCCCAGACTATTTGTTACAGCATAGATGTCAAACTCAGGCCCGCGGGCCAAATCTGGCCTGCAGTGTAATTATATTTGGCCCGCGAGAAAATACCAAATGTCTACTAGAGCTGGCCCGCCGGTAGACAGCGCATGCACCAATTTCACATGTGTTTATAGTATTAAGCTTTGCTTGTTCCAGATTCAATGTTTAAGCAAAACTTAAGTTTGTTTCCATATGAAAAGGTTCATCGTTATATTTGATGAGAAGGAAAAACTTCCTCAATTGTAGACATTTTTTCAATAAATATCAAGGTTGGCCCACGACTTTGTCCAAGTTTTTAATTTTGGCCCACTGTGTATTTGAGTTTGACATCCCTGTGTTACAGAATAATCCAGTACTTCCTGCTTTCAAGCTACTTTCTCATTTCAAATGGCATTTATCCTCGTTTGCTATTTTTTTAAATACTATCATATTTTTAATCTCCTATCATTTCTTTAAGCTTGTGACCCTGATTTTTTTCTCTCTACCCCATGACAAACATCACACCCTAACACGTGCTAATCAACTGTTTATACTGTGGTAACTTAACTAAAAGCCTCTTTAACATTTCCTCATTTAGACAGTTCTCCAGATCAATGGTGAATTATATGAACAAAGGATGTGTTTCATGACATTTGCTATTCTTTTGCTTATTACATATGAGAATTGGCTCAAGCACATTCATTCTTTCATGAATTCATACTGAATGTCCTATGGTAAATTATGCATTGCCACAGGTTTTGCAACCTTATCCTCTATCATTGTTCCAGTATCTTGCAGAGCACTGAAATCAATGTTATAGACCTGAAATATTCTGGCCGCTCACATTTGTCTTAAAAGTGACCTGCACAGAAAAAAAAATTGGATGCATGACATTTTCTGTTTCTTTTGATGTACTGGGGAGACCTGACAGGCTTTTTTTCTAGAGAAGAAAATGATTTTTTCCTTCCTCTTTTTAATCCTAGAAATATCAAGAATATATAGAGAGAGACAGCCTGATTCCTCACTGCTTTGCATTTTAGGCAGTTGTTTATACCTGTTCAAAGAGTATATAAACTATGACTGATGCAGGATGGATATGTTTTATACCCACTTTGTAAAGTGACTATATGAGGTGTAAGACACTGGAGAGTCAGGCATATTGTCTTCACTTTTCTTTTTGAGAGTTAGTTGCTTCTAAGACTAGAATGCTAGAGGACATAGAGCTTTCTATGCCTTCTATTCAACAGATAGTGACATTGGCCCTGATTCAGGAAAGCACATAAATAATATAAGCTTAAATCCATCCCTATTCACGGGCCGCCCCAGTGATTTCCATGGGAGTTAAATATGTGCTTCTATGCTTTTCTGAATAGGAATGCTTTCCTGAATCTGGTCCATTAAGAGCTTTTTAAACAGTTTTAAAATTCCTTACTTTTTCTTGCTCAAATTTCATTTCTTTGGTTCAGTCATCCATAGAAACTTCCAGAAAAATTTAGATAAACAGTAGCTGAATTTCTAATCTTAAAACAAAAAGCAAGCAAACAAAAATATTAGACCCTCTTGATACACCATATGGATGCAATCCCACCTCTCCTTCCCCACCCCCCATTTACAGGTCATATTTAAATAGATTTCCTTCCCAGCCCAACAGATTCTTGTCCCATTTCATTTTACTCTACATCTCAGACACATCCCATCAGTTTGCATTCTAACATATTTGTTGCTGTTTCCCTTCAGTCTTAAGAAAACTAAGACCTAAAATTAAAATTCTGATTATACTTTTACACCATGCTACTCTCCCCAGTGAAAAATCCTTCAGGAGGGGATAAATAAGTGATGAACACTCTAAAAGATTCATCCCAGGGGCAGCTACCCTACAGGGAACCCAATGGGACAAAACTACTAACGGTTCATGCCAAGTTTGAACCACACTGATCACCATAGTAGAGGAAAAGATATGCCCTTTAAAATAAAAATCTGCAGTTGTTGTATTTTCTGGTGTTTTTTGTTATCTAAAAGCAAATCTACTATAAATTCCATGACTATGTAACTCCTGAGTTAAACAGTAATTCAGTTGCAAACCCACAATCCATTCTTATTACCTATTCCTATTTTGTATACCTCTTTGCTTCAGTAGTTAAAATCTCCCATTATGACTTCTTTAGCCTTCTTATATTTAATCATTAAACATCCAATCATTTCAACTTTGTCATGGGGCCTATAAAAAGTTCACACTCTCAATTATTTCTAGTCTTAATCCATGGCTTTGTATCACCAGATTATCAAAAATTTTGTATTTCATGGACTAATATTTACCTGCCCTAATGAGTTTTATCTCTTGTTTTCCAGGGTGTTTTTAAAAAATGTAGTTCAGGAGGTTCACTTTTCTAAATTAAAAACAGGTAAATAAACCCCAAATTAGGTCTATTTTTTTCATAAATTCCAAAATATAAATGAACATAGTGTAATAGCAAAAACTCACCCATGTGACCAAAACTATACAGTGTTGTAGTTTACTAATTAAAATGTAGCAATGTGGACTAAAATATAAAATAGGTTCTAAAAAATAGCCTTTATCATTGGAGTCTGAGCTAAATAGCCTTGTGAATAACAAACTTTAAAAAAATGAAAAATAGCTTTGTGTGAAAAATAGGCAAGTGACTAAACCATGGCACAAGGAAGCATCTGGTAAAATATAATTCATAAATAAGTTAATAGCAACTTTTGGAGAATGTATTGAGGCCACTTGTTTTTGTATTTCTGGCCAGTTTGTGCCCAGATTTATCCTATAAACCAGTTTGCTGGATCAGATTAATAGATTTTTTATAAATGTGCTCGTTATTTGTGTACAATCTTTTCCATCAATAATGTAGTATTTTACTTCTATTGCTAACTTTTCCTTTATGATGGAACAATTAAATAAATGGCTCTTTTGAATTATACGTCTTCATAAAAATTCAAAACTTCTCTAATTTTCTATTTCAAAAGTCTCTGCATGTCTTTTTTCCCTCTCTTGTAGCCATGCCTCAGACACAATGTACTTTCTACCCCTTAATTGCCTTTGTGCATTTATCTTTGCAACATTGATTTAAAGCATGCTTTAAAAATATCTACTTTTTCCATAAGAACACTTATCAGTTAGATGTAACTCATCCCGTCTGTACAGGATTCATCTGTTTCCTTTCTTGAAAAGAATATGCTCTGTGAAGTGTGGATTGTTTTCTCCCTCCTAGCCCCTCAGTTTCAATGACGTGTACAAATTAAAATGTCATTACATCATCTAGAATTTTTGGTTTTCCTTTTGTTCTCTTTACCATTTTCACGTTCCTTCCTTGACCACAACCAGCTTCATTATAACTTTTAAAAAACATTTGTAATAACTTTTATTCTATTCTGCTGTTTAAGTCCTTGTGATATGCCCATTACCATAATATCGAATACTCCTTCTTCCAAAGAGGATGGCAGCTGTAGAGGGGAAGTAAACATTATTGGTGGTATCATTAACTCCCAAACTGATTTATGTCAGGAAGTCCATTAGGTTTGGAGGGAGCATGCTGCAGAGAATAGTTGCTTTTCAGTTTCACCCCCACCAAAGGTTTGCTTTATCTCAAACTATAGACACCGCAGTAATCCTACTAAATGGCTTTTTAAGGCTTTCAGGAAAGGAGTATCATGTAGAGTGGAACTGCCCTTTACTACTTCCAATCTTTCAACCCCATTTTCACACTGGTGCTCCCTTTTATCCCCAACAAGAAGGTGTTATTGGGTTACTGCAATTGATTCCAAATAAGTATGGTGCTTTCATTCTAGTTCCCGATGAATATTGGGCCACATAAGGCAAACAGATGAAAAACCACCTGTGTAATTTGGTAGTAACTACTCAGGACTGATATAGCAGAGCAGATAGATGTTGCAGGCCAGGACCTGAATTTGATTTTGTTGATGTTGATCCAGGACTTCCAAGATGTACTAATTTATGTCTTGAGTTCTCTCCCCCAGTAAGATATTTGACTTGCACCTGTTTATTGCACTATCATAATGCCTCACTATTGGCCCATCAGGACCTATGTAAACCTGATAGCTATTTGGGGGACAGAGCAGCTCCTTATTGGTGCCTGTAAGGTGTAGGGGTGTCACTGAGTACTGCTGCCTATGGCAAGAATCCAATCTGTGGTGTTAATCCATTCTCTCAGCCAAATTCTGATATTTTTGTTGCAAATATAACATCAAGGAGTAGTCCAATTCCAAAGTTGTGTTTGTGTGGGAGCAGAAAAATTTCTGCATGTGTTATTAGATATGCATGTAGTGATATCTATTTCCTCTCTGCTACTGTTTAAACAAATAGAGGAATATTTCAGTGATGCCCCTATAATCAGACTAGACCGTAAGCATTTTAAAGGGGGAGACTGTGTTTTGGGAGGTGTTTATATGGCCTGTACTATAGCAGGGCCCCGATCTTGACTGATGCCTCTGGAATACAAATAATAAATTAGTATTAAACGGACAGGATAAACTGTTAAACCCAGAAGGTTCCATAACAACTGGGGAGTCCCTTTAATGGGAGACTGGCCGAAATGTCAACTCAGAAGATTCCGTGGCAGTTGGCAAGGGTTGGTGGAAAAAAAGATCAAGACCTCGCAGTGGAAGAAGAGAAACTTATCACTGAAGGAGCTTGCCCTGGTGTTTTGTAAGCAGCGGTGGGAACTTTAAAAAAGGGAGGTTCTGCCCCGCTAGCTTCTCACAGGCTAGGAGACTTTATTTATTAGCGAGAGCGTTTCATGAACTCTGGCTGGTCAGAAATCACTGCGTGGCCATTTTCTAGAGCTGTCCAGTGCGGGCTACATCAGCTTAGCCTCCAGCTAGCATCTGGAAAGGCAACGCTCAGCGGGCTCCCGGTCCCGCTCCGGGGCGGGTGCAAAGGCTGGAGGGGGAAAGGACCACTGAGAAAAGAGCCTTTTTGCCTTCCTCCAGCGCCTTCCCCAGGCGTGCAGAGAGGCGCTGCCTGCATGGGTGCAATGGTCGGGCCGGGGCGTGACCGGCGGGGCTTGGGAGCGGTGCAATTGGCCTGGGGGGGCAGCGGGTCCTGCGAGCGAAGGGCAGAGGCGGGCAGCGGTGCAACCCAGGCCCAGCTGCAAACGGCAGGGCACGGGAGCCGCGGATTCCGAGGGAGAACGGCGGGGTCACAGCCCCGCGGGGGGGGCGGGAGGGTTCCGACCAGCCCGGAGCCTCCGCTGTGCTCCCCCCGCCTCCTCCGGCAGACGGCAGCCCCCCTCCCCCACGCGGCCTCTTGGCGCGCGCTGCCCGCCCCGCCTCGGCGGGAAAGCATTCCGCCAAGGTAACGCACCATCACTCCCTCGCCCGCCCGCCCCGGCATTGTGACGTCACCGCGTAGGGCGCCGTGCCCTGTGACGTGAGGGCCGAGGCGCCCTCTCTCCTCCAATCCGCGTGGCCGGGGGGCGGGTTTCTCGCCGCCCGCCTATGGGAGGGAGGGGGAGTGCGGGACCCGGATGAGGCGGCAGCTGGCCGCGGCTGTGTGAGGCGGCGGCGGGGCCGGCGAAGGGAGCCGCACAGGTGCCGCGGCCGGAGCCCGGCGGAGGCTGCGCCCCCCCCCCCCATGCCCACAAGATGGAGGCGGCGCTGGTGTGAGGGGGGAGCCCGTGCCCAGGGCCGCGCGCGGGGGGCGCCGAGGCGGAGATGCTGCTGGTCTATGTGGTGCTGATCTCGGCTCTGGCCGGCTCCTGCCTCACGCTGCTGCTCCAGCTGCTGCTGCTCTACCGGAGGAAGCCGGAGCCCCCCGGCGCGGCCAGGGTCGCCGGCGGCCTCTTCTACGCTCGGGTCCTGCCCGACCACAGCCTCAGGGACTATTTCCACGGCGCGGAGCCGGCGGGCGCCCAGCCGCCCCCGGAGCCTGCCCCCGCTGCCGCCTCCAGCCCCGGCGCCGCCAAGCCCCAGGCGGAGCCCGGCGCCAAGCAGCAGCAGCAGCAAGAGCCCCCCGCGCCCCTCTCCTCCCGAGAGGAGACCTGCTACTTCCTCAATGCCATCTGCCTCTTCCTCTTCAGGGAGCTCAGGGACACCTCCCTGGTCAGGCACTGGGTCACCAAGAAGATCAAGGTGGAGTTTGAGGAGCTGCTGCAGACCAAGATGACAGGGAAGGTGCTGGAGGGGCTCAGCCTCAGGGACGTTTCGCTGGGCGACGTGGTGCCCCTCTTCAAATCCATCAAGCTCATCCGGCCGGTCATCTGCAGCGACGAGGGCTGCCCCGAGGAGCTGGGCTTCGAGGTAGACCTGGAGTACAATGGTGGCTTCCACCTGGCCATCGACGCGGACCTGGTGTTTGGCAAGTCGGCGTACCTCTTCGTCAAGATCTCCCGGGTGATGGGGAAGCTGCGGCTGGTCTTCACCCGCTTGCCCTTCACGCACTGGTCCTTTGCCTTCATGGATGAGCCTGTGATAGGCTTTGAGGTGAAGTCACAGTTTGAGGGGAGGCCCATGCCCCAGCTCACCTCTATCATCGTCAACCAGTTCAAGAAGGTCATCAAGCGCAAGCACACCTTACCTAATTATAAAATCAGGTAAGGTGCTAGGTGTCCCTCTTCCTTGGGGTTTCCTTGGGACAGACTGTATTTGAATGGCTGTCATGTGCTCGGAAGTAGATAAGAAAAGGTTTTTATTGGCACTCTTTCATGCCTATGATAATGGCACTTGTATAGTATTTTTCATCTTATGATCTCAAAGCGTTGTGTAAAGGTAAATTAGTATCACTTTATTGATTTTACATAGGAAGAAACTGAAGCACACAGAGTGTGCCCAAAATCATATAGTAAATTAACAATAGAATAGGTGATAGAACGCAGATATCCCAACGCCCACTCCAGTGCCTTATCCACTTGATCCATGCTATCTCTTTGGAAAGAAGAAGGATGGCCTTGCGGCTAAAGTACAGGATGCAGAGTTGGGATATCTGCTCTGTTCCAGCATCTGCTATTGACTATGTGACAGTGGGCAAGTTTCTTACGTGGCCTCACTTTTCTGGTCTATAAAAACGGATAATAATTCTTCATGTGAGGCAGGAATTAATTGATTGACTGTAAAGTGCTTCTCTGAAAGGCACTATTAAAGTGCAAAATGTTGTCTCTCTTTTTCAAGTTCATTGCTGCTTCTCCCCAAATCCCTCCTCCGTCTGCTCTTGGGCAGACCCCAAATGACCTGGGCACTGCTGCTTGCTACTCACACTGTTGTCATGGAACGTTCTAGTGAAGTCTTTGTCTTTATTGTGGTAAAGGAGTGTGAAGAGCACCTTCTGTGTGATACATACACACCGCAGTTTCCCATATAATGGGATGTCCAGTGATTTATCTGTAGTGGAAGAATCCAAGTTTCTGCCTGGTCCATATTCAGTAACTTACCAGTCTCAGGGAACACATTTGTCAACTCATCTATCTGTATGTTCTTCTGTAATTTTCCTAATCACATGCTAAATATCTTATTGTGATCTGTTGAACTCATTCCTCAGCAATAAGACCTCTGTGCAGTTCTTCACAGGGGAAGCCACACAAAGGAATCACTGAAGAGGTCCATCTGGATTCTAAAGTGTATCTAATTTTTATGTTGAGGAGGTGACTTTAAAAGTTTTTCCCATCTATTCTTTGTTACAAATTATAATGTTAAGCTTGTGTGAATGTTCATGTGTAGAACATGAGCTATGGCTTGGAAAATCCACGTAAGCAGGACAGGTAAGAAGCTTCTCAGGGTAAATGGCATTTCAGAAGTGACGCAATCTAAGCCAATGTGGTTGGATCTTCCTGAGTCTTCAGACAGTGAGTTTCAGTACTTAGCTGTTACTCATAGCCTTCTCACAGTGCAGCAAAATGAAAACTGGACACTTGTCAGCTTTAAGGGCTGCTGTTCAGAACATTGTGGAAAGCAGTGAAACCCACAAGAATCCGATCAGTTTCATACTGTTGCAGTTTGGGAAAGGGATTGGAGCTATCAACTGTGGGAAAAGGACCTAAAACAGATTTTAAACCATGATATGAAGACTTCAGTAACTCAGCCAGAGGTTAGGGGTCTATTACAGGAGTGGGTGGGAGAGGTTCTGTGGCCTGTAATGTGCAGGACGTCAGACTAAATAACCATGATGGGCCATTTTGACCTTAAAGTCTATAAAGGTTAGGACAGCAAGACCTCTGTTGACTTCAACAACCACTTTCAGAAAAGGGGTGGTGTTGGGAATGGCCGGGAACGTTTTCTTCCCTTCTTCCTTCCAGTTGCCAGGATGTCTGTTTTGGTGTAGGTCAGTGATGGCTCACTCTCCTCTTCAAGCAATTGTGGGGGGGGGAAGGGGTCTTGTGCCTCACTTGGGAGATGCCCCTGGACAGTGGGAGCCCTCTCTCCTCACTTTGGTCTGAACTATGAAATGTCTTGTATGTACATTAGAGCTACTGGGTTAGGAGTGTGAGTGGGGGTGAAAGAGAAGAAGATTGATAAGAAAGAGAAGTATGTTGTGGTGGAGGAGCGATTGGCTTTGAAAAAAAGAACTAAGACAGAAAATACTGAGGGGGGGTAGAGTATAAAATTTAGTAAGAAAGAGATATGAGTGTGACAGGGAGAGAGAAGGTAACTGACACTGAAAGCAATGCAGAAAAGGTATGCCACGATATGTTACAGGAAAGAAGAGAATGAATTCCAGGGAAAGAAAGTCTAAAATTTCATAAGCTAACTTGACTCTTCTTATTTTTAAATAAAATATTAGAAACTAAATAATTGTTCCCTTAAATTGAAGGAAGGTTGGCTTTTGAAGGGTATCATGGTAGCATAGCTGTTTTTCACCTTTGCTTGTAGACTTAGTACCCAGGCCAGTAGATATTGGGTAACAAAATATCCAGCCCTGTATATAGGACTGTTTCCTCAAGAGATCTGAAGGATTAAAACTTAGAGCACATTCTGTGTGCACGGTTTTGACCCCAGTATACAGCGGGGTAAACCTGAGGCACAAGTGATTTGCCCAAGATAACACAATGTCAGTGGCTATTGGGACGGATACAGGAGTTTCTAATACTGTTCTCAACTCTAAACCACACTGTCTTGTGGATGACAGTTTTGGAAAAGTAATCTTTCTTTTTAGGCATTGTTTGTTTTAAATTTCGTTAAAAGAAGGTAAACACAATAGCCTGTGGTTCAGATATTCTTTTAGAGCCATGTTAATTTAATCTTTTATGCAGATTTTCAGTGTTTGGGAGGAAGCCATACATTTTACACCCTTTTAACAACCTGTTTCCTGACAGTAAACATTTAGTAATTTCTCAGCTGCATGGAATGTATTTGTCCCCGCCTCTCTCTTCTGTGATTTTAAAATATTATTGGTTAAATATTTAACAAGCTGCATGCTGTTTGCAGTTCAGGTTCACTCTACTCTAGGAGTTCTCAAATAAATAACTGAATAATTGTAATAGTAATAGTCTTAGCTATGTCTACATTATAAGCTCTATAGCAGCACTGCTGCAGCTACATGACTGTAACATAGGCACTTGCTACAACAATGGAAGGAGGGTTGGTGGTGGTGGTTGGTGTAATAAATCCACCCTCAGGAGGCAGTGGCTAGGTCAACTGAAGACTTCTTCTGTCAACCCAGCAGTGCTATACAAGGGCTTAGGTTGGCTAACCTGTGAATAATCTACACTCCATTTAAACACCCATAGCTGGCCTATGCCAACTGATTCTGGCTTGGAGGGCTTAGACCAAGGGGCGCTTTAATTGTGGTATAGACATTCTGGTCTTCAGAGTGATATATAGAGTGACAATCCTGGAAGGTTTATGCAGGTGGCAGATAAGGGGCATATGCTGCGGTGAAGAATATGTGTTTTGAGTTTGTTGTGCGTGCCGATTATGTTGGTTTGTGCAGGTGGCAATTGGCCCAATTAATCCATCTGTGCAGTCTCCCTCACACAGCCAATGAAATTGTTGCATGCAAATTAGCTATAGGGTAAGGATGGTGAGTTACCTCTGATATCACAATGGTCAGGGCTCTTGGCATGGCATATTTACATGTCTTACTGTAGCTGTACACAGCACAGGTTTAACTCATAAATGGCTGAGAGCTTAAAAATTGCTTGGTAACAGCCCATGAAACCCAGTGATGATAGAACCTGGTGATATTCTGAACAAGAAGTCCTCAACCCTGCTTGTAGCTATTTCCGTTGCTGCAACTGATTCTGCAGACATAATAGACTTCAGAGTGGCATTCCTGGAATGTTACTGTATAGATTATACCACACTGAATTGGATGAATATTGGTCTTCATGATTTGATTTATTCCAATTTTGCAATTTAGCAGTCCAGAAGAGAGGACAAACTTTTTAACATGCTGTTAGAGCTAATGCTGAAATATTTACAAATTCTTATTTATAAATGTTTCATGGAGACGTTCCAAAATACCTTTCTCTTTACTTGGCTCTTGATCAAGAGTATTTGGATTTAGCAGAACAGTTATTTTGATGTAACCGTTGTCATGCAAGGACAGAGCTACCATTCTTCAAGTGCCTGTTGGCTAAAATATCTGAACAAGGCCACTAGTATTATCTAAGTTTTAAGTTTTTCTTTATCTTTCTTTAAGCACCTACTGATGTGATGGTTCTTGGGGAATCCAGGACTGAATGTCATCTTGTTACTCCCTTACCTCCGGCATCAGTATGTCTTTCTTTTACTGAACTAGGTGTCAGCTCCCTTGCACCATCAGCCTGTTAGCCCCCCCAAGCAATCTCTTTTGCGCTTTGCCAATTATACTTTACTTTTCAGGTTAACCGTAAGTGCACCCGAGTTCCTCTGAAGCATTCCCCTGTAGCATTCAGCCCCATAACCACTGAACACTCACAGAAATATTGGGTCTGTTGTTCCCAAAGGAACAGTATGCACATCAGCTTTAATGATTCAATTCAGGATCAGCATTTTGTTTAATGCCACAGCACTGAGATATATTTATAGCAAAAACAATAAGTTTATTATCAAAGATTCAAGATCTAAGTGATCGTAAGTAAGAATATTGGAAACATGATACAATTTCTAAGGTAAGCTGATTAAAAAAAAAGAGAGAGAAAGCTATTGCTTTCTTTTAATTAATATACTGGAAAGTCTTGTACTTAAAATATGCAGACTCCCTTATTGCTTTAGTTATAATAAACTGATTAAGTATCTAAGTGGATGAACTAGCAAGACCTTGAATTTGAAAATATAACAGATGTCAGATTTGTAATATTACTGCTGTAGAAGGAAGTGGTGGTAGAATCAGGAGGGAATGGTAACTAAAGAACTTTAAAATAAGTGTCTTCTCACAGGAATGAAACTTTCTGCATCTTCTATCTAGTGAAGCATGTTCTACATTCCCTACAGGTGTGCCTCATAATGGAACTTTCCAAAATGTTCCAAAAAACATGGAATATTTGAAAGCTTAATTTGGGAGCAGGTTTGACCTAAACTAAAATAAGAGTATCTTCCTGGGTTTGCACCGATTTAACCTAAAGTGGTTTTTAATCGGTGTTGCCATGTAGACAAGTCCTAAAACATTCAAAGAACACAACTCTTTATTCACACTTGTGTAAATCAGGAATAACAGAAATGTAGAATTGAGTGTAAGTAAGAGGAATCTGACTCAAATTCCAAATAACTCTTTAACATGCTTTGGCAGTTTTTTCTGTACACTGCTGAAAATTGAGACTGCTTTACTTGCAACACACAATACACCTCACTAATCAGAATCTCCAGGTCCTTTACAAATGTGGATAACTAGCATCCTCAATTTATTTTACATATAAGGAAACAGATATTGAAAGACTGGCTCAAACTGTCAGAACCAGCCAGTGGCATCTAGGAAAAGAAATCAGTTGGTCTCGTATCCATTCTCATGTTGCAGCCACCAGGGAATTAGGGACATTTAGAAGTATAATATTACAGTTAATCTAAGCCATTTAGCACATTCCTTTATAATGATTTTTCATTTGCTATTTTTAATGCCGAAACTGAAGTTAACAGCCACAGCACCCTTTTTAACATACATTTTGCATTATTTAAAGTAAGATGTAGTTTTGTCCAAACATCCAATCTGTGATACTAGCTGAAGAAGAATTTATTAGGAACTTGATTCACAGTTACTTAGTTTCTCAAGAATGCACCAGAACTTTGAGGAAGGGATCAAATGCAGAAGATAAACAGATTCAGAGAAGCAGTGTCTTACAAAGACTACTTTCTAGTAATGTTTTGTTATCAGAAGTTAAATGCCACAACTGCTCACTTATGACTTAACTCATTAACTGACTAAATGTATGTTAAACAATAACTGATTCCAAAATAAAGCAGGTGATTATATAGATTTTTGATCTTTGACAGTATGACCCAGAAGCTTTAGTCTTACCTATTTTAATTCATCAAATACAGAACTTGTTACATAATTTTTAAAATTGTCTCCATGTTTTCCAAGAAGTATAAGCCAAAATGTAATGTAAGCAAGATATTGGCTTGAAATGGTTCTCTGCTATTGAAGTGACAAACCTAAGTAAGAGAGGTCTTGAAAAATGTAGTGGATATTTATTAACTGGAAGTCTAAACTTAGCCAGAATTACCTTTTAAAGATAAGAATAGAGGCACCAGTGATGTCCAGGAGTAGTACTTGGTTGAGAATCCCACCACTCAACTTTCCTAATGTGCTAGAAAGAGAGAAGAGGCTGAGACTTTTACTAAGATGCTGTCTCTGGATTCTACTGATATTTTTATATCTCCTCTTTCTGGCAAAACAGGTGCTTGTTACAGATTTGAAAATCTGTTTGCTGTAGCTGCCAGAAAGGAAAAGAGACATCTGTTTCTTCTTTCCTATCTTTTACTCACCCGCTCCTGGGGGAAAGCGTCTGCTACTCTATTTTCTCTTTTTCCATTTTCTGGGTCCTTCTCCCTGTGGAAAAATTCCAATACCGGCCTTTGCTGCTGTCCATAGGGATATCAATATGAAATTGACATAATTCTTGTCAGCTTCACTGCTGCTCACATGGTTCTTAATAACACCAATGACCCTGACCAAACACTTCACTATATTGCTTGGCAACCTATGATAAAACAGTCAGTAGAGCTTTCTGTAGATGCTGCAATGTACCGCATTTGGAAGATGATCTTCACAGCTGCAAGGGCAAATAACTTTTTATTTAAGCACATTTATTTTTTAAATTGATTAGCTTATACAAAGCTCTAGGCACCCTGACACATAATTAAACATTACAGCAAAACAAAACCCCAACAGCATTAAATAACGATTCATAAAGGAACTCTGCTAGCCTTCAGGAACTGAAAAGCTGCTTTCTGTTCTTTCATCATTCTGGGAATCATACCCTCCACCTACTCCAGAAATCCTGTTGAGCAAGATGTCTTTTGCAGTATGCTTAGAAGGTCACCAAATTCAGTCTCTGATCAAATGAAAGCTTTAATTCTGTTTGGTATTGATGATTTTTAGCTATTGGTTTAGAATAGCAGAGAAAAGGGTTTTAACATCTTTATTCCAATTTTTTTGTCATATAATCTCATTATGGTTCTCACAGTCAGAAGATAAAACTCAGAATCCCTTATCCTCCTGAAAAAATAGTGTTTTAAGTTCTTTAAAAAAATAATTAAAATAAGTCAAGTTCTATAAGCAATAAACCACTTTTGGATGGGTGATGGGATAAGCTCTTTGATTGATGACCAAATACTGCATTTTAGTGTCTTACCTGCAATTTAAGGTAAGGAGTGTAGGAGAATTACATGAGTACCAAAAAATTCTCAGTGAATATAAAGGATGGTGGGAACAAAAAAAAAAACCATAGGCTCTACCACCTATTTGAAAGGGTGTACATGAGATTCTTTGACACAATTGCAGGTGAAAAGTAAAACTATGGAACTGGCTTACCTTTCTTACTGTTGTGGATTTTAAAAAAATGCTTGCTTTCACACTGGTGGTGAACTTTTTGGGTGAGTAGATGCTGGTGGCATGAGAGCCTGGGGGAAATCTGATAAAGTTCTGTTGAAAACTTTTTGAATTTGATATGAAAGTGTGTGTGTGGGGGGGGAAGGCGGAGAAGGGGAACTGTAATGTTTTGAATGTTTGCTTTTTTTGTGGGTGTTCTGGTATCTGAAAAAAAGACTTGTGTCAAACTTGGTCTTCAGTGAGGACAAGTGCCTTTGTTGTCCTCCAACAAAGTTTAGTGTTTTCCTAACTGGTCTGTCATAAGTTGCATATTTCAAGGCTTTCAGTAAAGCATCAAGGGTTTATTTCATCTGATTAGTAATCTTATCTTCGAAAACTCTGTTTTAGTTTTAAGATTAATATAATACAGGAAACCTAATTTTTTTGTTAAAGTGGGAGAAGGCATTGTCTATTGTTAAGGGACAAAATTGGGAGTCCAACTTCCCATTGTAACCCTGATTCAATCCATTTAATTTTTGCCTAAGTTTCCCTACTTAAAAATGAGGTAATACTCTGCTGTGTCATATGGGTATTATGCAAATCTATAGCACTTGGAGATTCTCATATACAAGGTAATACACACAAACATTTATTCCTTTGCATAAGTTATGAGGATTTGGTCTTGAGATCTTGTAGATCTTTTTAACAAAATAAGACGTTAGAAAGCTTTTAGTAGCAATTTGGGGGTGGAAAGCGAGTTTCAGCAATTCAGTAGTGGAATAGAATGCTGCTCTCTAATCTAGTGGTCTCTAAAGTTTTTCAATCGCACGCCTCCCGTTACCCAGTCCATGCTCCGCTGGGAGTGGGGCCAGAGGCACAGTCGGAGACTACAGTAAGGGTCATGGGCTGTGGCTCCGAACAGGGCTGTAGGGGTAGAAAACCCCCTAGAACATTCCTCCATGTCCTTTTATAGAGACATCCCACAGTTCAGGGACCTCTACTCAAAACACTATGGAACTTAATCTCATGCTGACAGTTTCACTATAGTAGCTAGTAATTTCACGTTATTGGGTTACTGTGGTAAACTGCTTATTCT
The DNA here is from genome assembly GCA_007922155.1 of Mesoclemmys tuberculata. Classification (NCBI taxonomy): domain Eukaryota; kingdom Metazoa; phylum Chordata; order Testudines; family Chelidae; genus Mesoclemmys; species Mesoclemmys tuberculata. Next base: position 50,485,037 of record ML675609.1, read on the forward strand.
GCATTCCTTCAGGGATTGCCTGAAGTCACCAACACTCGTCTGTTTGTAATTCATGTTCACACTTGCTTCATTTTTGTTAACATTTCATCATTTTCCACTGAGCAACAGGAGAATTTGTTAATCGTAGTGAAAGGTAAACAAAATAAATGGGGGTGTATTTGAGAGAGCGGAAGAAGCATTTGAGGGAAAATATTAGACACTCAAATGAGTAGTTCAGTAAAGAAGTGTCAGCGGGGACTACTCTATTAATGGTTCTATTTTTGAAACAGTAGTAGTATAACATTGAATTGTGCCTTTTTTCAGAGCCATTACAAATAATGGATGGGACCAATGAAGTTATGAAGCAGAGCAGTTTTATTGTCTTTTTTTTTTTTTTCCTTGAACAGCTTATAACAGGTTTGCCTGAAGAGTCAAGTGAGATTTGTAATTTAATGGGACAGTTTTAATAAAGAATACCAGTTTGTAAGTGATGTGAAAGCCCCTAGATATCTTATGTTTGCTTCATTTAAAAAAATGCATCACCAAAAGTGTCTAAATATGTTTATTTTACTATTGTATTATCATGGCTTCTGAGCAGTCAAGAGAATTTGGATCTAACACTGGGTTAAACTTTCATTTTTTTTGCAGAGATGAGCAGACACATGATTTTTGTCTGAATAAAAACATAAATTCTCAGATTTTCAAGGTCAGAAGGCAGGAACCATTCTAGTCCTTTCATCTGACCAGGTGCATAATGGGCCATAGACTTTCACTAAGGGGTTCCTGTATCAATCCCATAACTTCTGATTGAGCTAGAGAATCTTCTAGAAAGACATACTCTTGATTTAAAGACTTAAAGCGACGCAGAATCCTTGGTAAATTCTTCCAACAGTTAATTTACCCTCACTGTGTTTAAAAATAAAAAGCAGTACCTTATTTCTAATCTGAATCTTTTTAGCTTCTGCATTTGGTCCTTATCTCCAGGGTGCTTAGTACTGTGACTAGGGCATATAGAAGATTGCCTAAAACTCAGGGATAAATCCTGATTGACAGCTTTGCTCCTTTGTGCAATAGAACTTCCTACAGTTAAAAGGAAAGCTTGCCTGTGCAGGAGACAGCTAATTTGGGGGTTGGACCGAAGCTGTGGAACGAAGTCCTATAGGCGCTAAGGACTATTGCCAACTTCCTCACCTTCCACTCCAAGAGCAAAGTGCATGTCTGTGTTTAACTATGTTCCAAAACAAAACACTCCACTGCATAAACTTCTCCCACTAGAAAGGAACAAACGCATGACAGCTGTTAGTCATGTTGCTTAGTGGACTACCAGAGGACGTTCAGATACTACTGTGATGAGTGTGGTATAAGAACTTTATAGAATAACTTCATCCATTGGATCTTATGCCATTTGTCTGCTAATTTAAAAGATCCTTCTACCATGAGGTCTTCCTACTGTATAGGTTCTTATGTACCATAAGTCATCACTTAACGTTTTCTTTGTAAAACTAAATAGACTAACTACTTGAAGCAAAAACATATTGCCTTGCATATTGTTGGGTTGCAAAGTTTTAACCAAGTGCAGAATTTGGCCTGCAATAACTTTATTATTGGGTATGTGTGTGATATCTTCTCAATTTCACACTTCGAGTTCAGGTTTAGTTTTCAGGGTTAGCTTTTAAAAAAACAGTACTGTGGCATTTCATTATTACTGTGCCTCACTAAATCAATCTCAAATATTTTGAGTTTACAAACAATAAGAAGGTGAGTTTTGTATTTACTTTTCAGAGTAGAAATCAATTTTAGCCTAACAATGCATTGGATAGCCTGTTGTGGCTTTTCAGTGCTGATGGAAGCGTCACTAGACGCTTTAAATACATCTGTTTCAATTTACTTATTTTATATGGTGACAAGTAGTAAAACATGAAACCAGTTTGAGTGTTTTGTGAAACTCTGGGCTTGTGTAAAAGTGAGAAAGAACTGCAAAGAGGGTGCAAGGGATGGCAAAGGTGCATCTTTATTTTTGAGTGCTGCGGAGTTGGGGGGAAGGGGAAGGTCCTTCCCATCTCTATTATAGCTGGAGGGTGCCTGCTTCCTTAGCTCCTGTAAGTTTGAGGAATGAAAGATGGGGGGGGCGGTCTTTCCCACATAGTCGGGCAGAACAATACTGTTAGATGAACTTGGAAACAGGAGTATTCAAATATTGATGAGAAGGATTTAAATAAATCATGTTTGAATGGTTTGCTGTATTCTGATCAGTGGAGCAAATCAACTATTTTTTTTAAAAACTTAAAACCATGGCAATAAACTTTACTTTTGAAATGCCACTCAGGTTGTAGGAAAGTTTCAAAAAGTGAATCATGTTTGAAAATCTAAGTTGTAATTTGAATTACAGGTAAAATGTGGAATGAGAAATAACCCTGTGACTGAATTCTTCACTGCGCGCTAGTGATATAACGTTTAATTTAAATAGCACTCAGGGTTGTAGAGTGGCTGAAAAAAATGCTACTTAGGCATTTGGTCTGCATATACAGTACCTGCACTCTGAATTCGGTTAAGAGTTTATTCAGATTTTATATTAGTTTGACACTCACTTAAGCAACAGTGAAACTGTACTATGTTCAGATTAAAATCTATCTATAGTAGTACTAGTTTAGACAACTACTACACTGGTGTCTTATTTTAAGTTGCAAGGATGGTAGCAAATATTCTTATTAAAAATGTATAGAATTTCCCCCACAGAATGTCATTGTTCGATTTTTAACTATTTTATAAACCAGCCTAGTGTTCTTGAGAAGTAATTCTCCCTCCCCTGTACATAATCACTGTATCTTGTTCTAAAAAACAACGTTGGGGTCACACCAGTCAAATACGTGTCTCATCTTCTCTAAGATTCTTACAAGGTGTCAGTGAAGAACATATTATGGCTCAGTTAATGATAGAATTGATGTCTTGAGTATAATAGATTACAAATACGATGTTTTAAGGAATATCGTTTATATTCTATTAGCACATAATTCCTATTTTAAGGGGTTTATCTCCACAGCTAAAATTCTGTCATTCAGTAATTTTTTTTTTTTTTTAAATAAAATGTGTAGAAATCATCTGTAAAATTTGTGAGAGAAAGGGAGAAAAGGAGAGGATCATAAAATATTTGTCTTTGAACTTCTTTTGTGTTTAAAAATACTTTGGGTAGGGGGCCAAGGGAGATGTTTTACATTTCAACATCAGTGTCTTGGAAACCTTTTGGTTTTCAATGTGTACGCGTTTGCCTGCTTTGGCTTATAGAAAAACACTAAAATATTTGCAAATCTCTGATAGTGACATTTTCCTTGATTTTTTTCTATGATTTACAATACTTATTTGCAAGTTTACGTACACCATCTGTATGACTTTCTGAATATGTCCTTAATGGTGAAGTTTGATTTTCATTTTCCTATGTCAGTTCCAAATATCAATATAAAGGTTGTGAATAATATGTTCTCATGGTAAAGGTTGTCTGTATATAAATACTAAGAGCTTCATGTTGGTTTTGTAATATGATGTGTTAAAACAGGATCATATTTTGTTTACCAGTGTCACTAATGTAATTTAAACCCCTTAGCATTTTGTACATCTGGTCTTGCTTACTGTGAGTGGTGGTAAAATCTTTGACAACTCTGTATAAAATCTTCCTGTTCCCATGTACCACTCCATTTGGAGTGAGGCTTGAAGATAACAATTGAATATGGTGTTTCATGTTGTGATTTAAGCATTAAAATAAAAATCTAATAAGTGGGGTGACTTTGCTAGTGATATTAATCTGTAGTAAATGGCCTACAACTCCAGGAGTGTTATTAGCACAGGCAAAAGGAACAATATAGAAGAGATGGAAACAAATTCAGTCTTAGGGTGGCATTGCCCCCAAAATTACTTATTTTCATTGGACAAATAGTTTATTTACCGAAAGATCCAGTTTTGGTCTACCTGAAACTGTCTGCAGATTTGACACAAATTTACCAAATTGTCCTGGTTTAAACTATTATTTTTAGGGTAGCTTCACAAAATGGGGTGGTGCTGCTGTTTGCCCACCTTATTACGTTTAGCCCAGTGATTAAGACACTCACATGGAAGGTGGAAGCCCAAATTCAAACCCCTGCTCTGGAACAGGGACTTAAATTGAGAGAACTTACTGGCTAGTGGGATACCCAGCTATCAGGCTGTAGGGCCTTCCGACATGAAGGTTTCTCAGTCTCTCCTGTTGAGGCTGTTCCAATTTGTTTAAAGTACTTGAATAGTCTTTGGGCCACACAGAGTGAGTGAGAGTAATTCTGTAGCCTGGTGATTAATGGTACCCACTGGGGGAGAGGAAAGGAGACCTGGATTCAAATCCCTGCTATAGAATGGGGAATTGAGCTGGCTTCTACCACATTCCAGGTGATTGCCCTATCACTGGGCTAAAAGTTGTAAGGTGGTTGGTGGCTCCTTCTGGACACTGTGACTTTAGGGCTTGGATTTTGTTTGGCCGGAATTGAAATACTTTTTCATTTCCTCCCCTTCTCTCCCAAAGAACAGCCACTGAACTGGAAAATCAGTTGTTCGCTCAGATATAATTGTGCAGATAAATATATTAACGATTATGCTTATGGTGGTGAAGGACCATGTCAGTATCTTAGATATTGGTGAAACTTCTGTAACTTATTCAACTTTAAAAAAATTATGTGTAAATGAATTTAGTGCTTATGAAAGATCCTAGACTGAAAATAATGGTGTCTAAAGGTCAGATGAAACATATAGAACAGATGAAAATGCCCTGTTTCACTAATGTTGTATTGCTGGTGTGGAGGGACTGTCTTTAGGAGTCAAAGGGTGGCTGACAAAATCAGTTAATTCTTGGCCAGCGTAGAAGCTTATAACATGATGTGGACATGGAGAGGATGTGTGGACTTGTGGTGAAAGCAGAGGGTTGGAAATAAAGAGCTGGGTTCTATATGCAGCTTGGCAACAGACTCGCTTGGCAAAGCTTTTTTATAAGATGGGGATAATACCCACCTTGCAGGACTGTACTGAGGCTTAAAGTTATAGTGCTTTAAGAGTCTGTTATGGAAGAAGTTACTATAGAATTGGAAAATAATGCTTTGGACTGGGGAGTGAACAGAGACAGCTTTTTGTTGCTCTGAAGAACAAAGCTTCAAATAAAACTGAACATTAATTATTTATGGCATGTAATGTTCAACATGACTGCATGAAATGTAGAACATTTAGTGTCTGGTGAAACTGTTTTTAAAAATTCCTTCTGTTGCATTAGACAAGTAGTAACTATCTTAATTGGCATCTAATCTAACTGAATGGAGGCAGAGTTGCTGCTTTGTTTAATTTTTTTAACGTTAAGATTAACTAAAAGCTGTCTGCTGGCACGTTTGTTAGAACAATCACTCCCTACCCAGTTTTTCAGTCTCCATGACAGAAAGCACATTCTTTATCTGGACAGAAAGCAGAAAACTTTAAAAAAGTTATATTTTTTTACCCCGGGAAATTATTTTCTCAAATTTTTTCCACTGAGGATACCAATAGGACAGTGCTGTAGTTGGTGGCTGCATTTTAACAGCAATCTCAGAGTCAGAAACAGTGATCAGCAGAGCAGGCATCAAAGGCCAGACAGTATGCTTTTATATAATCATGTAAGACCATTTCATGTGAAGTCCCTCTACTTTTTCTCCTGTTGCAATGGAAACTTGTGTTCCGAGACTACAACAGGCAGGTGGGAGTACCTCCAGCTGGAACCTGTTCTGGAAAGGGCTTAACTCTTAAGGACATACTTAGAGATAAATATGTGCTTAATGCTTTCTTGAATTGGGCCCTCTATGAGAATGTCCTTGATACAGTGAGCAAACACAGAGAATTTGTGTAAGAGCTTCCTTGTAGAGGGATAAGTGGAAAATTACTAATGGATTAGGGCTCAGCATGAGAGAAATGGTTTCCTAAGTCTCTGCTTACAAGCAAGGTACAGTGGTCAACTGCACAACATGATCATGAAAGCCTGCATAAACTGGGAGGAGCGCGCACGCACGCACGCACGCACGCACGCACGCGCACACACACACACACACAGAGTACATTCAGGGAGGAAAAATTTCCTCTACACTAAACTTCCAGCAGTAAAGAATGTAGTGTGCATCTCAGTAATCAATACTGTAGGACAAAGGTTCTCAACCTTTCCAGACTATTGTACCCCTCTCAGGAGTTTAATTTGTCTTGTGTACCCCACGTTTCACCTCACTTAACTGCTTGATTACAAAATCAGACATGAAAACACAAAAGGGTCACAGCACGCTGTTACTGAAATTGCTTACTTTCTCATTTTTACCATATTTTATAAAATTGATTGGAATATAAATATTGTACTTACATTTCAGTGTATTGTTTATACTGCTCTATATACAAGTCATTGTCTGTATGAAATTTTAGTTCGTACTGACTTTGCTACTGCTTTTTATGTAACCTGTTGTAAAACTAGGCAAATTTCTAAATGAGTTGATGTACCCTCTGGAAGACCTGTGTGTACTCCAGGCGTATATGTACTCCTGATTGAGAATCACAGTTGTAGGAGAACAATAAGACAGCTGATTGAGCTCCAGTTCCCCTTGTTGTATTTCAGAACAACTCTACCATGCATTCAAACAGATTTGTAATAAGCCAAGTCCAGTGCTCTTGCGGCATGCATGAAAAGGAACCCAGTTCTTTAGCGGATATAGAGGTCCTATAGCATGTAGCAGTGCTTTGCTACTCTGTTCACCAAGCCCATAGTAGAAAGTTATGTGGTCCAGGAGATAAGCAGTCCTGAGGAAAAAAAGTAATTGCTTCCAGTTGGCTGAGTCACTTGTATTCAAAGCTGATCAACCTAATTTTTCAAAGAAACCCTTTGGCTGCTAGCAATAGAGGACCTGCTGATGGAAGGCCCACTCAGCACAAGGAACCCTTTTGTGCATTTTGCCTATGTAGTACAATTATTGAATAGATAAAGCAAAAGAGGAGAGGGTTTTCAAATAGGGTTATCTCAGCCATGCTATTCCGAGCATATTCCATGCTGTGGAAACTGTTCTCCCTCTGAGATTTAAAAAAAAAAAATCCATCCAGATGGCTTAACTTTCTTCAAGACAGCATGTGACAGTGGGCATGAAGCAGACTTCCTTCCAGTGGAAATTACTGAGGGATGGAGGTTACTTCATGTCAGGCTTTTGCTCAAGTGTGACAAGATTCCACTCTTATTCTTGGATTCCTTGGGTCTTGCATCTGAACTATTTAAAAAATGGCTATTGCAAACCTATGGAATGTCTGCACTTGGAAGTGAAGTCGATTTAATTTCAGTCGACATTCACCTGCCGAACTAATGAAGTTGGTTGGGCATGATCACACCACGCTCATTGCATCGAGGGAGTGCATCCCCACCAGCTGCACTTGTAGCGATGAGCAGTGCACCGTGGGTACCTATCCCACAGGGCAACTAGCCTGCAAAGGCTTTTGGGAAGGTCTTCAGCCTCCCATGATGCAGTGTCCTTCTACCTCCCCTCACCCCTCCCCAATGTCAGCAACAAACAGACAAATAATTTTTCGTGCCATTTTTCAAAACCCTGACACTGCCGTGCATACACCATTGCTGGAGAAGCATGGAGCTGGCTTAGCTCTGCACTATCATTGTGAGCATCACAAACACCTTGTGACTTATCCTGCAGTATTTCCAAGGCCAACAGAGGAGCTGCAGCGTAGAAGATTGTGGTGTTACTCAAGTCACCCTCCTGCAAGCCATAGAATGGTTGCTGCTGGTCGTTGGTGAACTTTGTAGAGTGCGATTTCCGGTCCCAGGAAACAAGCACTGTCTGGTGGGATCATGTCATATCATGAAGGTTTGGGATGACAAGCAGAGGCTACAGAACTTTCGGATGTGTAAAGCCACTTTCCTGGGACTTTGCGCAGAGCTGTCCCCAACCCTGAAGCACAGGAATACTTGCTTGAGATCTACTCTGACAGTGGAGAAGCAAGTGGCCATAGCTCTGTGGAAGCTAGCAACATTGTGGGAGCAGCTGTGATTCAAGTGTAGAACCATTAATACACTTCTGCTAGGTAGTGAGTTTGGGAAATATACCGGACACAGTGGATGGTTTTGCCACGATGGGCTTCCCTAACTGTGGTGGGACAATAGATGGCACACACATCTGTATCTTAGCACCAGACCTCCTTGCCACAGAGTACATAAATCGAAAGGGATACTTTTCCATAGTGTTGCAGGCCCTCATGGCTCACAGGGGACACTTCACCGACATCAGTGTGGGGTGGTCTGGAAAGGTGCATGACGCATGCATCTTTAGAAACTCAGGTCTTTTCAGAAAGATGGAAGCAGGACTTCCTTTGTGGACCAAAAATAATTATTAACGATATTTAAATGCCAATAGTGATCCTGGGAGACCCAGCCTACCCCTTGCTTCCATGGCTCATGAAGCTGGACACCTGGACCGCAGTAAGTAGCGGTTCAATAATAGACTGAGCAAGTGCATAAAGGTGGTGGAATGTGCCTTTGGGCATTTAAAGGCTTACTGGCGCAGTTTGCTCACTGTGTGAGACCCAGTGAAACCAATATCCTCATAGTTATATCTGCCTGCTGTGTGCTCCATAATATCTGTGAGACCAAGGGAGAGAAGTTTCCGTTTGATTGGGTCGTGGAGGCAGATGAGCTGCGCAAAGTCTGCGGCCAGCCTGATACCAGTGTAACACTGAGAGCCCGGCAAGGAGCTCTGCACCTCAAGGAGGCATTGAAAACCTGTTTTTGTACTGAGCAACAGTAATGTGCGTCACTTATCTGTGATGTCTTCCCTTTCCCCCACCACCCATCCCCATGCATGTAATAAATAGAGTACTTAATTACAAAAGTTCACTTTAATTGCAAATCTGTAAAAGTGGAGGGAAAGGAATATAACTTAACTGTTAGCATCTATTTTCATGGAGTTGGGGAGAGGAGAGAAAAGCAGTGCTTGTCTGCAAACACCAAAGCCCGCACACTAAAAGAGTTTAGAAAGGCCACCTTCTGTTCCTGCTCCCCTTCCCCAGGGTTGAGTGGAGCACATACTGCACCTTGCCCACCCTCCTCCTGGAACGCCTGGGGGTGGGGGCTTGGGAACAAGGTGCCTGTTCCTGGTAGTTCTGCAGGGGCTGCAGAGGGAGTCTGTCCTGCTGCTGCTGTTCCAAAAGCTTATCCAGACCCTCAAAATGTCTGATCCCTCGTTATACTTAGCATCTCGTCCTGTGTGGCATGCGCGTGCTCCTGGGCTGCTCTCCATGTCCAGTTTTTTTGGACAGTGAAATCCTCCAGTCTCTTAGCTCCGTGTCAGCATCCCTGGAGACGTTTATTATCTTGTTGAACATATCATCCTGAGTTTTCTTTTTCCGTCTTCTAATCTGTGACAGCCTCTCGGCAGGAGTGGAGGATGTGCTGAATGTTACACTTTCTACTATAAGGCATGCAAAGCACAAGGCATGCATTGTTAGATCATACCATGGATGAAAAGCAAGGTTGCAATGTAAAAGTAACTCCCCTTATTATTCAGAAGTGAACTGTAGACTTGAATCACAATCCCTGCCTCTTCCACAGGTCAGTGTGGTGTGCCAGCCACGTGATTAAGGGGCTTGTTCCTCCAATTTAGGGAAATCTATAGTGCACAGAATGCGTTGTGGATAAAGCCCCCCTTTCCCCAGCAACATGAGCAGGGAACATTGTTTAGTCTCTGAAAAAGCTTCTTTTGCAGGAGGCAGCCCTAGGAGAGGGTGTGGGTGAGTGTTGGGAGGAGAAGGGGTGTGACGGAATCGCCCAGGAGAACACATGACCACCCGTTCCCTGGTCCTGAACACTCAGAACAACCTCATGTTGGGAAACATGCAGTTCAGGGACCAAAGAAACCATCTCAGGCAGGGGATCTCACACAGTTTTTTTTTCATTATGAGCACGGGTGTTGTGAACTTGGACTGTCTCCTATGTAATATTAGTCTCCCAAGGCTAATGCAGGCAGAAAGGGAGCAGTTGCTGCAAGTGTCTGGGTACAGGCCTGGTCCTTATGTTGCTATGCTGTGTTCCACAATACCAGCACATTTAATAACAGAGTGACGTGGGAAAGTGTCCTATCGTGGTGGAAGAAATAAGGCTTCCCTCCCAGAGGATTGCAGAGTACCTCCAGGAGAGTTTCCTAAAGATTTCCATGGAGGATTCTCAAGCCATCCCTGTGCGCATAAACAATCTTTTCCAAGGCAACCCTCTGCATAACTGGAGTGCCAGTGAGGAAGCCCATCCCCACCAGACCTAATAATTTTTTCCTGTTCACCTGAACCCAGTGGAGAATGTAATCCCAGCATTGTGATTTTATATTACATATTTACCACATGTGCCTTCCCCAGCATCTCGGTTAGTCAAGATGCTGTCCTGTCTCTCTGACTGGGTTGCTCCAGGGTTTAAAAACCTCTTTTGGGGAGAATGGATACCCCACTTGCCTGCCCCCCATTCTCCTCCTCCTCCATCCACAGTCTCATCGTCATTGACCTGGGACTCGTATTCCCCTGAGGAATCAACACTGCATCTGGGGGCAGTGGTGGGGTCGCTGCCGAGAATCGCAAGCAGCTCCTCGTCGAAGCGGCATTTCTTTGACGAGCCAGAACAACTGTTCACCTCCCTTGGTTCTTTTTATATGCCTGCCTCATCAGCTCTTTGATTCTAATGCGGCACTGCTGCGTTTTCCTATTATGCCCCTTCTCCAATATGCCCCGCAATAGCTTTTCGTAGATATCAGCATTTCTTCTCCTGGATCGAAGCTGAGAGTGAACAGACTCCTTTCCCCACAGACTGATGAGATCCAACACCTCCGGTCTACTCCAGGCTGCAGTGACTTTGGGGTGTGCAGTCACCATGATCAGTTGTGCTGGCAAGCTCTCCATGCTGACCAAACAGGAAATGGAAAGTCAAAATTTCCAAGGGCTGTTACCTGTGTACGTGACCTCGGTGCAGTGGAGTCAAAAACAATGTCCAGAGCAGTCACAGCAGAACATTGTGGAACAGCTCCCAGAGGCCAATAATGTCAATTTACACAACGCTCCACCTATGCTGCTGCTCATTTGATCCATCCATTTTAATTATAGTGCTATGCCTCTTGCAGAGGTGGTTTTATTAAGTCAACGTTTCTTGCAAGTTAGATCAGTGGAATGCTCCTAGCAGTGGCAATGCATACATCAGCAGTGGAGACGGGGGGGAAGGCGGCTTTTGTCGACGTAACTTCGCAGTGTAGACCAAGACTTAGTAATTTAGTCAGTCAGGGGCTTCAGTGCTTGCTTTGTTTTGAGACTTAAGTTATGTGGGCTTTTTGTACTTCATTCAAGTCAGCATTTGGCTTCATCCATGTTACGTAAAATTCCCAAGGAAACCAAGCAGTAGTAAGGGACCTGAAAACTCTCGTAGAACTGTGGAATTCAGGGTTTCAGAGAGGCTATTCAAAAATATCCATTCCTAGGCTATGTTGTCTGGTTAAATAAATAAATCGGTTTGAGAACTCTTATTTCAAGATTTTGCAGCTTTTTTATTTTAGTGCTGACTGACATATTAAGTGTTTTCAGGATACTCTCTACGACATCTATGATAAACAGGTGAAGCTTCTTTGCAGGTATCTAGCATAGAAACCAACTGAATATTGGTGCATATTTTTGCCAGACAATGCAGCTCAGATTTTCAAAAGTGATGACTAGTAATTTGGATGCCCATTTTGAGACTGCTTAAACAGCCTGACTTTCAGAGGGTGGGTGTTTAGCACTTTATGAAAATCAGAACCCTCAAAGATATTTTTTTTCCCCCAAGTAGGGCATCCAAAATCACTAGTTACTGTTGAAAAATGTAGCTGTAGACTTTGAGTCAAAAGGTGATGCAGAAAGTTGCTGCAAGTTACTTTGGAGTGAATATATGGTACTGGTAGGGTTATATAAATTATTATCCTACCATCATTTAGGCCGGGGTAGAACTGCTACAAACTCCCTTGCAAAGAATCCTGCCACAGTTAAGTACCATCCTTATCCTCCCACATGTCATCAAAATATCATCCCTGCAAAGTAATGGGGGGAGCATAACCTATGCAGATGGATTAAGTTGAAGATCTTTAAGAGAAAAATAACAGGTATATTTCCTCTTTGGTTGGTCTGACTAATTCCCTCTGGGTATTGAGAATGTACGCATGTGAACCTCCAACGTTAATGGGAGAATGGAATCCCTAAGGTGGATGGAGTGCTGAAATGTCAGAAAACTGATACGCATATTTCCACAAAATCTCTTGAAAAGACCCACATGCTCCAATAATGAGGTGTTTTTAATTAAATTGAGCTATTTTTACTGATGTGGTAAGGCCAAGATGCTTTGATGGCGTTTGAGACTATCAAATAAATATACTTTGATTTGTTAAAATCAGTTGAATATAGACCTTGGCATGCTTCAGCAGTACGACTCTCATTGATTTCAGTGTGGGCAAGAAAGTGAATTCTGCAAAATAAATCCTTTTTGTTTCATTTTTAAGTAAGGATGAGCTCATATTTTCCATGTCTCACAGCTGATCTGGGAGCTGTCTGTGTTATAAAACCTTTCAGCAAAAGCATTGATAGGATTATGTAAGTCATTAGAGAATTTATTTCAAGAGGGTGACTAAATGTCACGAAACTTGTATTTAATGCTTTTAGGAATGGCCTATAATGTTTTAGAATTTTTCCAGTCAGTTTAGGATTAAATTTGCCAACAGTGTAATAAACATAAATTAAATTGTATTTAAACTTGAAACAATAAACATTTAAAATTAACAATGTTTTTAAGTAGCAAAAGCATAACTTTTTATCTGGTTTTGCTAAATCATACTAACTTTAAATGATTTTATTTGTTGGATTTCTTGCGTAGGTCTGTGTTCCCCCAAAATGGAAGGAGTGCAGAACTTATTTTTTCAAGGGCAAATTAGCAGTCGGCATCCCTGAATATCTTCCTTAATGCTACAATCTGTTAGAATAAATCAATGTTTTATTAAATACAGGTAACTGTATAAGATGTTGTCTTTCACTTTCTGTTCAGGAACTTGGTTGTTGCTTGTGTAATCTTCTTGGAAATACGAGTTTGAAATATCTCTCTAATAACCCTTAACAATAACTCTTTACACTAAAAAATTTAAATTTGTAAATGTTACATTTTAAGTTTCAACTGTTTTTGTTGGCATTTGAATTTAAAGCTTATGTTAGCTTTAAAGTATGATTAAATATTCAGTTATTGTATATCTTATTCTAAAATAAGTATGAAACTTGACTAGGAATTCAGAAACCTGACACTATTATTCTTTGGCAGTAATGTAGCACTGAAAGTTATATAACCCAAAGTAGTGATGTGGTTGTAAAGAGAAATCTGAGTAATGATTTTTGGACAACACTGTCACTAAATTCCCTCCTACCAAACAGGTGAATAATTCAGAGCTTTTTTTCTTCTTTTCTCAGAATATATTGTTATATGATCCTGCTCTTTTTTTCAGCTCGAGATGACTTAATATGCAGAAATATAACCTTTCTGTGCAATGAAGGAGGTCTGGTTCTCTATAACCAGAAAAGCAGTCCAGCTGCTATTGATATTTTAGTTTGTCTCCCCTGGTATTTTGCCCTTCACTGTTTTTTGCACTGTGGTTCTGGATATCCTTGGCAGAAACAGTGAAAAGGATTATGTAAGTCGTTGGTTATCTTTGGCCAGACAGAGCTTCATTATTTTTGTTTCTTGGTGCACGTGAAAACATTGTAGATAAGTAGATACTCATGGGAACTGTTAATTTTAGCTAATTGACTGACTTGCTCTTTATTTTTTTCTTCTTCTCTAAGGTATAAAAGACTATTCCTGTCTTCATTTTGTCATTAAAGCCCACAAAACAATCAATATATAATAGCTAATACAAATAGATGCTAATTTGGGCTAGATGCTTTTAAAAAATTTAAATATTAGTTTGGGTTGTTTTGTGATAGATGGATAGGGCTTTTTCCAAAATTTGAAAAGAAGAGAGCAGAAGGTTATGTGGTCTATATACCCCCGTAATAGAAGTGCAGAACTTGTAAACTACCATAGAAAAACAAAACAAGGTATTTTGGTATGGGTTTTCTCTGAGTTAAAGGTTGGGATGAAAAATGAAGTGTGCTGGATTTGCTACTCTTCAGGGCATCAGGAGCCAGCCCTATGAGATCTGCTAAGGGGAAAAAGTTCCAGGTAACCATGCACGGAGGCATGCACACACCTATAGTGGAATGGACGTGAGCAACACATCTAGAAGAACATCTGTTACTGGTAAGTAACCCTGTTTTCTTCTTCAAGTGCTTGCTCGTGTCCATTCCACTATAGGTTTTTAACAAGCAATACCTTTGGAGATGGGTTGGAGTTACTGGTGAGCTGCCCTCAGCACCACTCTGCCGAATCCCGCATCCTCTTGCCTGCTGGACGATGGCATAGTGGGATGTGAAGGTATGCACCGACGATGCAAGGGCACTCTCTCCAGGAGGGCTGTAGATAAGGCTTGAGCTCTGGTTGAGTGCGTTGTGACGTTTCCCGGAAGCAGCACCTTCTGCTCGTAGCGGAACTTGAAGCATGATGTAATCCACAAGGAGATGTGCTGAGTGGAGACACAGGAGTCTTTCATCCGGTCAGCCACTGTGACGACGAGCTGCATCGATTTCCGGAATGACTTTGTGCGCTTAGTGTAGAAGGCCAGGGCTCATCTCATGTCCAGCAAATGCCATCTCCTCTTCTCCTCCGAACTCTGCAATTTGGGAAAAAACATGGGGAGAAAAATATCTTGATTACAATGAAATTGGGAAGCCACCTTGAGCAGGAAGGCTGGACGCAGCCTTAACTGCACCTTATCCTTATAGAATACTGTATGAGGGGGCTCCAAGGTCCAGGCCCTAATCTCAGAGACCCTCCTAGCTGAGGTAATGGCCACCAGGAAGGCTACCTTCCATGAAAGCATGAGCAGAGGGCATTAAGTCATGGGTTCAAAGGGGGGCCCCGTGAGTCTTGAGAGGACCAGGTTACGATCCCAGGGAGGCACCAGGTCACAGACCTGTGGATAAAGCCTGTCCACCCCCTTGAGGAACCTGACCGACATGGAATTGGAGAACGGCAATCTCCCCTCTTGCAACTAATGGAAGGCCGAAATGGCCACCAGGTGAACCTTCGACGAGGCCAGCGCCAAACCTTGGAGCTTTAGCTGGAGCAGGTATTCCAGAATTGCCTATAATAGGTGAGAGGCTTGGTAGAATACCCCGGGACTCTGCCCAATAGGTAAACAATCTCCACTTAGCTCGATACCTATGGACAAGGCTTCCTGCTGCCAAGCAGGACTTGTTGGACCTGCACTGAGCAGGTTCTCTCTTCCTCCGTCAGCCACAGAGCCTCCAGGCCATGAGGTGCAGAGAGTTCAGGTCCAGGTGCAACAGGCGACCATGGTCCTGGGATAGAAGGTTGTGCTTCCTCGGGCACTCCAGAGGTGGGGCGATTGAAAGGTCCAGCAGCATGCTGAACCAGTGCTGTCTCGGCCCGGCTGGAGCAATGAGTATAATGTTCACCTTGTCCCTCTTTATTTTCAGTAGGACCTTGAGCAGGAGCGGAATGGGCGGGAATGCATACATGAGGCTCCCGTCCAGTTGATAAGGAATGTGTCGGAAATTGACCCAGTCTCTTGACCCCGGAGCAAGCAGAACCTGGAACACTTGGTGTTCTGGGCTGATGCAAACAGATCCAGTTGGGGAACTCCCTACTTCTGGAAGATCATGGCCACCACCTCTGGGGGTAGTGACCAATTGTGACATGGTAGAAATGACCTGTTAGGCGATCTGTTTTGTCATTCCTCACTTCCGGGAGGTGAGAGGCCGTCAGGTGAAAATCATGCCTCCCACAGACAGATAGCTTCCTCACAGAGGGCTGAGGAGCAAGCTCCCCCCTGCCTGTTTATGTAAAACGTGGCTGCGGTGTTGTCTGCCAGCACCTGCACAACTCTGCCTGTCAGGAATCGAATGGCTCCCAGCTCCTTTATGTTGATGTGCAGGCACCTCTTCTCCCCCAACCAGAGCCCCTGAGTGCCTAGGTTGGTGCTGATGTGGACCCCCTATTCTACGTCTGAAGAGTCAGAAATTAGGGTAACG
Source organism: Mesoclemmys tuberculata (assembly GCA_007922155.1). Lineage (NCBI taxonomy): Eukaryota > Metazoa > Chordata > Testudines > Chelidae > Mesoclemmys > Mesoclemmys tuberculata. The sequence continues at coordinate 50,501,213 of ML675609.1, forward strand.
GATGGGACAGTTCCCTGAACGAATGCCCTTCATCATTGCCCTGGGAGTCCGCCACCAATTTAGGGAGGCTAAGACGGGTGGGGGAACTGTGACCACCCGGTCCAATGGGTGTCTGCTCAGAAGATACACTGAGACCAGCCATGCCTGAAGCAGTCTGAGCCTCAGGTGAGCTAGTTTCACTACGTACATGCAGGCCGCCATGTGGCCTAATAGCTGTAGGCAGTGCCTGGTTGTTGTGGGCATCAGTGCAGCTGGTAGACGATAGAGACTTATCGTCTTGAAACATGGCTGAGACTGGAAGGCTCTGGCCTGGGAAGTGTCCAGGGTAGCCCCAATGAACTCTATTTATTGCACTGGGGTTAGTGTAGACTTCTGTTCGTTTATGAATAGTACCAGCCTGCTGCACATGGAGGAAGTGAGGGTCCCACAGGTTGAAATTATATCTGCCCAGGAGGGCCTGATGGCTGGCAATCCTGAACTGCTGGCTTGCCGTGGAATAAATCTTTCTCCCAAAAAATCCAGCTTCTTACTGTCCTTGTTCTTGGGAGATGATCCTGGCTGACCCTGCCTGTCTCGCTGGTTAGCTGCATCTACTACGAGAGTTCCCGGGGTGGGGTGTGAACTAATAGTCAAACCCCTCAGTGGGGAGGTAATATTTCCTCTCGGCCACCTTTGACATAGGGGCGACCGAGGAGGGAGTTTGCCACAGGGCCTTGACAATCTTAAGGACCCTTTCATGGACTGGGAGGGCCACTCGCGCTGGGGCAGCCGCCACCAGCACATTAAAGAGGCTATCTTCAGTCTCTTAATTTCTTCACCTCCAGTCCCAAGTTGGAGGCCACCCTCTTGAGCAGCTCCTGGTGCACCCTGAAATCCTCCAGTGGTGCCAAATGGTCCCAGGAGACCACCTTGTCAGGTGAGGAGGAAGAGGACTGCAGAGGTGCAGCCTGCAGGTGCACCCACTCCTGGCGTAGGAATGTACCCACTGAGGTTTCCTCCAGGGGGTCCGACTCCTCATACAAGGAGTGGTGCCTATGGGCCTCCTCCTGTACGGGTGGCACAGACTGCACCCCCGATGACATAACGGATTGGGGCCCTGGCTTCACCAGGATACCCCATGGGGCCCAATAAGGCCATTATTGCGGCAATTGTCCCTGGGGCCAACTCGGGGCTGACTGCCACAGGCTGAGATGCTTTGTGGGGGTGTCGGCTCGCCCGACAACTACCCCCCTGGGAGGCCCCGTCATAGTCAGAGGCCCTGGACCAGTGATGCCATGTTCATCCTTGGCCCTGGGCACCCTTCCATGCCAGGGACTGCCCTCGTGATGCCTCCAACCTGGAGGACGATGAGGACTGCCTTCTTCGCTGTGTGCAGTGCCGATGAGCAGGGGTGCAATCCGAAGAACTAGAGATACCAGAGCGTTGTCTCAGTACCGATGATTTCTGCTGCCGCTTGCCTTGAGGCCCTGCAGATACCTTTGGTGACCGAGGTCGGCGCCGCCCCGAACTCGGTGCTGAGCCAGACTCTGGTGACTGGGTTCCACGCCGAGAAATCTGCAGCACTGGATATTCCTCCGGCGACCAGGTTCCATGCCACCTCGGCGGGTGAACTCATCGGTGCCGGGTCCCCCTCCGGTGACCGGGCTTTGCGCTGACTAGGTGTGGGTGAACTCATCGGTGCCGGGTCCCCCTCCGGTGACCGGGCTTTGCGCCGACTAGGTGTGGGTGAACTCCTCGGTGCTGAGGATCTGGAATGGGCGCTCTCCAAGCGCCGCCTGGTAGACCTCAATCAGTGCCATCTCCTGGAGTGTGCTGCCTCCGGTACTGGGGAGCGATGTTGGTGCTGGGAGGGAAACTTCACGTCCGTGCTGGGGCAGGTTGGCTCGAAGCCACCAACCTGGAGCGACTACTAGAGGAATGGCTCTGCTCTACCCGCGGAGACCATCCAGCGGTAGATCTTCCTCCCCGTACTGGGGATCTCCACCACCATTCAGGGGGACCTAACGCAGGTTTCCCCCATGACACCGGCCCGTTCTTCCTTGGCAGAGGGGGAGGCAGAGGTAGTGTAGGCCAGTCCAACAAGGCTCTTGCTGCCTGAAAAGCCTCCGGTGTCGACAGTGTCGGCAGGGGCACTGTCCCACTCCCAGGAGTTGGGGGAGGCTCCCTGACTGGAGTTGTAGGCACTGGAGAAATTTCAACGGGCCGGGTCCGGTGCATCCCTGTACTCAACCCTGGCCTTACCGTCGGCACAGGGGAATGTCCACACTCTGCGCACTGCTTCTTCCTCTTCAGTGCCAGCGATGTTGCGCAGTGAGTTGAGGGTGGTGCCGATGGTGCGCTCTGCACTGAGGTCACACTCGGTACCGAGGCGGAGCGGGTTGGCTCGGACGCCGGGCTGCCTCCATCAACAGGGCTTTAAACTGGATTTCTTCATCCTATTGGGTCCTCGGTTGAAAGCCCTGCAGATCTTGCACTTCTCTTTTCTGTGCGCTTCCCCCAAGTACTTAAGGCAGCAGTCATGGAGGTTGCTAAGTGGGAAGGCCTTCCCGCAGGAGGCACACAGCTAGCCCAGTGACCGGGGCATGGCCCGGCCGCTCAAAGTCCCCGCAGGGACTTGCCTTTTCTCTAACTACTCTTAACAACACTTAACAACTACTTAACTAAATAAAGCTAACTTAGAGTATCAAACAAGTCCAAACAAGGGGAATAGAACTTGCTGAGAGGAAAGCTAGTTCCAGCAACCGTCATGGGTGGAAAGAAGGGACTGAGGGTGTGTAGGACTGGCAGCGCCTCATATACCATGGAATGTGCATGTGGGGCTTCAGGGGTGCTAGAGCCGGCCCTACAGGATCTGGTAAGGGGAAAAATGTTCTGTGTAACTGTGCATTGAGGCATGCACACACCTGTTGTGAAATGGACATGAGCAAGCACTCAAAGAAGAATGAGCTTTTGCCCAAGTGTGTCAGGAATTTGAGTTAAATAGTTAACAAAAACAAGTTCTAGAAAGTTAGACAGCCATCTGAGCTCACCTGCTAAATTTTCCTTTTCCTTTTGTGATGTTATCCCACTAGTTCCTAATGTTAGTCCTCCACCCAAACCAGGAAGACAAGCCATGATATTTCAAATATTAAATCTATCTAAAATCTGTCTTGAAAACAAATAGACAAAAACCTTATTGGGTTGGTTTTGTAGATTGCAAAGAAGCAGTTAGGACATCCACACTGCCAGAAAAAAAAGGTAAGAATGGACATCACAGGTTCCTGACAGTTCTGATTCTCTAATATATTTCTCCAATCTCTAATTTTAGTCAAATATTTTAGCAGCTTGCCTGTTTTCTGTTATGCTGGCTGCTATGGGGTGAACACTGTGAAGCAAAACTACGAAGATAGTTAGTTTGTTTTCAAGGCATCATGTGACTACTTGTTGGTTAAGAGGAGGTGAGGGAGTAGATTGAGAACAAGTCTGGTCAGCAAACTGATGATAGAAAATAGTGTAGAACGACCACCCAATGAGACATTCACTCAAGCACTTATCAATCCCCTCTGATCAAGTGACTCAAACTCTGGTTCAGATTCTGGAAAAAAGTAGGAGATGATATAGTAGACTTATCAGTATCTCATATGGGGTCTCTCTGAAAAAACAATTGAACAAGGATTTAGACAAATGCCTAGCTATTAATAGGCAGTGAAGTGGATAAGGGAAGGCTCTTACCTCAAGTTAGCCTTTAGCATTAATTCCAGTTTACAAGCGCATCCTTTATCTTAAGATGTGACTGACCCATTTAAAAATGGGAACCGAGCATTCACTTTGAAAAGTGCCTTGAGTTTTGCTGAGCAGGCCAATGGCATTATAAAAAAAAAAAAAAACCTTAGGAGATGAACTAATAAAGATATATTGAAAAATGGCATTGCAAACCATGGTGACAAGACACAGCAATACTCAGAAAAACACTGTATTTCTTGCAAGTGCTTTTTTTGTAAAATTATCTCTACTATCTCAGTTATCTGATTCTTGCAGAACCTATATAACAAAAGAGAAACTGCCTTTGGGGAGGTTTTCACTTAAGAACACTGCAGCTATAGCGCTTCAATGAAGACACTACTATGCTGATGGGAAACCTTCTCCCGTTGTCCTAGTTAATCCACCTCCGCAAGAGGCAGTTGCTATATCAATGGGAGAAGCTCTCCCATCAGCATAGCGCTCTTTACACCCAGGCAAGGTTGGTATAACTGCATTGCTCAGGGTGCTAATTTTTCACATGCCTGAGTGATGTAGTTATACAGTTGTAAGTTTATAATGTAAACCTGGCCTTTGGTTACTGGCTGAGGTTTAACAGTGTCATAGAAATGCTGTAGAGCTATTTAAGTCAACTTATTGCCTCACAGAGCTCCTTTATGTGCAGCTGCAATGAGCTGGAGCCTCAAATTTATAAGAGGTGTATGAACTAGAGGCTGATGTGAAAGACTGAACCTTCAAGCCATGTCCTGGGACAGAATTCTGAGGGAAATCTATCTCAGTTGTCCCTGGCAATGTATGAAGGTGATATGAGGGTTTCGTTTCGCACAGGGGTTTGTTTCTGGACATTGCTGGACAGAGGTAGGTGTGCGCCATCATTCATCTGCCTGTGGCTGATTGGTCTAGTTTTATTGCTGATGAATATTTGGACAGTTTTTCTTTAAGCCTTATATAAAGGAATTCTACATATTAAAGATGGACTAAATATAATGATACATGTTTAAATCCTCTGAAAGTATTAGAAGTGGAAAGCAATTTATAAACTCCAGTGCCTTAAGTTCACAACGCTTCTGAGATAGGAAAATATTGTCCCCTCTTTTTATATGGAGAAACTGGGACAATGAGACCTTGAATTGCTAGAAGTCATACACAATCTGTTGCAGAGCTGGGAATAGAACCCAGATCTCTTGGCTAAGTCTCATTAAAGCTTAAATGAGCTTAATAAGGAATATTTGCGGTGGTGTTTTAGCTATGTTGGTCCGAGGACATTAGAGACTGGAAGAATAGCTTTGTGTAAGCTAGAGAGCTTGTCTCTTTCACCAACAGATGTTGGTTCAGTAAAAGATGGTATCTCACCCACTTGGTCTCCTTAATGAAGAATGGCCTTTTTGCTAAAACATCAGTGTAAATTAGTATTTTAAAGTAGTACTTAAATACAGTATCACAAAAGTAAGTCAACTTGTTCTTTTAGTGTGGCTGGATTATTCCTATTATAAATGTTATATTAAACTAAAATTGTAGTTAATCTTGCTTCATAAGATGAGGAGTGTTACCAGGCTGATATTTGAGTGAGGTAACCTAGATTTCCCTAACAGGGAGGGAGGGAGTGGGAATAGGAGGAACTGAATATCTGTGAACCTATCACACACTTAAATTATATATGGCCCATGTATGGATTATACACTAAGATCACAAGGAGGCTAACTGTTGCCAGTTAAAGTAGTAAGGCTTTTAAATTGTGTATTCCGTCACCAATTTCCCAATAGGAAATAATCTTTCAAAATATTTTAATGTAGTAAATTTAGTTGGGTTATCTGTTACTTGAACAGTTGGTAAATAGTTCAGTTAGCTAACTCATAAGTAATTAAAACCTACTTGGAATAATAGTACATTTGATGTTTATATTTTGTAAATGTAAAAACATACAGTAAATTATCAATAAATTGCTAGTAATTGCTGAATTATGAAAATTGAATGTCTTGAAAGCAGTTACATGTAGCTAAATCCTCAAAATTTAATTTTTTTTTGTATTTGTATGGTGCTAATATCAGTGGAAATGGAATCAATAATCTGAACTTTTTTTGGCCTAGGACTTTAAGGATATATTTCCAAAAGCATATTTAAGCCATTAGGCAAGAAAAATGAAAGTAGAGTCTGCTGTTTCGTAGTTCACAACTTTATTGGTTTTAAGTGTGCTTCAGTATTTTAATTCCATATTAAAAGCTATTATAAGCTAATTAAGTTAAGTACAAAGTACTACAGAATTCGAAGTTCAACTTGTAAAGAAAACCTTAAACTGCTTTCCATACTTCGGTACATTCTGGATTGCAGATCCTAGAATTTGGAATGCTCTTCATTCATCTTGCACTAATGCAAAATTGACTGAGATTTTTAAACCCTCAAAAGTCAGGAGGTTCAAACTTGTGATTCATGTATACTATTTTGCCTTACTCTATCCAGTAAAATTATATCTAAGACACCTATCACCATGGTATCTAAAAGCGCAATACTGTATGTACAATGTGGTTCTTAAGATGCCATGGAAACATACCTTTTAATTGCCTCAATTTTATGTTTAAAATTTCTATCAGAATATTGCAGTCATAACTATTTTCCTTTTGATTTCTTTATTTTTAAGGTAGTTAAAGATAGACTTTTTTCCTTTCATGTAGGCTGTGTGTTTTGAGTGTGCGGAGAGGTGCTGGAGCAATGCTGAATCTTTATCACATTTACTTACCACTTCTTCCTCTTAATTTAAAAAAATAATACCTTCGCAGGTGAATTTAAGACAGAAAGTTCCTGCCTTTTTGTTTTTTTCTTTTGGTGTTATGTTCGGTCAGACGAGAGTTATGTGCTTTTGTAAATCTTGGGCGTTGTCCGAAACGCAAGTTGCACTGGTTAAACTAAAATCTGTGCAAAACCAGATCATGTGCTGCAAATGAGGGAAATCATTATTTTGAGACTGTAAAGAAGTATTAAAATGCATATCAAGGTATTCAAAATTTATACATAAGAAACTGAAGAAGGCAGTTAATATTTTCAAGGTTTTTATAAATAACATTGGACTCAGCAAAATAATGCTCTAACAGTTCTTTCAAGTGATTCAAGAATCCACATACTAGCCTGGATAACAATACTAATGTTTGTTAGGACATATATCTAGGTAGGTCTATCCTACTGCATGAAAAGCTATACTATGTAAATATATGCCTGGAGTTATTTTGTTCTTAATCACCTAAATACTGTAGTATATAAGTAAATGGAAAACTTATAGTGAATTTCTTAAAACATAATAGCACAAGATTTTTCTTTAAAATACTATACACCTAGGCAGTTTCAGCTCAGAATATTTTTTTGCAACCTCCTTTATTCATAATTACTGGCACTCAGGGGTATGACATTAAAATCTATTCCAGTGAAAACAAAATGTTTACATTTTGCTGTATTTATAAACTCTTCAACTTCTTTCATGGAAAAATTTTAGTAGCTTTTTTTTTGGTTGGCAGACTTGTAGAAATCAGTTTCTGTCTTCGATTGTCTTAAACTGAAAAGCAACAATCCAACTTGCCATCTAAAAAAAAAACTATTGCCTTGTAAGTATATTGTTTTCATTCTTTATGCCTGATAGTCCTGTTAGTGTTTTTTGAACTAGTAAAATAGTCCTACTTACAAAAAAGTGAGACTTTATATTTATTTTACCAGGTTCAAGCCATTTTTTCCATTTCAAGTAATGTTACCTGAGGAATATGAAGATCGGGATCTCAGCATACAAGATTTTCCATTGACAGAAGGCCGACTTAAAATTACCTTAATAGAATGTTCAAGGTATGTCTTGTCCTCTGCTCTATCACTTTTTCTGGACTAAGCAATTTAGTGGTTTTCAGGTACACTATATTATCACTAGGGCTGTTTTGATATAGGAGCACTGCAGCTTCACACTCATGGTTGAACTCTCACTATATCTTTAATTTTTTTTTGTCTCAAGGCCAGTTGAAACATGGAAAACAAACTCAAAACTATTAAGATGACTCTGTGGGCATATATGGGGTGTGTGTGTGTGATTTCTCTTCTCTTTTTTCCTTTTGGTTGCTTAATTGCTAATCTGCTCCTACTGCTTATTACCCATATCAAGTTAGAATCATTTAATAGGTTCACAGATTTGTTGGTGATGTCATAATTTAGTTGCTATGGAGGTGATTTTAACGTTGAAAACAAAAAAGAAATAACAATCAAAAGTCCAAAGCAAGTAAAACTTGTTTTTATGAAAATGTCCATACATTCATGAAATTTAAGGCTGGATAGGACCATAAAATGATCTAGTCTGACCTATGTATCACGGGCCTTTGCATTTCACCCAGTCTCCCTTTATTGAACCCAATAACTTGTTTCACTAAGTCATAACTTGTTTTTTGAGAAGATATTTTTAGCCAGGCATCCAAGGCTTAATTCAGTGAATAATTCGCCACTTCCCTTGGTGTTTTTTTCCAGTGGTTAATTACCCTCACTGTTAGAAATTTGCACCAGATTTCTTACTTGAATTTGTCTGGCTTCAGCTCCCAGACATTGATTCTTGTTATGCCTTTTTCCATTAGATTAAAGTATTCCTTAGGCCCGGTCTACACACTTACCTTGGCAATTCGGTGGCAGTCGACAGGAGATACGCAAGTGATGTAAATCACTTGCGTATCTCCTGTTGACTTCGCAGCGTCTCCTCTGCGCAGCGTCCATGCTGCACTGCGTCGAAGGGAACAGCGCTCCCTTCGACGCAGCGTTACTCCGCTTACGGGGGGTGGTTTTCCTTCGTCACTTTTTGGATCAACTGAGCGCATCTATACAGACTGCTCAGTTGATCCAGAGCAATCAATGTGACGGCAGCGAATTTGCCGCCATCAGTGTAGACCCAGCCTCAGTATCTTGTATTTTCTCCCTGTGAAGGTGCTGTGCTGTGCTGTGAAGTCAGCTCTCAATCTTTTTTTTATAAGCTGAACAGATTGAGCTCTTTAAATTTCTCATTGTAAGGCATTTTCTCCAGCCCTCAAATCAATTTTGTGGCTCTTCTGTACAAGCTCCAGTTTTTCTACATCCTCTTTCAAATGTGGGCACTGGAACTGCATACAGTATTCCAAGTTTGGTCTCGCCAGTGCCGTATATAGAGATAAAATCACCTCTCTATTCCCACTCTCACTACTCCCCTGTTTATTCATCCAAGAATCGTATTAGCCCTTTTTGCCACTGCATCTCACTGGGAACGCCTGCTCAGTTGCTTGTTCAGTATGACTCTGTGATCCTTTTTAGACTCATTGCTTTCCAGGAGACAGTCCCCCATTCTCTTGTTCCTTGATGTGTAACTTAGCATTTGGCTATATGAAAATGCATTTTGTTTGAATGGGCCCTCTTTACCAAACAATCCAGTTTGCTCTGTCCTCATCATTATTTATCACTCTGATGATCTTCGTGTCATCAGAAAATTTTGTCAGAAGTGATTTTTATATTTACTCCCAGACTGGTGACGAAAATATTGAAAAGCATTGGGCTAGAATGAATGCCTGCGGAACTCCATTAGAAATACCCCCATTCAGTGACGATTCCCTGGTGACAACTACTTTTTCAGATCGGTCAGTTAGTTCATAATCCATTTAATGGGTGGTCTATTGATATTGTATAGTACTAATTTTCAAATTAACATATTGTGCCTTACAAAAGTCCCTTACATCTACTCAGTTATATTTACTAACCAAATTTATAATCTCATCAGAATGAAATCAGATTTCTTTGACAAGACCTATTTTCCACAAACTGTGTTGACTGGCTCTGGCATTAATTGTATTCCTGTCCTTTAATTCTTTATCAGTTGAATCCTGTATCAACTGTTCTGTTATTTTTGCCTGGGGTTGATGTTGGGTTAAAAGATCTATTGTTACTTGGGTCATTTCCCCTTGCCTTTTGAAAATATTGGCACAACGGTAGCACTCTTCCAGTTATTGGAATTTTCCTGATTTATTAAAAACTAACAACAGTGGGCCAGCAGTCTCCTGATCCCACCATTCTTAGCACTCTTGGCTGCAAGTTATTCAGGCCAGCTGATTTTGAAAATGTTTATCCCTGGAAGATGCTGTTTAACATCCTCCATAGTTACTAATGGACTGGAAAGTACTTCCTTATCGTCCTATGATATGAGTACATCATCCTGCTTCTATCCAGAATCAGAACAGAAATATTTATTAAACACTTCTGCCTTTTCTGCATCACCAGTAATGCCTTTACCATTTCCATCTTGTTCCTTATATCCTTAAACTCTTTTTTACCATCCTTAGCCTTGCCAGCTATAGATTTTTCCCTTATGTTCTTAGATTCCTGTATCAATTTTCTACACTTCATAATTTCTATCTATACTCTTTTTCTCCATTTGTGCTACTTTTTTATCTCTAATTGACGCCTTCATTTCCCCACCGAACAGGATGGTCTTTTATCCAAAGTTTTCTTTATTCTTGATTGTGGAGTAAATAACATTTCCTCATTACTGTCTCCACACCAGTCAAGATTTTATAGACCTCTATCATATCACCTCTTAGTCGTCTCTTTTCCAAGCTGAAAAGTCCCAGTCTTTTTAATCTCTCTTCATATGGAAGCTGTTCATTTTTGTTGCCCTTTTCTGCACCTTTTCCAATTCTAATATATCTTTTTTGAGATGAGTGACCAGATTTGCATGCAATATTCAAGATGTGGGCATACTATGGATTTAACAGAGGCATTATGATGTTTTCAGTCGTCTTATCTATCCCTTTCCTAATGGTTCCTCACAGTCTGTTAGCTTTTTTGACTGCTACTGCACACTAACAACAATGACTCCAAGATGTTTCGTGAGTGGTAACAGCTAATTAAACCCCATAATTTTGTATGGGGTTGTTTTCCAATGTGCATGACTGCATTTACCAACACTGAATTTAATCTGTTTAATACAATAGGATATTAATGTTTAGCAGATTAAAACTTTTAAAATAATACCAAACGAGGCATAGTTTGTACAGAATATATCAAATTATATGACATTGGCCAATAAGGGGTTTCTGGAGTATTGTTATCAGACACAGGGTGTCATAGTTACATACCACAGTTGCAATTTCTTATTTGAGTTTCTTCAGAACTCTAGTGAACACCATCTGGTTCTGGTCACTTATTACTGTTTAATTTATCAGCTTGTTCCAAAACCACCTCTAATGATACCTCAGTCTGGGACAGTTCCTCAGATTTTTTCACCTAAAAAGAATGGCTCAGCTATGGAAATTTCCCTCACATCCTCTGCAGTGAAGACTGATGCAAATAATTCATTTAGTTTCTTCTTGGAGTGCTTGCTCATGTTCATTCCAATTAAGTGTGTGCCCGCCTTGTGCACAGTTGCTGGAAGGTTTTTCCCTCAGGGATACCCCTAGGGTTGGCTCTGGAGCCCCCTGGAGTCATGCTTTCATGGCGCTGTATGTAGGACTGTGCTCATCCCCTGCCTCTTCAGTTCCTTCTGACCACCTATGACAGTTGACTGGAATCTGTTGCCTCTTGCTCCACAAGGGTCTTTCCTCCAGTATTCTTCACTTTGCTCCTGTAAATAGTTACAGTAAGTTTTACTGATTAGGTGTTAAGTACTTAGAATTATAATAGTATAACCATACTAGGACAGATCCCCTTAAGGGATCATTACTCTCCTCCAGGGGCCAGTGAGGTAGAAGCCCCAGCACTGAAACAGCAGATAGTGCCTTCAAAAGGCCCTTAAGAAGCTGGTGGTGATATCCCACTAGCCATCACCCTGGCACCACTTGCTGGCACCAAGGGGCACCGCACCTCCTTGGCCCTCTAAGAGTGAATACTGTGAATCTGACTCCAAGGCGGAGTCCTATACCTCGCAGAGGAGTCGGCACCGGGACAGAGGGAGGTACCAAAACCAAGAGATGGCTCACCCCTTCCCCATGCCATGGGCCACTCAGTGGCCATTTTGAATCTCATGGGCCTTTCATCAATCCCAGGGGCCCCAGTCAGGTAGGTCGCTGTCCCTGATGTCGAGGAGGTACTGCTAGACCCAGTCAGAGACTCTCACAGCCTGAAACTGACACCAGTTCCGAGTGTGACCTGGAACCCAGACACAGCACCGAATACAGCACTTGTACAGGTGCCAAGCTCAATGCTGCATGCACCAAGGTGGAATTAAAGGTAGTACAGCGAGACCCGCAGGGCACAGAGGGACAGGAAATAGTCCCATTAAAAGAATCCTCATCTCCCAATGAGGCAGTCGCCAACGCCTCCCCAGCACCGACAGCAGAGGACGGTAGGGCCCACCAGGAGCTCTCCATAGGGGTGCCCAAAACCTAGGAATCTAGGTTGAGAAAATCTCTGAAGGGGTTTGGACCTGATGACAGATACTCTCTATCAGATCCAGCCATGGTTGTCTTGCCCTGATAAAGACATTTAATAAGAACACACAGGTGCTGTGGCAAACCCCTGCCTCTATTCCCCTGACTGCCAAGAAGATCGAGCGAAAATACTTTACCCTCAAAAAACTGAGTACCTTTATACTCACCCTCATCATGGGTCTCTGGTGGTTGTGGCAGCGAATGAGAGAGACGGGGAGTCAAGGTCCTACACCAAAAGCTAAGGAGGCAAAGAAGATGGACCTCTTTGGCAAAAAGGAGTATTTCCTCCGAGGGGCCTGCAGCTCACAGTAGTGAACTAGCAGGTGGTGTTAATACTAGTTTAACACCTGGGGATCCATGATGAAGTTTGCAGACTCTATTCTGCCCGACTCTAAAAAAAGAATTTGCAGCCCTGGTAGAAGAGGTAAAGCAACAGGAAAGGCTTCGCTGCAAGAGACACTGGATGCTGCTGATGCAGCAACCCTTACTATGGCCTCAGGCCTCCCCCATGAGGTCCAACAGTTTCTGCAGGACCAAGTTTCTCTGATGCCTCTTATATCAGTATCTCCATTTAATACCAGGCACTCTCATTCACCCATCTTAATATTTAGACTTCTAGCATTTGTATATAAGCACTTAATTTTTTTTTCTTCACTTTTTAGCTATCTGCCATTATGTGATGTAGTTGAAAGGGACTTTCTTTCATTTGACTGTTTCTTGTCAGATCCTACCTGTACTTTATCGTCTTCCATCCTCTCCTCCTGTGTAGAGGGGCACACAGTTTGAAGAGACATCCATTATGGGAAGATCTATTAATGGGGATTCTCTATATCCCCATTAATAGATCCTCCCCTAAGGGATGTCTCTGTCCAGACTCTGTGCAACCACCAACTTTAAGTGCAGTATTTAATTGATCTTTATACATAGTTACCTTGCATTGGGTGTAATATTTTTTGTGTAAGAAAATTTATCATCTAAAATTTTTCAGAAACTCTAATGACGTTTTACTACTGGCTAACTTCTTGATACCTCCAGCATATGTTTTCCAAACTTAAGTCCCCCATAACAACTTTTCTTTCCATGCATTATAGACAGATGCTTAAGGAGGACCTTATCCTGTACTCTGGTTTGATTTGGTGTTTTATAACAGATCCCCTCCTGAGCTTTGTTAGCTAGCATGCTGATTAACATACATTTGGCTTTACCAGTAACTCTAAAATGGGTAATGGTATCCTTTAGAGTCCCAACGTCTTGCCTACTCTGTCCTTCCTAAACAGGTTATAACCAGTGATTTTAATATTCCAAACATGCAAACTGTTCCACCAGGTTCAGTAATGAGATTTGTATCAATTTTCTTATCAATGAGAATTTCCAGTTTCCTTTGTATCTGCATCCAATTTGCAAAAATGATCCATGGGTATCCTTGGATTTGCAGAGCTGTACCTGGAGGTTCGGTCTCTGAGCCATTGAGGATGTGTGACCTAACCTTGTGAAAATATGTGCCTCCTTGGATGTGTGGCACACTAAAGGGGTCCTCACAAGGGACTGCTTAAAGGCTGGGGCATAGCACTGATTCTGTAAATCCATTACATCTGCACATTGCTCTGCTAACATGCCTGAGATCTGACCTATTTGTTTTTTCCAGTATATACAAAAACCCTGTCTTGAAACTGTAGGCATGAACTGAACTCACCAACTTTTATTTATTGGATTATGAATGGTTTATGCTATAGGTGATAAGCTGCCCACCTAGGCAAATTTGGGCAGCTATGGGTGTTCTGGAAAGGCCTCAGATGAATGAAGTTTGTGTTTTGATTCAGATATGAATACTGACATTTGACTTGTATTTGTTTGTTGAATACATAAGCAAACCAATGACTGCTGTCATATGAAAATAGACGTCTTTGATATGCGGAGAACTATCTGCACTTCCTCCTGCTGGCTTCTCACAATTTCATTGCTCAAACCCAGTACATAATGTTCTCTCCCTCTTTTATCCCTGCTGAACAGCTTATTATTTCTCCTGTTTGTTGGCTTGCTTTCTCCATTTGAGTTCCAGGTGCCTTGTTGCAAGGGATGGGTGGGGAGCAACAACTGCTTTTCACCTGTGAAAATATGCCTTTACCCTATGGGTTTCAGACTTGGCCGTTCTGGCCTCCCTGGCTACAACATCCAGGTACCCCAAGCTATCACTCATCTCTTCTCCAAATACAAGTATCTAAATCGCCTCAGAGGAGTCTCCAGAGGCCATACTCCTTCCTGATGACACAGATTACTGCAGGCATTCAGCCTTTATTTATGAGGAGGAGGAAGGAGAAGGTCCAAACAATTTTCTCCATCTGGGAATATCATCCCCTTCTCCAGTTAATGCCATTGTTTCTTCTTTGCCCATGGCTGGGGACAACTTGAAAATTGTTCAAGAGCTTTTAAAAAAGATGGCAGAAACTCTAGAGATGCCCTTAGAGCTGAGCTGGTTCAAGAGAATCATATAAGCTATTTGATAAACTGCAACCAGCTACGTAAGACAGTATAGCTCTCCCAATTAGCAAAGGAATCTTCAATTTGGCAAGGGAATTATGGGCTACTTCAGCTTCTATCCCAGCAACCTCAAAGAAGGCAGAACATAAATATCAGGTTCTCCAGAAGGCTTTTGAATATTTTCATTCACATCTGGTGCTGTCATCCTTAGCTGTCACTGCTGTAACAGGTCCAAGCAGGTATTGAAGTCTCCCACCAGAGAAAGAAAGAGAGAATCCAAAAAGATAGATCTCCTTGGTTGAAAAACTTTTTCAGGTCAGAGCTGCAAATTCTTCTGCTTTGCTAACCAAATGTAACTATATGCAATGGGGAAGAGCTTCAGCATTCTCTGACAGGTTACCTCCAGGTTTTTAAGAAGAATTTTCCTCAGTCTGCTCAGAGAATTAGCTTTATCGCTAAGAGCTCCTTGCAAGAAGCTCTAGATTTGGCAGATACAGGGCCTAAAACTGGCTGCAGGAATTGCTGTGAGAAGAGACTCCTGATTATCTGCATCAGGACTTCCCAGGGAAGTTCATTCAGCTGTACAAAACCTACCATTTGATGGGAAAAGATCTGTTTAATCCTAAAACAGACAGTGTTGCCCTTCTTGACGGATTCTCAGGCAACCCTCAGACCTTTGAGGTTTTTATACTCCCAATTGTTAGAGGAAGCATTATAGACCTCCCGTTCACTTCTAGACAAAGAGCTCAATTGGCATCTTCCTCATGTTCCTACCATTACAAGCAATTAGATCAGTTAAGAGATTGACGTTCCATAAAATGGCTGATTAGAGACATTCTTCTTGTTTGTTATCTTGGTCACAGAAGTAGCAATTCTGAAATTTTGGTCGAGGATACATCCCTACTGTTTGTGCATCTGCATCTTTCTTCCCCTGTTTGGTTTCCACCTCTTTTCTTCAGAAAACCTTGGACTATAATTTCATCCAAATGATGAGTCTTACTAGTTCTCTAAGAGGAGCATGCCCTTCAATTATGTACCATACCCTTCCTGTCCCTTTTCAGTGACGAATCTCAAACAAGTTGCATGCAACAGGAAAGAAATTTTCTACTGGTGCTTGGGACAACAAAAGTAGGCCCACCAACTTTAAGGGGAAAGGGATTTTACTCCCCTACTGCATAATACCAAAAAAGGAGGATTGGCTGTCCATAATAAATCTGACTTGTCTGTGTGTATGCTTCCAATGCTAGCTTCTTATGGTGACTCTTGCCACTCTAATCCCCTCACTGGCTCCCATGGAATGGTTCAGTACCCTCAACTTACAGTATGAATACTTCCATGTACTAACAACCACTTTCAATTCAGAGTCCTCCCATTTAGCCTGTCAACTGCACCATATGTATTCACAAAATATAAGTCTGTGGTAAGAGCTTATCTAGGGCATTAGGGTATGTAGTTATTGAGGTATGGATACAATTGGTTAACCCAAGACATTGCTTTGTATTTACAAGTTGCTTGGCTTCAGTACTGAACACTACTTGGCATCAATGATTCAGGTTGTGACCAATCTTGACCTTATTCAAACACAGAGTGCTGTTTTCTCCATTACCAGTTCTCTAAGGAATGCAGTTCCATAAAAAGAATTTAAAAAGAATCCCCTTATCGCTAATAACAGATCAGTAGTGTTTAGTTTCCTTTAAAAGATCCAATTCTTATTAATATGTAAACTACATAAATAAAACTTTGAATGACATTTTGCATATCAAAGGATTTTTGTTCTCTGCTACAGATTAGTAATTAACTCTTTTCACCCAAATCAGTTTTGTGTTTGCACGCGTGCATTATATTTAAGACGAGTTTAGTATTCACCCACCTATTAAACCCTTGAAAGAAGCATAAGAAAAACATTGCATATTTTAAAAAGAGAGAGGAGAGGGGCCAAAATAACAGTAATCCTAATATGCAAGAGTATTTTTTCCCAGTTTAAGCATTACTTATAAAAATAACTGGGAACCCTAAGTGCTAGGTAATAGATAATAAAAGTTGTAAATCGTATTGCCCTGTCAACATTAATCTTTAACTACTTTAAAAATAATATGTTTATCTTTTGAAAACATTCTAGTTAATGTTTTAAGACCAAAGCAAGGTTACCTTCAATGTGTTACCCATGTCTGAGTATGTTCTCAAAGAATTCAAAGAGCAAATAAGGCAGACTGACAACTTCATAATCATTTTTATATTTTCTTGAGGGTGAAATACAACTCTAATTCTCCATCTGTGAAGATTTTTATGTTAAATTGTGGAGACAGTCTTACTCTTAAATTATATTAACTTGATTTTATTAGGGGGCAAATACTCTTTTTAGACTTTTCTGCTATAAAGTGGACTTTATAAACATAACATTGTTCTATATAGATTCACCTTTGTAAAGCAAATAGGATTAAATGATTAACTTTCATTATCTTAAAATATATAGCATGCTATGTAAAATAGTAAAGTTTATGACCCTTGGATGGGCCTATTTAACAAAACAGCCCTAAAATGAAAAAACACAATAATATGTAGTATTAACATAAAGCATGTTTTAATTATTCTTTTTAAAGAATTTAGAACAAAAATTGAACCTACTTTTAAACTTCTATAATCCAAGGAATATTCTATTTCTAAAAGATTAAGAGGTAAAAAGTTACTGTTGCTAAAAGTCAGAAAAGTAAAAAGGAATATCTACAAACTTTTATATCTTTCTTATGTTCAGTCAGCAGCCAGTAAACCTGTACTGATATAAGTGGTAATGTATAAACACCTAGTCTTTTCTCTTCCCTAAGTCCAACTTCTGTTTGCTTTGCATTCCTAGTAGATGGCTTTTTTGCCTCCACATCACCAGGTTGCTAGAAGGAGGTCATTGGGGACTGTAGGAGAGACAGACTTTCCGCTCTCTGTTTCAGTGCCTGGCTCCATCTGAGGCCAGAGCAGCCCTTACAGGGACGGTCTGGCCTCAGCCCTTTAGCCCCAGGCTGTAGGCAGCATTCTCAGTTACTGTATGGGGATGGCACATGTATGGTCTAGTCAACTGTAGGAGTTGTGCAGGGATGTAGAATGCTTAGTAAGGATGGAGTCTTTGGTGACTCTTAGCTGCTAAAAATTTGAAATCTCTACTGAGCATATGCAAACTGCAGTTTTTCAAACTTGGCCAAGTCTGGGTGGATTTTCACAGGAACAGCAAAAAGCACATAAAGGGCAGGGAAGGGACAGAATAGCCAGGCCGCCATGCAGCTTGGGGGCGGGGCTGGCGCTAGAGCGGCTCATAGCCAGCCCTCCAGCAGCAGGTGGACACATACCGTTTATTCCCATTCAGGCCTCTAAGCCAAGGGTATGTCTACATCTCAAACACTCTCAGCTGGCCCACGTCAGCTGACTTGGGCTCAGGTTGTGGAACTGTAAAGTTGCAGTGTAAAAGTTTGAGCTTTGGGAGCCCCATAATGAGAGAGGATCCCAGAGCCCAGGCTCCAGCCTGAGTCTTAACCGCTACTCTGCAGTTTTACAGCCTGGCAGCCTAAATCAGCTGACATGTTTAATAGCAGTGTAGATACCTTAAGGGTATCTTTATACTGCAATGAAAGACATGCAGTTGACTCTGCTGTGGGACTATAAAGTGCAGATAGATGTTCAGGCTGGAGTCCACGCTCAGATTCTATGTTGGGGGAGGATCTCAAAGCCTAGGCTCCAGCTTGAACTTGAATGTCTATGCTGTTTTTAGCCTCACAGCATGGGCCCTGTGAGTTCGAGTGAGCTGACCCTGGCTCTGGGACTTGGTGCTGCAAGTTTTTTATTGTAGTGTAGACAAACCCTAAGTGAAGAGAAAATCACTCCCATACCAAGGGAACAGGACCTGCCTTTTATATCGTGTTTTCCTCCTCTGATCAATCCTTGTAGCTTACAGAGATACATGATTTAGGAGTAAATATATAGGTGAGAGTTGGGCATGGATTGTTCTTAAAGACCCAACCACTCTGTGACAAAAATTTGTGGTGCTTTGTTTCCTTAGAAAAATCAGATTTATATATTAAGTGCTGAAATTTAGGCATGCATATTCAAAAAATACTGACCTGTACAAATGATGACGCACTCCACAGGACAGTAGGAATAGGCCTGGACACTTGTATGTAATGAATCTCCACTTAAACTCACAGTTGATTTCTGTCTTGTAAATTCCAAATACTTTTGAGTTGCTGACAGTGGCTCAGATTTTTCAGTCTGATTTTTAAAAAAAGATTTAGCATCAAAATATGTTTTCAACTTTCAAAAGTTAACAAGTAGCAAAAAAGGGACAAAGATCCTAAAAATCTCCTTTTAAATATCTGAAGCTAGAAAGAGGAACAGAAGGTTTATTTGGGAGGGCTTTAAAGAAAAATAAGGCAAATAAGGCATGACTTTCTGGGTCAGTGTAATCCTTTGACCTTTTGATCTTGTCCAAACATGAACTCGGTATTGTGTAATCAAACAAGGACTAATCAACTGAACTTCAGGCAGGGGAAGTAATCAAATCAATGGTGTCTAAACAAATGTGTTAATCAAACTGCAAGTGAGTTATGGCAACAGTTGCTGGACATAACCAGGAGTTAAGGAAAAATTGTGATGGATAAACATAGCACAAACCCATTTGAACTTTTGTTTATAAATAACACCAAACAAAAGTGAACTATAAAGGGTTGAATATTTTTTCATTGATCACTTTTGATTTTAAGCCATCTAATGAATCTGTAACTTAAAGGAAACAACCAAATCTTTTTTGATGCCTTGGACTTCAGGAATAGCTGTAATGATTGGTATTTACATATTTTTTAAATAATCGCTTACCTGTTCACTAGAGTAGAAATCTGGACTTGGTACACTGACTTTCTTTTGTGGAAAGAGAAAACTCTGTGAATTAAGTAAAAGTTTGTAAAGTGAAGGTCGTGTTGGTATCCTATAAATAATGTGCTCTATGTGATGGCTACATTGAATGTATGTCCTAAACTGGCTAATTCCCTAAATACTATTTTGTTAGCTGAAAATTGCTTTGCTTTTTCTAAATCTCTAACACAGTTACCTTTTAAAAATTTGTCTTCTCCTCACAGCGAACAGAAACAAGTTTGCAGACCAGAATGAGCTCAGATGTGTGCATGTAAACCTCCTGTTGAAGCCAATAAGAATTATGATTGCTTACCCCTGGGCTGACTTTGGCCTAAATCTTAACTTTCCTTCCCACGTCTAAATTATTAGGATTTATTAACAGCTGAATAATATACAAGTGTTGTGTTATGTTCTGAAAGCCTGATTGCCTGGTTACTGGAGTAATTCAGCACCCGTTACTTAAGAAATTGTCATTTTGTGACAGCACTTTGCTCTTTTACAATAGGGCAACACTATCTTGAATGGCATTACTCTACATATATACCAGTGGTAAATTAGAGTCAAATTCAGCTCTTTATTTCTATGTTTGCAATTTTACCATTATCAGATAAATGTATTTTTTAATAACTGGCATTCATCATTAAATAGTTGGCATTACTCAGTATTACATCTCTCTCGTGTTTCATCCACATGGTATCCAAAATACAGTAACTAAACAATTTGACTGTACTGTGGGATAAAAGCTACTAACAGAAAGGGCCAGCTTGTTTTTAACTAAGGGGCTATACGGGCGAGGCTGGGCAACAAAACCAAGTGTTAAGATCAGTCTTAAACTCAGGTTCTTCCTAATGAGATCACTGTTGGAACTACCAAAAATCTAAAAGGTGTGCAGTTGCATCCTTTAAAATATTGTACATGTAATCTAAGCATGCTTTCATTTTGAAAGTGTTTTTGGTAGATAAAAGTTGTGTATAAATGTCAATGCTGATATTTATACATTATTTAAGAATATGGAGATAGAAGAGCAATGTCAGCAAGTAAACCAGTGTCCTGGTCTCATCCTCTTGTCCCTAAATAAAGATTAGAATTCATGCAGAGAAGAGTGGGAAGTATGATACGAAACTGAGATGTGAAAAACTGCTTTAGACTAACTGGGAGAAGTGCTATACACTGCCAGACATCACTATAATGGGGTGAAAAGATGAAATTTGGTATCTTACATAGTACTACACTCATCCTTCCCCCTTTTCGCTCCACCTCTGGATCTTATTAAGATTTATAAGCTTATTCTTCATATGAAGAAGCTGTAAGAAAGTTATTACTATTAAAAGTGATAGACAATGAGTGCAAATTAAAGAGCTATGTGTCAGAGTTTAGTGCGAGAGGGTTTTTTTCTTAGGTTGGTGCACGAGGGCGCTTCAGATACTAATAGTTATTAATGAAACCCATTCTAACAGGTTTTTTATTTTGGAGGAATGTAGTTTAGCTTCAGACAGATGCTTTTTAGACACTCCTGAACATAATTGTATAACTGATAACCCTGGTTCAGAAGTATTTGGTTTTCAAGACGAGTGGAGACAAGTGGATGTGGTAAAATTTTAATTTTAGCTGTGAAATAACTTCCGTTGTGGGTTTCTAACTTCCTTTGTCGTCTTTCTTATTCCCATTCCTCCCCACTTGTATACAGTTGTAGTTGCCCTTAAAATGTTATGTTGTATATTTTTCACCAACTTCAAGATTGCATTGATCAAAATCCAAGGTATGTCTGTATATTACACAAGTGGCTATCTGGTCCAGTTTTAGGATGCAAGAACATTCAAGAAAGAGAGCTTTGCGTTTTGTCTGGGTTGCTCATTACTTCATACTTTTTTCTTTTAAATGATGGATAGCTTAGTGGTCTAAGACTGATCAAGTTTATCTAAACTTTCTAGAACAGCTGGAATCCCAGCATTGTTTGAGCTGTCCATCCTTTTCATGTGAATGTATGGAGGGTTATGCAGCTTACTGTAAGTAAGATCTGTTGGATGAGACCTTGGAGACAGCATTCTCATAAGTTCTGCACAAACTGTAAACATCCTGCAGTTCTCTTCGCAGGAGAACGGGTTTACTCCAATTTCCAGCCCAAAACGTCCCATCTCTATGCTACCTGCTCTCGTGCAGCAGCCTTGAGTGCTGCTCTCCACCTCCACCCAGAGGTCATGGAATTTTATTTATTGTGCATGTATTTAGTTGGAAAAACTCTTTATTATAGTTTGGGATAAGATGTTATGCATGAAATAGGTGAGTGTTAGTACTACTGTGAAGAAAAATCCCCAGGGTGATGGAACTTCAGTGTAATGAAACAGAAACACGAACTTCTACTAAGCAAAATCTTAGCCTAAATGTTGTAATAATGGTCTGCTACTTGAATCAAGCAAGTTGAGAGTGGGGTTTGGGTGAGCAGGGAGAGACATGAAGTCAGGAGACTCAAAACACTTGTTTGTAAACTCAGAATGTTTTTCCTTTCATCTTATTTGTTTGAATATTAGACACGTTTATAAAAGGCAGTAAGAATTCTGGCCAGTCTTATTTGCTTAATTCTTCCACAAGAGGGTGCAAGTGTTCCATAAACTTCTCTTTTGGAGTAGGAGCTGTGCCTGAGTTGTAGAAAAATGTGTGTGCATATATGTGTATATACATGCGTATGGCAAATTTAACACAGGAGAACTGTTTCATCTTAAAGTATGTTAAATGATAAATGAGTTTAAAAATAAAAGCTGTAATTCTGTAATAAATATGTACACTACATATTACACACAGCCCAGATAATTACTACTACTACTATTTTTGTATTTCAGATTACTGATTTTTGGATCCTATGAAAGAGAAACAAATGTTCATTGCACATTTGAGCTGAGCAGTAATGTTTGGGAAGAAAAATCACGGAGTTCCATTAAAACGGTAAAATGCATATATATTGTATTACTGTATAACTTAAACTTTCATATACGCTTTCTAGAGCCTATATACGTTCATTATTCAGTAACTGGTACAGCAAGAGCAGTCAGGGACTGCTAGGTATCAACTTTTTGTCACTAAAGGCCTGGTTATCAAAAAAGATGCACACAAATGGCTTCCTTGAGCAATTACTACAGTGCTGCTTGCTGATATAGTACCCATTTGACACACACAAATAAGTGTACAACTACACCTATGCGTTCCTCAAAAATCAGGCGGTTGAAGTGGTTAACAGTCCAAATGAACAACAAAAGTGGTGAAGAGGCTACGTGCCTAAAGAACTAATAAATAAAGAGTCTGCTAATATGGGTAACAAATATTGCTGACTTTTAAGATAGTGTTATGCTCATCTACCCTACTTGAGCTCTTCTGCTAGTTTATCAGCACACAGCCCACAATCTACCTTTCTCTTCCTGTTTGGCAGGAAGAGAGTTTCTCAAACAGTAGTTGCACTATATTGCTTTTGAAAACTATACATAGTTGTACTGTCAGGTACTGAGGTAATAGTAGTAATCAAATTGTGTTGGAAATCTGTTGAGCAATGAGTAATATGCATACTGAAAAAGTGAATTTAAAAAAAAAATCTTCATTTTAACACTTAAATATCTTTTTCTGTTACGTTTAGAGCCCTGTCATGCTTGTTCATTGGGCGGAGGGGGATGAGGAGAGTATAAAATGCTCCCATCTTCTACCCTCTCCTTTCTGCTCCATGAGAATAGAGCATTCTGCTTCTTCAGCAGCACTAACCTTTGCTTATCAATCTTTTTTCCAATATGAGCAAGCGATAAGCCTATCTTGCATCTCTTCATAGCTGCTAATATACTTCCTATAGAAATTCTGCATGCAGATCTCGTCATGAAGTGAATTGTACTAAATTTCTGTGTGAGGAGAATGCAGGATTTGGACCCAATACTGCCAGCATGCCTATCTGCATGACCCTGTTGATATGTATGAAGTTGCATGATGTTTGCATGATCTGTGCCTTCACAATTGTGACTACACTGATTTTACACAAAATTGTACTGACAGCATGCAGTGATGAGCAAAACCAAATTCATGCCCTTTTCAAAGAACAAATATTTTCTTTTGAAAATCAGTGAGGACAGGAATATTGTTAGGCCTGCCTTTTTCATGCTCATTCATTAGTTGTAAAAATTTAAACTATGACTCTCTAATTATCATGGAAGTAGTACATTTTTGACAGCAGGTGGCAGTATAGCAAAACTGATTACCAGTTTGAGAAGGTGTGAATAATATTTAAAAGGATAGAAAAAGAGTTTGGGCCAGCTTTTCAAAAGAGATCAGCTCCTACTCAAGCACCTGAACACATCTTTGGACATTTTGGCCCATAATGTACAAAATAAATTTAATTTATGTAGATAACTTTCAGTGCCATAGTAAGCACTGTGCAAACTATGAATTACCTATAGCTGAGCTGTTAAAATGTTTCTAATGCGTTGATAGCAATCCTTTTGAGTGTTAAACAAGATGAAAGGCCAAAAGAACTCTCTTTGAACAATACTAGTGTTTTGAAATTGACATAAACTAGGAAATTTTTTGTCACATAAGGTGGAGGTGATGTAAGTTAGAGCACATACAGCACTGGAATCTATACATTTTTGTGTGTGGAATTTCTCAAACTTAAATTGCTGTGTACAGTATTGAGTGGCTTTAATTTTTTTAAGGTTAGTTGCTTTAAAAAATTGAAAGTCATAAAGTACTTCACACAACAATTTAAGTTTGAGAAATTCCACACAACCTAGTTTATGAAATCTATGAATTAACTGAAGTATATTCATTCTCTCTCTCTGTGTGTGGGGCAGGAGGGTCTGTAAGGTAAGAATCACACATTCTTTGTGTGATTGCACATGTCCATTTTACTTCAGATATGCGCACGCACAGTGCTCTAGTCAGATTTTTCCCTTAGCGATATTGTGAGATGGAGACCCTTTGGCAATGAGTTCCCTGTTCTTTGCAAATGACTTCTGTCTCTGAGGTGACAACAAGAACCAGCTTGCTGTCAGGTTCGATTTATATGGATCCCTCAAATAAGGAGCGACAAGGGTTGCTTTGCATACAACTTTGTTTTACTTGCAACAATCTATACATCATCAATTACAATTTAAAAAAAAAATCACCATTCAGTCTTATTTAATACAACGATTTAACTACTTAAACACAATCACAATTACAACTATACAATTATATTTACAAAGCTAGCTTGCACTATAGGATTATACTTATGCTATTATACTTACACTGCAACGGTGAGGTTTGTCAGCAGCAAAGCAGTACTCCAATTCTATTAGTAGGATTCCCGGGTTTTTCATCTGAGTAGAAAATACTGTCACACTCAGGTTACACAGCCACACGCTCTATATTTAGGTTTTGAGCGGCAAACTGGGGAGAGACGGTAGGTAGATCAAGCCTGCACGTAGAGCTATTCTGGTGCCCTTCCAAGATATGAGACATCTCCAGTTTACTTCCTGTTTGTGAACACCTTATATTTCTCTTCCTCACAGCCATATGCCCACTTTTTAGCCAATTATGAAGTTCCTAAGAGCAATGAGGTGATTGGGGGCTGCACCCTGACACAGCGAAACCTACAGAGCGAAACTTGATTTTATTTTTCTTAATTGTCCAGCTGCTGTTTGCTGTTGACAAAGATTCACCCATTACAATACATGTTTGAATACTACTTAAATGAAATTTACTGAGTTTCGAGTAACAGATTTACCAAAGCCTTCAGGTTACAGACTGATTGCATTTTGGTTGCCTTTAGTACTTAACACCTGCTGGGGTTCTCCCGGTGCTTGTCACAGAGATTTTGTTACAATACAGGAATGGATACTGTTTAAATTAATATTAATAAATAAAATGAAACAATGTTACAACAGTCTCAACCTGACAACTCTCTAACTCAAACAGAGGTCTTGCAGACTATTTATCCATAAGGGGTATCATGTTGTAAGGTATTTACAGAAAGCTTGTAACTTAAGACTCATAATCATTGCAAGATGTATGTATGGGTAATATTTTAAGGAATATCTAAATGTATTGAAAGTACGCTTTATGATCTGAGAGTAAAATTAGTCACCGGGGATAAAATGTCTCAGTACAGGCCCATTCAAGCATGAGGGAGTTATCATCCCTCAGTTGTCTAGCCTTTCTCTAGTCTAAAACTATCAGTGGAAAAATATCAGAGACAACTGCAAACAATCAAAACCATCTGCAGGTAAAAAGGGAACATCACAACAAAACAGGTTTGCCCTGTCTATGAATAGAGACAAAAGACTATTTCATTATAACACAGGGTGGGGAAAGGCACTCTGAATCCTCTCACCGAGGAGACATCTTGGTGAGCAGGAATATTCTCATGGAAAAATTGGACCTTGGTTCCTGTGAAGTCACCCAGCTCTGCAACAGACTGAACTTTGGGCAGGGTAGTCCACTTTATTAGATAGGAAAGGTAACTGTTATTAAATGTGGATCCAGGTTTTGTGTTTTATTACTTTGTTTTGTATCATAACCATTTGTTGCTGCCACTTTCTTGAATCTAAACTCTCCATTCATTCTTAAACCTACTTTTGTTTTCTTATAAGTGCTCATAAATGCTGTGTGGTTTTATAAGAGTGGTGATTTAAGGTAAAACTGGTAAACTGGGGTACACTGCTCCTTTGGGGGCAGAGGATCTGGGATTTCTGGTAGTAGCTGGTGATAGGGGAATGATTGAAAGGGACTTGAATAGAGCTATAGTTAATCTAATAGGCAAAGACAGGGCTGAGGTAGCCCAGAAAAATGCGTGACTGGCTAACAGGCAGGTCAGGTGGATGGTGTTAGGGAGCTAACACTCAGTCACCATAGGCAAGGCTGCCATTCGATAGAGGCAGTGGGTAATAAGGTGACACTCAGTCCTGCGTACCTTCTGATGCTGCACAATGGTATAAGATGTTAAGCTGCCCCTGATCGCCCTCAGATTCCTCTTACTGTCTGTGATTGGTAGTTTTCTGCACAACCTCAAGGGTTACATTCATTGTTTTTTAAGATTCTTGCCTAATTAAATGCCTCAAGGAGTTGGTGCTTTAAAAATCCACCAGATTATTGCAAGAATAATGATAAAATCATAAGAGTTGATAACACAGTAAAACAAATGACATTGGAATTTGTTCCGTATACTTGCATTTCTTAACGCATAGTAATGACAAGTCACTCAATAGGAAATAACTGACTGAATATTTGGATGGAAAGTTGTATCTCAATGTCTTGCTCCTCCAAACAAGAAAAGCTTCCTGAGTGCCTTCATTAATCTGTGTAGTGGGGAGATGTTACTCATTGGAAAGCTGAGGATTTTGTATTACTTGTAGGTTCTCTAACATTTAAGCCTTCACTTAATGTCACTGTATGCACTTGTGACTGAGATAAAATTGTTAGAATGAATAACAAGAATCCAGAAATCTTTTTTAAAAAAACAAACAAAAACATCACACACACAATTTAGGACAAATGAAATAATTATATATGTCCAATTTTAGAATTCGGAAGAGCTTTATACTCGGTGAATGCATAGCATCTGATTTGGACTGTGAATTATGTTCTGCTAATTCCTAAGGAAAATACTCCTATTCTGTCATTGGCATTTTCATTCTTTATTATGTTAGCAGCAATAAGAGATTAGACAGTTTTAATACTTCAGAATGAATGGTGGTGAGACTTTAATCTGATCCCATTATTTATGGAATATTAGTAGGTGTCACAATGAGTTTTGAAAAATGATGCTGTGTTATTAAACTTATCCAGTTACTGAAATGTCTGTTATAATACAAAGAGGTCTGGTGCTTCTAAGATATTTATCAAATCATATTCAAACTGATAATTTGAGAGATGATTTGGCACATTCCCTTATGAAATCCACACATTCCTAAAAATATCAATTAATAGTGCAGACTGATGGAATTAATGTTAATTATGACATTACTGTTCAGAAATTAATTATGCATAAATAGTATTCAGTATCTTAGAAAGGAAGATCCTTAAAGATGGGTCTCTTGCAACATTCCACACACACACACACACCCTTTTTTTTTTTAGTATGCAGAAGTTGTACCTTGGATGGGGTGTAAGTATCATAGCTTTTTAAATAGACATTTTGAAAGTTGTCCACTGAAATGGAAGCTAGCCTTTTCAGTTAGGTTGGTACAGACTAAACGGAAAACTTGGATTTGTCCTACACTATATTTTGTCCTGTTCATAGTGTGAAATTCTGACAAAATTCCCAATGTCTTCAGTGAGGCCACTGACTCATTGGTGCCAGGATTTCAGCCACAATAATGTGCAAGATTAGCAGTGTTTTTTCTATCCAATTCTTTAATTTATCTTATGGAAAAAAATGAAAACTCCTGATAACAGGTATATGAGTTACAGAAATGGATCCCAAAGTGTTAGTTTTTTATTCCACAGGGCTTTGTTAGTTCAAAATCAGCTTTGCAGCTGTGAAGATGAATGTCTTTTCTGAGTTGGTATCCTTCCAAACCCCCAGAAATGACCAGGTAGTACCACAGCATCTTTCTAAGAATAGTAGCATTTCTGTGACTATTCCCAATAGAGTGGAGAGGGACAAACCTAGAACTGAAATCTGAGATTCCTAGGAGGTAAGGACTTGTAAATATAAGTTAGCTTGCAACTCTTGGAGGTAGTGTTTTTAATCTCTTTCCACAGTAGCTTCACCTTTCTGCTGGATAGTTCAGCCTACTGCATAATCACTATATATAGTTGTCTTCTGAGTGCCTCATGCCCAACATGGGCATGTAAACTTTAAACTGGATAACTTACGCATTTACTGTTTGCAAGTAAAGTAATTAGAAATAGTAGTGCGCATGGTTAAATCAGTTACTATCTATGCATTGCTCTGCTGTTGTAGTACTGGACCTTTGAGTGAAACTGCCAATTTTATCAACCTATCAAAAGCAAGCACTTTTGCCATGTACTCTATTGAACATTCAGGAAGTCAGTCCGCTAATCACTTAAATATTTAGAGAAGAAGATAAATGTCATCAGCCTGCAAGTCTTGTCCTCTTACTTGGCAAATAGATATCTTCTAGGATTTACTACAGCTGGGAAAGGGTTCTGCAACTAGGGACTTCTATAGCAAGCTGATCTTTCAGCTGAATAAGTTGGCCAAGATCTGCAGCCTTTCTGGTAGATTTTATGACTGAATTGGGCCCTTGATGTAAGCAATTTTTAAAGTTGTTTTAGGCAAGACAGTTGATGTGCTTTAAAAACACAAGGCCGAGTCCTTTTGTGAACCTTCATTTAAATAAATTATAGGCGATTTAAAAATATATATATATATACTTTTAAAGGTATCTGGCATAGAAGCACATGGGTATAAAATGAGAAAAATCATATAAATCAAATTCAGCATCCATTGAAATAAGTTGCCTGGATATACTGAACTGTAATGTCAAATTTGAAGGGACTGTGAAACACTAATTTATAAAATATATAAAGCTAAATGCCTCACAGCTAGCATTTTGGTATGCTTATTTAACAATCTGCCATTTGAGAGTTTAATCTTATCAAAAGAAAAGAGGAAGATTAAAGCAAGTAAAGGTTTTTGAAAATGTCACTTTTTATGAAAATTCATGGTCTTAAAATTTGATAATATTTGTAAATACAACGGGGAATAGGTCTGAGATTTGCGCTTTACATAATATTCTGTAATCCATCTTTCAAATACACTTGAAGGCCATCAGGATTTTTCCCTCTACTCTTGAGCGTTAAATCTTTTTAACTTCAGGCTTCAGATTGCTTTTCTACTATTTAACCAGAAATAGTCTGTAAAATTCTAGTGTGCTTATATATTTTTCTGCAACTAATTGGAACTGGTCTTTTCATGCATGTCCAAACTTATGTCTACCTTCTTGCATGTGTACATTAGGATAGTTTTTTAAGAATATGATCACATTAGGCCATATTGTCTCTTGAAGAATCGTTGCCTTCCCTGCCCTATTATGAAAGGATCAGGGACAGTTGCACACTCTGTGCTTGGGCATGTAGGATCTACTTCTTCACCATTTTGGGGACACACTTTGCCCACAGGGGAAGGGGAGGAAGCAGGGCCAGGGCTGTGCATTCCACTTTCCACACTAGCTGGCAGAACAGGCCAGATGCGTCATGTGTAACCCATAATTCTTCACTTTCTTTGAGTGCTTGCTCATGTCCATTCCATGTTGGGCAGTGGGTGTGTGCGTGCGTGCGCACTGCATGTACAGTTGCTGGAGATTTTTCCCTTAGTGGTATCCATAGTGCTGGCTCTAGCACCCTCTGGATCCGTTCACGTATGCACTTGTATGAGGGGCACGGCCGGCCTCTTGCCCTCTCAGTTCCTTCTTACCGTCCATGACGGTTGTTGAAACGATGACTCCTTGCTCTGGCAAGGCTTATTCTCCGTGTTATTTTTTCCCTCTGAACTTTCTCTGTCATCTCATGGTTTTGGGTATATAGGTAATGTATGTAGTCAGTGTTTTTAGCCCCTAGCGTTGAGGGATTTCTCACCCCATGGGCAGGGCATACCCTGGTCCCCGAGCTTCAAATCCTGTGCCTCCTGTGGCAAGCATGCCCGTGAGTGACCTGCTTGAAGTGTTTGGGGCAATCTCACATAAAAGACAAGTGCCAAATCTGTCAGGACTTCAAACCCTGCACTAAGAAAGACCAGGACATCAGGCTAAAGACTGTCCTCATGGAAGTCACCCTCCAACCCGTCTTGGAGCCAAGCTGGTCCGATTCCACATCAAGCATGTCAGTGCGAAGTGCATCATGGGCACTGAAATCTTTCTGGCACTGTTCACCGTCTCCAGTGTTGTGGAAGAAACACAAAAAGCAGTGCACCAATAGAGGGCACTCACTGGTGCAGAAAAAGGATAAGCAGGCAGAGGGAGTGAGACCTCTGCTAGGCCACTCTACTACTCTGGGACCCATGTCAGCACTGTTGACTCCCCTGAGGGCATCTAGTCTTGTGTGGGACCCGCCGCCAGCTCCAGAAAACCACCACAATACCAGCAGCCTGGTGGTTCTATCGATGCCAGAGGCCTTTCAGCCAGCTAGAGACCTTCTCTCTCGCCAGTCCACCCAAACCCAATGGGGCGCCGCGAGCCTGCGATCTCTAGGAGCAGGTGGCTCCGAGCACCTTCCTGGCACAGGGCCCCCAGGCACCATCCAGGGACAAGCCCCAATTGACTCCCACCATTGAATGGCAGATTAGTGTTCTCTCATGAGATGATGATCAGGTTTCTCAAAAGGCTGGAAAGCCTCTACCCTCAAATCTGCCAGCCTATGCCCCCATCAGACTCGAATCTGGTCCTGTCCAGACTCACAGGGTCCCCCTTTGATCTGCTAGCCTCGTGCTCCCTGCTGCTTCTTTCTTAGAAGTTCACCTTCCTGGTTGAGATTATATCAGCCAGAAGAGTCTCTGAAATCAGGGCCCTTATGTCAAAACGGCCCTAGACAGTGTTCTTCAAGGACAAGGTCCAAATGCACCCCACTCATCTGGCCTTCCTGCCAAAGGTGGCGTCACAGTTTCATAACAACCAGCACATCTTCCAGCTGGTTTTCTTCCCAAAACCTCACAAGTCTGTTGAAGAGCAGTGGCTCCATACATAAGATGTTAGGAGAGCCCTGGCCTTTTATAGTGAGTGGATTAAGACCTTCCACAAGTCTCCACAGCTCTTTGTAGCAATAACTGAAAGAATGAAAGGGCCTCCGGTGTCATCCCAAAGAATCTCATCTTGGATAACTGCCTGTATCAGGGCTTGCTACAAGCAGGTGAATATCATGCCTCCAGTCACTGTGACCACCCATTCCACAAGTGCCCAGGCTTCGTCAGCAGCATTCATTGCTCAGGTGCTAATCCAGGACATCTGCAGAGCTGTTACATGGTCATTGGTACATTCCTTCATGTCCCACTACACTGTCACCCAACAGGTTTGGGACAATGCCAGTTTCAGGAGAGTGGTTTTGCAATCAGCACATCCAAAAACTCCGAGCCCACCTCCTGAAATTACTGCTTAAGAGTCACCTAACATGGAATGGGCATGAGCAAGTGCTCGAAAAAGAAAAAATAGTTACTAACCTTTCGTAACTGTTGTTCTTCGAGATGTGTTGCTCATGTCCATTCCATGACCCACCCTCCTACCCCCTCTGTCAGAGATAGCAGCAAGAAGGAATGGAGAGGGCATGGAGTTGGTGGCGCTCCTTACAGTGGTGCATACACGTTCAGCTCCAGATGACACTAGAGCCGGCCCTACGGATACCACTAAGGGAAAAATCTCTGGCAGCTGTGCACGCAGTGTGCGCACTCCTGACATGGAATGGACATGAGCAGCACATCTCGAAGAACAACAGTAACAAAAGGTTAGTAACCATTTTTTCCAGCCTACAATGTGTCATGAAACTCAATCTCTGAGGCACAGTCCCTCTCAGATTTCCCCTGAGGTGTTGCAGTTCAACATAATCCTCAACCAAGGGCTTTTTAGGGCACAATCGAGACTGTTAAATTTGAAATATAATATGCCACACAAAATTGAATTAAAATTAATATTGTCTAGTGAAGCACTCAAACATTAGGACATCTTCTAGTGGGAAAAGCGGTGGGTTTTTTTGTTTTTGTTCTTTTTTTAATCCTTATACTTTATCAGCTAAACTCAGTTTTCACTCAGTCTCTGAAAAGAAAATGCATTTTCAGCCAAAGACCAAGCAATTAAAAATTGTTCAGCCCAAATGATGAAAGAGTCAGAGTTTATGAGCAGCTGAAAATAGATTAAGGTTTAGACTGGGAATTATGTACCCTAACTGTGGTGGTTGCTGCTGCTGCTGCTGCCACTATGTTGCTCATGTTGTTACAAAAGTGATTAGCTGTTATAGCCCATGCTACATAGATGCTACATTTTTGCAAGGATGACACTGGCCTCCCATTTGATACCCCAAGAATGATACAAGTCCTCAAGGGATCTATGGGGCTCCTCCTGGAGGAGGCGGGCTGTTTGTAACCTCTTCTTTATGTGGTTGAATGGAGCCAAGTAGTCTTCCACCACCATTGAAGATTGATTCCTCTATTACTGTTCCATGAGGAAAACCTTGCAGAGGCTTCCTACTGGATTGGTATCTTGGGCCATCTTCTGTTCTTGGAATATTTCTATTCAATTAATGAAAGGCAAAATTCATTTTAACAATGCAGCACTTTACAGCTAAACTTTATAAAGATCAGTGATATGATGACCAGTTTTTTGGTAAATATTTATGTTCTCTGTTTTTGGATTTTTAATGATTGATTTAATTAAGTCTAAAAGCTCCTATTCTGAGTAGCAAATGTAATTGTTTTCCTTGTCTCATTTTTAAGTTGTCATTACGCAAATAGTATAAACAAAAAGTTTCTCATAAAGCAATACAAAAAGGCAAGTAAATTTAACATGATCTTTCCCCCCTTGAAGCAGATGTAAAACCCAAGAAGAGCTGTTCTATTTTAGCTTCCACAGATGTATTGTGCTGACAATCCTTTTTGTATTCTGATGGTAATCTGCTCTGCTACACATACAAATATTAAACACAGGAAGGCGTTTTAAGTAGGTTTTGTAGACAGCTGTGTTTCTCATTTGCAAAGAAATTGATTTACAGTGATAGCTGATCTCACTAAGTAAATAGGTGGCCTATGCATGAAAGCTAATTTTGTTTATATAAACAGTATGGCCTATTGTAAGAGAGATAACAGTGTTTTATTGACCAGTGTAAACAAGATGGTTTCTGGGTAATTCAGTGTGTTTCTGGAATGACTTTCCAAACTATTTGTCTGGTGTCTTTACTGTGAAGTGTTGTAGCCATTATGCTCAAATTGATGTCTGTTGCTTGTGGTTGAAATGAGAAAAAACCTTTCCAAATATATTCTTACAGAACGATCTGTAATTGTAGTTGTCACCCACACTTCCCCCAGTGCACTGATATTCCATGTTTGTTTATAAAGACTGAGATTTACAAATGTAACTAGTGATTTTTTTGGGTGCCTCGATTATGGGGCATCAAACGTGAAACACCTTAGGTTAGAGTGGGTGCTGAGCACTTTCTGAAAGTCACACCCTTTGAAATGTGTCAAGTTAGGCACCCAAAATCTCTAGTCACTTCTGAAAATCTTGGCCAAATTGTTTTACGTTTTCATAGGTTCATGTATTCCAAGGTCTGAAGGGACCACTGTGATCATCTAATCAGCCCTCTATAAAACAGGCCACTGGACTTCCCCAAAATAATTGCTTGAGCATATATTTTATAAATACATCCAATCTAGATTTAAAAATTGTCAGTGATGGAGAATCTACCACAACCATTGGTAATTTGTTCCAATGTTTAATAACGCTTACCTTTAAAATTTTTATGCCTTATTTCTAGTCTGAATTTTTCTAGCTTCAACTTTCAGCCATTGGATCATATAATATATATC
This sequence comes from Mesoclemmys tuberculata, assembly GCA_007922155.1. Classification (NCBI taxonomy): domain Eukaryota; kingdom Metazoa; phylum Chordata; order Testudines; family Chelidae; genus Mesoclemmys; species Mesoclemmys tuberculata. The sequence goes on from ML675609.1 coordinate 50,535,194, forward strand.
TTTTTCTGCTATATTGTAAAGCCTGTTATTTAAATAATTGTTGTTCATGTGAAGATACTTCTGAACTAATCAAGCAACCCCTTTAACATCCTTCTTGAATTGTGGGCACCAGAACTGGGCACAGTATTCCAGCAGCGGTTGCACATGTACCAAATTTAGAGGTTAAATAACCTCTCTATTCATAGTTGAGATTCCCCAGTTTAAGCAACACAAGATCACATTCGCTCTTTTGGCCACACCATCATGCTGTGAGCTCATGTTCAGCTAATTATTCATCATGACCCCCAAATCTTTTTCAGAGTCATTGCTTCCCGGGATAGAATCCCTATCCTGTAAATATGGCCTACGTTCTTTGTTCCTAGATGTACACAGTTGTCTTTAGCTGTATTAAAACACACATTATTTGCTTGTACCCAATATACCAGGCACTCCAGATCACTCTGAATCAGCAGCCTGTCCTCTTCATTTTTTACCAGTCCCCCAACTTTTGTCAGCTGTTTACTTTATCAGTGAAGATTTTGTTTTCTTCCACATCACTGATTAAAAATGTTAAATAATATAAGGCCAAGAACCAATTGCTGTGGAACCCCATTGGAAATATATCCACTCAGTATCGATTCCCCCTTTAAACTACATTTTTAGGCCTATTAATTAGACAGTTTTTAATCCTTTTTAAAGTGTTCTATGTTAATTTTATGATACTTTTACTCAGTCATGTGGTATCAACTCAAGCGTTTTACAGAAGTTTGTTACGTCAACACTGTTACTTTTTATCAATCAAGCTTGAAATCTCATTAAAAAAAATCAGGTTAGTTTTGATAGGATCTATCTTCCTGTTGATTTGCATTAATTACATTACCCCCCACCCCCCTATTTTTTTATTAATCAAGTCCTGTATCAGCTGCTTTGTTACCCTGCCACGCATCAATCTAATGCAGACAAGCTTATAATTAAACAGGTCATTCCATTTACTCTTTTAAAAATCGGCACAGCTTTAGCTTTCTTCCAGAACTCCCCCAGTGCTCCAAGACTTACTGAAAATCAGTGTTAATGGTCCATCAAGATCATCAGCCTGCTCTTTTAAAACTCTTAGATGCAAGTTATGTGGATCTGCTGATTTTAAAAATGTCTGACTTTAGTAGCTTCTGTCTAATACCCTTCAGAGATCTTAGTGGAATAGAAAGTGTTATTGGAACCCCATTGAACAGCTGATCCGCAGGGCTCCCCTGCAGGCTGCCAATCAGCTGTTGGGCAGCTGCCTGGAAGGGCTGACCTAAGAACAGCTGATCAGCAGCAGAAGGTGCAGCAGGGCTGGTCTCTAAACAGCTGATTGGGGACCCTTGGGGTGCGGGTGAGAATGACCTAGACTGTAAATGGCAGGCTGAAGTAAGTTGAGTGGGGCGGATGCTGATTGGGTGTGGATTCACATTTGCGTATCTGCACAGGGCTCTCTACTAATAAGAAATACTTGAGCCATAGTGGGCCAGATATTCAGATCATATAAATTGTTGCACTTGAATTGAAGTGAAGGGAACTATGCTGATTTATACCAGTTAAAGATCTGGCATAACGACTTATTTCCAAGGGAGTACTGGAGAGAGACCTAGAATTTACATGTAAGTTTTTTAATATTAAGATAAAACAAGCAGCTTATATAGTGTCTTTGAGACTCTCAGTGCTGCTGTTGAGGATACAGTGGACATAAAATTTTCCCCCTCAGCATGTAGTGCTGCATTATGGAGCAAGGGCATTGAAAAATAACCACTCAGCAAATATTTAACTCTTCTTATATACCAAAAATATCCAAATCAGAAATACTTTGATTCAAATCCATAAAATATAAATATCTACTTTTAGAAAGCCTCCTAACTACTGGAAAATTTTAGCTAGCTAAATTATCCAATAATGAAATATGTTTAAGCATTAATTACAAAACTGCAAGGCTGAATTTTTTTTAAAGTCCTTTCATATAAATTTTGATATAAATTTTAAAAAGTTCTTTATCTTATCCAAGCCTTTAGCAGTTTTTATCCAAAACCAGCCTCATATTTTTTAATCCCCCCCCCCCTTTTTTTTTTTTTTTAACAGCATTGTGCATTTTCAGCCTCAGGGCTTCTAACTTGCTACCTTTTAGCTGAATTTTCCTGGTCACCTCTGGGAACATTAATCTCTTATTAAACTGAAATCAAATCGCAAGCCTGATATTTGTTGCCTGTAAATGAGAGAATAGTTTTGCGTTTTGAATGGAAAGCTGCTTATTAATCTTAGGTCAATTTTTATGGATTTTAGAAGAAATATGAAAAACCATTTCAGTGTACAAAAGTAGTTCAGAATTAGGGCCTGATGCTGGAATCACTACAACTTGTAAAGTTGCAAATCCACAAATTGAGGCCACACTCTGCCCAGATGGAATCTTAATTTCCTCGAGTCTTTCTATCTACTCATTCTCACAGTTACACATTTTAGATTTAATTTGATGAACTTTATATTCAGTACTGATGTTAAATAACGCATTGGAACTGATTCTGATTTCATATAAACTGATATAACTCTGTTGCTTTAGGGGAGTTGTTTCTTATTTACTTCAGTGTACGTGAGATCAGAATCAAGCCTATTTTCCTTAGTCTGTACTTATATGTTAATGTACTGATCATTATTGTATTTAAATTTTACAACAATGTGCTGTAAGGCTGGCTTTTCCTCGTTGTTTTCCATTACATTCTCAAACCTTGTTGCTTGGGGTACAAATACATCCACTTGATCTTGTACCATTTTCCCATTAATTTAACAATTGTCAGCGCTATAAAGAGATTTCAGAAGAGTCCCTGGAATACCCAATATGTCAAAGCTATCATGTGCAAGGGAGACTTGCATGATAGCCATGATAGAACTTAGCTGTCAGTGGTACTCCCTTACTTCATCAGAACTTGACCAAACTGACTCTAATGGCCATAAATGAGGGTATGTACCCAGGGACGGCGGCAAATTTGCCACCATCAGATCAATCCATCTGGATTGATTGAGTGGCAGTGAAGACCCGCTCAATCGATCCAAAAGTCGATTAAATTAAACCATCTCCTCAAAAGGCATAGGGATGTGTCAACGGGAATACATTTCGCGTTGGTACAGTGCAGTGGAGACAGCGCACTAAAGGGAAGTTAGGATGTTGATGGGAGTTATGCAAGCTACTTGGCGCAGCTTGTGCAACTCCCATCGACTGCTGCCAAATTTCCCGGTAAGTGTGTACTAACCCTGAGACTGGTGCCTTCTGTTGCAAGTGATTATACTTCCGTGCCCTGTCTCCTCAACTCTTCAGCCCCCCCCCCTCCCAATTCTGACTGAAAAAGCTCAATCACTGATGTAAAACCTGCGCAGTGACTCAAATCAAGATAAATACATAAGAAGTCTGAGCAGAGGCAGCTGGCCACAAGCACAAGTACTTACCAGGACATAATGAAACATGGCAGTTCAATGCCAGTCTGCTTTCCCTGGCCCACTACACCTATCTGTATGATCCAACATCTTTTTCTTTTACTCACTTCCATGTACTCCTGTTCATGAAATCCTGTGAATTTAAAAAAGGGAGTTTTTTGGTTGTGCCATCTTTATGAGCTAGGAAATTAATACATACAAATAAAATTGGTGTCATAACAAAAAAAGTATGCCAATTACAAACTGGCAGTGTAAGTTCCAATTTGCTAAACTCCAAGTCAAAGTATGGTCCTTCTAATAAATATAGTCTGTTTCCCATAACTGGGAAATCTCATTATCAGTCAAAACAAACAGTGCAATGGCTCATTGAAGAGAAATAATTTTAAGATCTTGTCAGTTTTTCACCATGTTGATTTATCCATGCTGACTTTTATAGTTGCACCACAAGGCCCTCTGCTTGATATTTAAAGACCTTAGAACCATCTTTGTTACTTGTAGCTATTGATTCACAATAGTAATTAAAAACAAGACAGTTCTATTAATTTTAATTTAAGCAGTAGTATTACAATATTTCAGTGAATGCCATTAATGTTTATTGCACAATAGCATTTACCTTACATGGGAATTGTGGAACTCTGTGTGTAGAATAGAATGAGGAATACTAGGTTACCTTTTAATTAATGAGTAATAAATATCTGGTTTCTTTAAATGACTTACATTATATTTAGCATATGGATCAGATAGGAAAACTTTATGGAATAATTCTATAATTGTAATCATGAAACCTTTTAAGGGTTTAGATGGCTTTCTTCAGACAAAACAATAGAAGGGCCATAAGGACTTTTGAGGATGGGGGGCAGCAAGGTGCTACACCAGCTTTCCACAACATTATGCAATTAAAATGAAAACTTGTGCAGTTTAAGGCTTTTCCATTTGTTAGGACAGGTGTCTTAGTATAGACGTGTCTGTTTTATTTGTATTTCAAAACATATACACATTTCATACTAAAATGTATGTTACTGTAATTTCAGGTTACTTTTTAAAAAAAATTAATATGGAAACACTTAATAGGGACATTCAAGTATTAACTATAAACCCACCACAGTATGCCAGTTCATCAGTATGTAAAACCAAACATTTTGTAAAGCTGAACCTGAATTACCAAGCGAATGAGCTATTATTTTCAGGTCAGAAAGATAATGCCTTCTACTTCTGATTCACTTAAACCTCTTTTCTGTGTAGAGCTTTGGGAAACATTGCAATTAAATTAAAAATCCATGTTCTATTAAATGGGTGCAGTTGGTTAAATTCTGTGTCTCCCTTTCCACAGCTGACTCAATGTTGCTTGCTTTATGATAACAACATCTCAGTTACTTTCTGACTTGGTAGAAGGGCAGCTTAGACTTTTGATAGTTTTTCAGCCAGCAGCAATAAATATGATTTTATTTCATTGCTTTCCCACAACTTTTGATCACACTGCTGCGACTTCTACAGTCTAGTTCAAGGGAAAGTTGGAGGGGTCAGGATTCTAAGTGGATTCCCTACCTGCCATGGCATAGAATAATCGGCAAACAGGACTAGCTTTTTTATTCCCCCCACCTCCAAATTCAGTTTCTTTCCTCCAACTAATCTTTATCAGTAAATGTCATGTTCCCTAATTTCTCCCATCAGGCATGTCTTTCCTTGCTGAAATAGACTGACACATCTAAAAGAAACAGTTTAAAGATAACCCAGGGAGAGTGCTACTGCCCGAGGGCCTATTCTCTCTCCTTACATATGTTTAGCCTCTTGCTTCATGAATAGCCCAACTGAAGTCAATGGGACTATTTGTGGAATAAAGAAATATGAATAAGGCTGGCAGATGCGGAGTTTGAGGTATAAGCTCAGTCTTTTTTGTATCTTTAAGAGGTGGTAAGACTATTATAAGAAACTATTACACTCCATCAGGATACAATCATACTTTAAAATGTTGCGTCCCTACTTCTAGTGTCAGGTAGGTATGTGTGTTCATTGAAAAAGACTTGAGTAGAAACTGAAGCAGGGAGTCCAATCTTTAACTCACATGACAATTACAGACTGCCTTGTCTTCATTAGAATTTTAACTTGAGTTAATAACACTTTTTCTTCTATGAAGGCAAAGCCTAAAGGATGCATCTCTTCTGTAGCATTAACTTGAGTGTTCCACCTTAGGCTGACTTGAGGGAAGTAACTATCATGCAGAAGAGTAGCCACAATATAGACTAACTATGGAGCGGTGCAGGGATTGCGCTAATGACCCTTATCCACACTGATACTCTACGCATTCTTATGTGGCACTAGGAGTACATCTACTCTCGGATAAGACTCTCAGCATAGCCACAGCTGATCTGGGTCACTCTCTCAGGCTTCCAGGGCTTTGGATGTGAGGCTATAAAACTCCAGTAGACATTCAGGCTGCGGCTGGAACCTGGACTCTCAGACCCCATGAGGCAGGAGGGTCCCAGAGCTCCTGAGCCCAGGTCCAGCCTGAGTCAGAGCGGGTACACTGTAGTTTTATAGCCCTGCAACCTGAGATCAAGTCAGCTGCCCCAGATGAGCCATGGGTCTTTTATTTTGGTGTAGGCATACCAAGACTTCTAAGGGCTTATCAAATGGTTATGAATGCCCTTGCAGTGAAATGTGGGAAAACACATGCCATGCATGGCTGCAGAAGGATTCTGAGTGGCCCCAGATGACACTGACCCTAACCCAGTGAATGCTCTGGAATGGTGATGAAACAGACTGGGAAGTGCCTGAAGGATTTGTTAATTTTGTATATATTTGAGCCTTTCTTGTTCGATTAAGTAAAGAGCAATGGTTTTATATGTATTACGCTATTCACATGCCCCTTGAAGAGGTAAATTGTGAGCTCAAAACACCCAGCTCTGGAAGAGAAGGAAGGAGGGCTCAAGGTGCAGTGGTGTACATTTTGACAGCTGCTTGGTGCCATGAGAAAGCGGCAGTGTGGTTTAATGAGAGTGCACAAGATGCATGCAGAGATGGAGGAGCGGAGGCAGCTGATTCATTTTCTTATGGCAGATGAATTGCCTTATGCCGAGAGATGGTTCTAAACCAGGTCCACAAGCACATATGATGGCACTACACTGTCATTCAGATTTGGGATGACCAGCAGTGGGTATAGAACTTTTGTATGAGGAAGACCACATCCTTTAAGTTGCATGAAGAGCTTGCCTTGGCCCTTCAACACCAAGAGTGAGGGTGAGAAGGGCCATATCTGGAAGTGGACTCCTGTAGCCCTCTGCTACATATCTGGAGTAGCTAGTTTGTAATCAGTTTGACAGTTAACTTGCCAACATCGGTTTTGTAATTATGGATGTTTGACAGTTATTTATTACTTTGCCCATCTTTGCCACCCAGGGGTGATCCACTTTCAGCTAATGGGCTTCCTGAATCATGGTGGGCCCTTCAGTGACACCAGTCTGCTCATTATCTTCCCCTCCTCAGTCTCCCAAAGCACACAAGCATATAAATAAGAAAAGGTAGTATTCACTCCTTATGCAAGCCTTGGGGGACCATGGAGGGAGGTTTATGGACAATCTACACTGGATGCATCAGCAAGGAACACTGTGCAGATGTATTCCAGAGATCTCGCCTATCTGAATATGACAATCAGGTGGGAACAAAGTACCTAATAACTGGTATTTTGGCAATCTGTCTACTTCACTGTGTCTTGAAGTCCTACCATGATTTGCAAGCTCCAGGCAGAAGAATAGGCAGCAGGTTTAAAACAAACACAAGGAAGTACAATAGACAATCAACCTGTGTAACTCATTGCCAGAAGATGTGAAGGCCAAAAGTATAACTCGGATCCAAAAAGAATGAAATAAGTTCATGGAGGTTAGCTCCATCAATGGCTGTTAGCCAAGATGATCAGCAGATTAGGCACTCTATGCTGTGGGTGTCCCTAAATTTCTGACTGCTAGAATCTGGGATTGGACAACAATTTATCACTTGATAAATTGCTGTTTGTGGTCATTCTCTCTGAAGCATCTGGCAATGCCCACTGTTGGAGACAGGATACTGGGCTAGATGAGCCATTGGTTTGATCTTGTATGACCTTTCTTGCACACTGAGCGGGTGAGGAATGATAGTGGAATATGCTTCCAGTTGACTGAAAAAGCTGGCACTACTACAAAACTGGTTATGCTGTGTGTGTGATGTAGTAAAGGCTTGATCTTTATTAGAACAGTTGCATCGTTTACCTAAATCAATTTTAAAGGTAGACAAACCTCAAGAGTCCCTTTTCTAGCCATGTGTTAGATTCAGGGTATGCCTACACTTACGACATATAGAATACAGACAATGCACACCCAGCTAGCACAGGTATAAATAGCAGTGTAGAGGGTGAGGCATGGCTTAGGTGAGAATAGGGTGCCCTATATGCCTGCATATATACCCTACATGGCTCACTATATGCCCAATCAGCGCCTCCCACATCTATACTGCTCTTTTTAGCAATGTAGCGTCCCACTACCTCTCACTTCCAGAGCCTTTCCATACCATAGTGAAAAACTCAAGCAGCAGGGAAAGATCCACAAGGACAAGGCAGCAAGGAAAGGCTCTGGTAGCTCCTTGCTTCTGGAGCCTTTCCTAGCTGCCTCCCTACTGCCAGAACCTTTCACTGAGGCTTGTAGCTACACACCACAGTGACAAGTGTGGTCTCAGCCTGCCTTTTACTAGAGGTGTAGCTACACTTTTAGTGCCTGTACTCTGTACGCTACTGTAAGTGTAGACGTAACCTTGGACTTCTCATCTTCATATTGATGACCCTACTTAATTGTATTTGTGCCTGTATTTCGTCAGTGATTGCCAGCTACACTTGTTTTGGTGACGTTTTGAAAGGAGAATTTTTTAAAGATTTGTTTAAACGTTTATTTCATATTGATGTGCATTAAATAAATAATGAACATGCTGCTCAGTGAGTTTTAATGATACAGATTATTTAGGATTGCAACCAGAAATGTGTCTATACTGTCAATATCTCTTCCAGTTGTTCCAGTTTTTTTTACTGGTAGTCCCACTAGTGCACGTTTCAAGTACAGTATAGTTCTGTTTGAATGGCCTGGGGGACATCCATTACCTTCTGAATAACCAGGCTTTCGGTTAAATGGAAGTGTTGTTTTAAGCTGCAGTTTGTTTCCTGCGGCGGTGATGCTGGTCCCCAATGGTAGAGGAAGGAAAGAAGAAGGAGAGAGAGAAGTGTGGGAGTAGCTTCAGGAGACAGGTGCCGCCTTTGGTGTTGCTTGAGTGCTTCAAGTCACTGACAGCTCACCGTACCCCACGCTATTTGTACTGGGACTGGCAGGCCAGACGGCTTTGCTACTGGGAAGCAATCAAGCAGCACCAAGAAGGTTCCTGTCTCCTGTGACTACCTCCCTCCTCCTCCTCCTCCTCTTCCTTCCCTTCCCCTTTTCTCTGCTCCACTCTCTTGTTTGCTTCCCTTCATTTCCCTTCCTTTCTTCCTCCTAAACTCTGGAAATCCTTCCAAATTACGGTTCCCTTAGCTTTAATTTTAGTTAGTGGGTAATTAACATAACTACATCCGGGAGACACCATTAATTTGGGTAACCAGGGCTGTTTGAATAAGTGGACCTCACCTATACTTGGAACTGATTCTTCTCTCACTTATGGCTGATTTACGCTGGCACAAGTGTAAATTTATATTGATGTAAGTGAAAGCATAATCAGGGCAAGTGGGCTTACATCAGGGATAAATTTGACCCATACAATCTTTGTCTAATTCTTAATCCAGATACCAGCAGTTCTTAATATATGAATGTCATGCTCTACAGGAGGAGTGAAATCAGTCCTATTAAAACTGATCTTGCTGCAGCAGAAATATTGGTAACCCATAGTGTTAGGGTTTTTTCCGTCGGGTAGTGTTTATAACAATGAAAATTCACTCTATTCAGGGTTGGTCCTAAATACTGAGGTATACACTTTTGGAAAAACTTCAGTTTTGTGATTGGGAAGAAAGACGTAAATTTCATGGGGGTAAATGCCTTATTCTGTCATGATCATGGCATTTACTGATAATCTATAGAAACACTTTAAATTAAAACTCCTTTTTACAAGTGATTATTTGCATGCCTTCTCAGTGTTGTTTTTCTGTAACAAAAACAATTAGCTCTGTTAATTAAAGAATCCATTTCTGATGGCCAAAGCCCAGGTAATACAGTGCTGTTGCATGGCTTGGATCTTATCTTTCTGCAGAGTTAAACTAATAAAAATGAAAAAGAAAAAAGGTAGATTCAGTCCAACAGCCGATCAATTCAAACATGGTGATGCTTTAACTAATGTTATCTGGTGAAGGAAACTATTCACTTTTCTATTTGCTTTTTCCTATTTAACCATTATTTGAAATAGCAGTTGGAGGTTAATTTCTATTAACTTTGTTCTTGGGGGATGAAACCAACATTTAGAGAGAGATACAAAATAGAGGAAACAGAAAGAGGATAGTGTTTAAAGTATTTTCTATTAGTGTCATTTTCACCAACTGGATCTCTGGCTGTTCTGTTTGAGAAAAACAGAAGGGAAATAAACGTCAGAGCTACAGTCTGCAATCATAAATTCATCCCATGTATTAATGATGGGTAAATTATTCACCAGGCTACAATAGTCTGCTAGCCTCTTCTTTCATGGAGTTAAAGATTTGGAAGAATGCCAAACATTTTATAATTATTTAAGATAGTCACTGTCTAATACATATTTCAGGCTGTAAAATCAGGCATTTGTCAGTGCATTTATGGTGCATGTTTCTATAATGATATCAAAAGAGAGGGAGACATGAAGAGTGTAGCTTGTGTCCTGGGAAAACCTTTGGCATCAGAAACTTGAATGACAAATTGATACTTCCATGAAAATGAATGGGTAAAAGTCTGTTTCAGAGTGGTAGGGCTGGATCTAGCAGACTGATGGTTATGTAAAAGAAACTTGAGTGTATAGTGAATAGACAGAGAAAATGAAGCATTTGCCTAAGGCTCTGTTAGGAAGCTGCCTCTACTAGCTTCTAGGCAGAGTAAATTGAGTCAGTTTCTGTGGGCCGTGAACACTTTCACAAATATCTTAGTTGAAATTTTCAAGTGTCTGTTAATTTTAGTGCCTTTATTTCTAGGTGCCCAATTTGAAACAGCTGTGGTCTGATTTCCATAATGACTGGGCACTCACAGCTCCATTTGAAATTAATGGGCATGATATATTGTTAGTATCGCTGAAAAAATCAGACCCTAATCAAAAGTAGATCTAAAAAAATCAGACATTTGGCTACCCAAAAACAGAGGTGCTCAGAATTAGTAGAACAATTATGAAAAATTTGTCCTTTAAACTAACAGCTTCCTTTGAGTAATCCCTCAGCAGGCGGTTAGTGTTGCGCTTGAAATTTCTAGGATTTACCATTAGTGCCAGTGTTTTCCTCCTGTTTTTTTTTTTCTGATCTTTTCCCTCACTGTTGATTTACTTTCCTCTCAACATATGTAGCTTTAGCCAGATCACTTCCATTGAAGCTTAGTGCAAATCTCATGGCTGACCCAGAGACAAAACTTTTTAAAAAATTAGATATGAATAGCAATAGCAAACCGTCCTCCTGTGCTGACATATTAAGGATTACCCCTCTAAAATGTGGTGGTGATCCCAGTTAGAAAAGCAATAATCCTCCTTATTTTCATTTTGTTATTCTCTGAGGATAATATCTAATGTGGTTTGCCAGGACTTCTAAAATGAGTGATCATGTTCACTACCTTTGGTCTATGGGGGAAGGGAGCAGCAGGGGAGCAGGCTAATTGTGACAGAAGAGAAAAAAGACAGCGCCAGAATGTCATTTTACCAGTGTATTAAAAAGGTGGGGAGAGAAAGAGGACCCTAAACACAGGCTAAATTATAAACCAAGTGACAACTAGCAGTCTAATATTTATTCTTTTATTGCTTAAACACACATTCTCCACCCCATCAGGAATACCTGCAAAACAATTGTGGCTGCGTACACAAGGCTGATACACGTTTATTCAATAATTACAGACAAAAATACTTATTCTTAAAACTACTATCCCTTCATGTATACTATTAAATCCATATTTATAACAAGCAGCTTACTAACATTATAAACAGCTGTTGGACCAAATGATTTTGCTGTGAAACTCCCCTTGCGATCTGCATAGCCTATTTCTAGGAAGCCTCAAAAAGTCTGCAGAATTAAAATGATGAAAAGCATAGCATAGCAAATACTTTTTGGCAAACGGATACTGCTTATCTGGATAGTGAAAATTTATTTTTATTCAGCTTGTTACAGAAGACTTCTCACAACTTGCAGAGCACGTAGTTATCTCTTTATTTTGGAATTAAGACCTATGCACTGACACACACTAAATTAATCTATATGTGCATGCACATAATATAAAGCCTTGTCTGATGAGTTCAGTAAGAATTAAAATATCTGTTCAGGATTTATATGTTAATCAAAATTACTATGCTTATTATATATTAAGTAAAATAAACTAGATGGCATGAAGTGTGGTATTTAACCAAATTAACTCTTAGCAGTGACACTTAATAGATTTAAAAATCTGTTAATTATTAAATGAGAGGTGAAGTGGAGGGGAGGGTGGAAGGAAAGTCAAGTACTGATTATGAATTTGGCACTAAAGACCAGGTGTGGTGATGTAGAAAGATTGCAGCAATTTAGTAGTGTAAACAGAAAGAGAGAAGGATATCTAACCTGGATAATTCTCTCTGCGACCAAAGTCACTGGGAATAAAGTAACTACTTTTTCATTAGCATGAAATCTTTTAGCAGTCAGATAATCTGACTTTATTTTGAAAGTCACAGGAAAAAAAGTGTGTCATTATACAATTACAACTATAAAATATGGCAAAAGTATTGGTTACAGATGATATTAGAATTGTCTCCAGGTGCTTATATACAAATTATAAATAAGATTTAAATTAATATCCGGCGAACCACTGAGTTCACAAAAGACAGTGAAATTTAGGCAATTAAGCTACTTGGTCATTATATTCAGCAAGATCGAGATGGAAACAAAATAGTTAAACATTGGTCACTTTTACTATGTTTCATACTGGAAAATTATTCTCATGACCGTATCTTACATATTACAATAAAAATTGTCCAAAATATGAATAGAAAAGTGTTGACACTGACCTGAAGTACTGAAATTTGAAAGTATTGCCAATGCCAGTCATTCAAAAATACTGTCAGGACCCCATAAATCATGGCTTTCTAGTTTTTTATCTTTTAGGGTGCACTCAGCTCACGTTTTTGAATTTTTCTTTACCACCATGGGGACTGAAACCTTTTTTTAGAAAGAGGAAAGTTGAGATTCTAATGCATTCATAGAACTCTAGGAGATGGTGCATTAAGAGAAATTCACAATGTGAACTTCACAATCAAATTACAAGAGTTGGCAACACTTGATGTCTTTTTGTTTTATGTATTTCCCACAAATACTTGCAAGCATTTCTTCTAAGAAATAGTAAAATAATTTTCTGTGTTAGAAGATAATGAGCAGTATCTTGAGAATTATCCCCTTCATCATAACACGGTCTGTTTTATATAAAATTGTTTACACTGCAGATATACTTAGGATGATGCTTACTTAAAAATATTGTGTAAGTAATCTCCAGGGACTGTTCATATCCGCAAGCATAAGTCAGTCTTTCTTCTCAGTATTTTAAAGAATCACCAATTATGAACAGTTTGTCAGACTATTAAAGGTTCTGCTTCTGCAATCTTTTCCAGTGACTCAATCCTTTTGTAGCAATGAGGCAGTCTATATTTTTGAGGTATTTTGGTTTTATTCTTTCTTGTGTTTCAAAGAAATAGTAGAAATTTAGAGTTATTACTTAAAACATTAAGCCAGAGTTTTGCTGCATGTATAGTAATGTAGAGTCTTTTTATATTCCTTATTGTGACGGATTTGGAGTTGCTTTGTAATAATTCATGAATGCTGTATGTTGACTTGGTTATTGGGATGTTTACTGTATGACTTTATTAGTTTAGTTTAATAGTAAGCTGTTGGGGGTGGGGGGGGGAGGCTCAAAATAAACCACTTCTCAGCAAACACTTGAAAACTAATCAGAGATATTGCCATTATAGTTTGAGCCTGAAAACATGAGATTAAAAGAACTATAGTGGGGTTTAACAAGGGATTCCCTCTGAAGAGGGTGCAGTTATTTGAGAGAACCAGACTGAGATACACACCATACCACTAGAGGTGTCTGAAGGAGTTAGGCCTGCCTAGGTTACCATCAGGGGATGAGAAAAGAACCCTTGGTAAGACAGACATATCTGTAGACTGTTGCCTTTTTTAAAATCTTTTTTCTCTAAATGCTTTGTTCCTGCTGTTAAAATAAACAATACTTTTTGTTTTAAGAAAGCTGTCTGATCAGTAGTATACCACTCATCACAGACTCCCAAAGGACTACAGGTGCCCAAAGTCAGTCAGACCTGTCGAGTTAGAATGGTTGAAAACAGGTTACTGTAATTAGTGCCTGGTCTAAGAGTGGGAGAATTGTAATTGCATCCTGGGATAAGTAAAGGCATGAGGCCAAGGTGGACATGAAGGTGAACTCAAAGAGACCAGAAAGGAGGTGGAGGTGCCCCCAGTCCTGTAACCATGACACTTAGTACTATAGCTTCACACAAAATATTTGGTAAAATGGGTTTCTTCTGGAGCTCCATTATCTTATTAGGAGTATGACAAAGTGAACTGGAAATCGAGTTCTCTGGTTTCTGTCACAAAGGATTATTTTTATGTTTTAATCACTTCCTACAGTTCCAAAAGGGCAAATGTCTTTAAAAGCTTCCTATTTAATAAGAAAAAAGCACAATAAATAGGTCAGCCAAAATTCATCCTTCTGGCCTCCTTGTGTGAGGACACAGACTGACAGGTTCAACTCTCATATAAATGTAGCTAACTACAGATATGATTTGTCTTGCATTTAGTTCTTAGAGACTCTAGAACTGAAGATTTCTCAACTACTCTGTCTATTTTGGTAGTTCATATCTTTAATCATAGCATGATGCCACGTTTTATACAACTGGCTATCGTTCAGTGTAGGACAATAAAAACTGCCTGTAATAAATTTCTTGAGTCCACCTAGAATGGTCATATATTCAGCACATGGGAGCAATTGTGCTGAAGTTTAAATCCTGAAAGCTAGCAGTTGGACAAAGAATGCTGTCATTTTTCAAAGGAAGAGTTTCATGGAGTTCATATTTGTGCTGGATGAGTTAGTGCTTCAAAGATTGCAAGAGAGGGCCTGAAATATATATATTTTTAAATAAGCTTGTAACAATTTAGGACAAACTGTAATAGTTAATTGCCTTAGTCACAATTAATCATAGGCATCAGACTTCAAACTCTTGCCATTTGATTTATATTAAAGTTTTGGGCACAACATGCTGTAGGACTACTTTAACATCACTAATTTATAGACTTTAAATATAGCTACCAGGAAATACAAAAATCTCCTTACAGGTTTATTCTCTTATTTCCAATCATTAGTAAGCTTGACAGCATTACAATAAACAATCAGTTTCTAGCCAGAATGCTACACTGTCCTCTTACTTTGACAGAAATTAGTGTGTCTGTTGGACTTCTTTTGGCAGCTGGAATTGTGGAACCATATAGGATAACAGTAGGTAGAGAAAAACCAGAATAGATCATAGCTGACACAAAGGGGTCATTCGTCCTCCTGATAGATTCTCCATGGTCCCAGACCTAGTGCAGAACTTGTGCCACAGAAACCCTGGTGGAATGGGCATTCTAGGACAGGGCAAGAGGACCAGAGGTAGCCCAGATGAGAGAGCATATGGAATAGAGTAGGGCACGCAGGGACAGAAAGAGGCATGGCTAGGACATAGCAGCACCCTGGCTATTCCCTCCTGATACAGACCCCATTTGGGCTATGCCTGAAGGAGGTACAAGTTAATGCCACCCCAGAGCTACTCTAGCCTGCCTGAACAATGGACCCCTAGCAACATGGCAAGAGCAAAACAGTGGAGGTGCAAAGCAACTTCATCTAAGTCTCTGCATTGAGTCAACTGTATGTATTTACAAATTGTGACAGTTTCATCCATATTGTGGATTATCGTATCTTTTAAGTAAAAGTCCAAACATTATCTCTCCTATGTCCTAAGAACTCCTTTGTTTTGACAAGATATAAATGAACCCAAAACGATTTGCTTAAATATCATGGTGTTATGAGCCTTAGCATTACCTTAGATAGCCAGCTACATTGCTGAAGTTTTGGAAGAGAATTTGATCAAATTATCTTTGCAAAGGGAAAGATTATTAATTTATCAATTGCCTTTCTTCCATACCATTAGAATATACATTTTTATGTGATGGAGGAAGCTGACGTGAACATGAGCTTTTGTGTTTTATTTCACAGTAACTTCATGAATTTGTTAAAGGAATTTCTCTGCTGACATGAAAGCTGCCAGATCATCTGGTTTTGAAAGCCAGCCATTGTATGCTTTTTCTTCCATCTGCTAGGTTGCAACAACTGCCTAACACAATGGTTTATATAGAAAGATTTGAATATTGTAAATAAATACAAAAAAATCTTGGACAATTAGTCTATTTTGATTTGAACAATGTGATTTCTATAAAAGCAATTGAATTCCTAATAACAGTGGAGAGCCAAAATAAGAGCATTGGTTAGTGACCCTTTTTTATACTGTAAAATAATTGCAAGTAAATTACTAAATAAAACTCTGCATGTAAGGGGCACAAAATGTAGTTGTACTCTTTGGTTATGTGGTATATAATAATCTGCACCATGCCATCTGGTGACTATGTGGAGAAAAGAACAGCAGTGAAGAACACCATTAAATGACTAGAATGAGCAAGGCATTTGATGACAGTGCATTGCTGACAGACGTTTCAAAATTGTGCATGCTATGCAGAGGTAGTGTGATTAGCATCCAATAACTGAGAGCAAATAGACTTCATACACACACAATCTATCATTTCTGTGCAAAAATGAGTATGCAAAGATTGTGCATTCAGAAACAGAAGCCATCTGACAGCCCCTTGGAATATTTGGTTTGTGAAAGTTTTGCAGTGCTTTTTTCTGTCTATACACTTCTTCAGCTGGACTAATCACATGGCTAAGGTAAATCAGCAGTGTCATTGCAATTCATTCTTTGTGAAATATCAACTAGAGATTTTATCTACTATAAGCACTAAAGTAGCTTTTTTTCTCAAATTAATTAGCATTATTGTTTTAATAAATGTTTATTTCTGACATTTATTTTCAGTGCTGATATGTTAAGTATCTTGTGCACTCTTATGACCTCTACATTTTGGATTTTTGACATTTTGGTTGATGAATTTTAATTAAACGTAATATTTAAAGTCTAATGACACAAAGATTGAACAAATTACAATGGCAATACCTTCATTTTCCACAGTGTGCCTTCAGCTGCCCCTTGCAGCTGGAGTACAGTATTATTCCATGGAAGACAGCAAGTTTCCATGTTGGGCCAATGCACACCGGCTGTTCCAGTAACTAGTCTAGAGGAAGAAGTTGTAAATCTTGGATTTCAGGTCCTTGATTTTTAAAAACGCAAAATTTGGTAATCTTAACATTTTGAAAAATGAATACCGTTTTCCCTTATTGAGTCAATCAATTGAGCAATATGAAAATTGACCAGCCTAAGCCCCAAATATACTAACCCCACCCCCGATAATAAGGAAATGAAAATAATTATATATATTGTTGCCTAGCCAGCAAAATATATATATTACCTTGAATAAATGATTGATTAAGCTTCTCCAGGCTGACTTAAATGTGCAATCTAAATTTGGGTGTGTTGCCATAGTGGATCATTATTGTCTTACTGAATCAGACCCAAAGTCCTTCTCTATTCCTGTACTCAGTGGCAGTGGCCAGTAGCGGGTGTTTCAGAGGAAGGTGTAACACATGCACACACAAGCACCCCCGTCCTGCCCCGCAGATGAATGTGGGATAATCTTTCTCCCTCCCAATTAGGTCTGATCCTGATCCCAGTCAGAGATTAGCTTGGGCCCTGAAGCATGGGGCTTAGTACCCTTTGCACCGTATTTATGATTTAATTATGATAGTTCTGGATATTCATGATATCCATATAAATATCTAATCACCTTTTGAAGAAGCAGCAAGGGAGGAGTGAATCATAAAATGATATCAAATACAGTTCTGTAAATAGAAATGTAAGCATTTAAATACAATATAACCAGTTACTATTGAGAGAGACATTTAGATGGGCCTTATGCTCGACATAAAAATAAATTCAATTATAGTTTTACAAATAATTATAAACAAAGCACTTCTCCATCATATCAGTCTATACAAAAAACAAACAAGCAAACAAAAAAAAACCGTTACACACCACCATTTACCTTGACAAACTATCTGCAAAACATTAATGTATCTAGTTCAACCCAGAAATGAGTCTTTGCAGTAAAACAATATAGACCTATATTCCTGTCCCCACTCAGGTTTTAAGCTACTAAATCCTACAAATACCAAAATTCAATTTACTGTAGAATTTTCTGTTTTCATTATCGTACCATGGTGTTTTTTAGATGGTATTAAAGTATATAAATCAAAGGATATTTTAATGAACCCTAAGGGTTCAGCAAAAAGTAAAATCTGTGCATGATGAAAACGTGGATTTACTTTTCATGATTTTCTCCTGACATTTGAAGGCTAGCAAACTTCTTCAGTAGGAAGTAAAGACCCTTACTGATACATTATGGTAACCTACAGAGAGCTGAGTGGTGTTCAGATGATACAGGAACACAGAGCTTTTTTTGATCGTGAGTAGGAACAAAAAAGGGCAAAAGCAGCACTCTTGCTAGTGTCTCCATAACAACCCCAGCCTCTATATCCTTTCCTCAGCATTCTCTCTCTTGTTGGAAGGCTCACATAAAATTTAAATTAGCTGCAAATCAAAAGCCCAAAATGAGACTTCAATAGGATTAAAAAAGATGAAATATGAGTGTATTGCAAGGCAATCATTGAAATACAATTTTTTCCCCTCGCAGACTTTTGAGCTCAAATAGCAATGACATGATCATTGTTATGACTTCCCTTAAGGGTCTAAAAATAATTCTTATATAGTTATATTTTCTGTGTTGCCTACAGTGCAACTGGCTATATTTTATTGTATATCTGCCCAACTTCAAAGATGCTATATTTTTTTCTTAATTTTAGACTTTAGCAGAACAAATTTAGGTTTCTGTGCGTTTCTACAAATCATACTCATGTTATTAAACATTCATTTTCTCTATTTTTTCTGTTTGTTTAATTTTTTTTAAGTGAGACAAATTACTGTCATTACGCCTCTGATTAACTTGGTGGTGAATAGGAATCGGATTTGTTTTACTATTTAATTTTTAATTCTCAACCCGTTTTTAACTTAACGGCACAAACACAAGTGATACTTCCTTCCTTAGCCCGGAGAATATGTTTTAGTGGTAGTATGGCTATTAACACCTCATAAATCAAGCAAGCACTCTCCATGAAACCATAGTCTAAAAATGTCTGCTCCCAACTGTGGCTTTTCTGGCTGTCAGAGATGGGGTTGTCGCTTCTTTTTTAGGATGTAATTGGCATATTTTACTGACCAAAGGACTTGGGGACAGAACAGTGTGAAGAGTGGCAATTTTCTCAGATGTTATACAGACTGCAGTCCTCAGGCCCAGGATGATTATAGTCCCTGTACTCTGTCTTTACCATCTTTTTTTCTCTAAACTCTGTTTATCTGTTATTTTCAAATACTTTTTTTTACTAGTTCTTCAGTGTGTTTCAGACTGTTGAAAAGTAGAAGAGCTTTGTAGAAGAACTGATGCCAGTTGTCCAGACTATATTTGCAAAACTCTTGTTTCCCTCAAAATTTCCATGGGGGATGGGCAGTTGTGTAACTAGTTGAGGAGAAGTGGGTGCATGGTCCTGTCTAATTGCGTATATTGAAGTTTGAATGCAGGAGTTTCCCACTATTAATCACAGTGGTAGAAACATATCTTTGCTAGAGGTTTAGCACTCCAAGATCAGTTTCCAGGTTTTGTAACACATTTTTGTATTAAGAGTTTTAATTTAACTATTTTTAATGACAAAAACTTATGCACGCTATTGTTTATAGAAAAAAGTTCATTTTGAATTCAGAAGCCCCAGTTCAATTTTTTCTGTTTCACATATTTTAGACATCTTATACATATTAACTTTTTACCAAGCATATTATCCTGAATTTTTTTTAAAACAGAAATGAGTTTACCTTAGGATATTTCATAAGTGGGCAAGAACAGATATTTAATACCTGACGATACTGTACGTCCAAGAACTCTGAGTCAAGTTTGTTTTGAGAGTATTTCCGGGCTGCAGTTCAGGACTTTGTAAAGACAGCACTTTAAGCGCATCAGTGTTTTGCAGAGTTTCAACCTTTAGCTTATAACAAAAATGGGACAGGTGCAGCCCGGGCCTTTTAGACTTATGCTGGAGCTTTATTGTTGACTTTGTCTGCCCCCTTAAATGTCAACAGGCACACTTGCAGAGATGATCCACCATCCGACTGAGATCAGCATAAAAATAAAAGCTAGGCACAAGCATATTTTGTTTTTCTTTGGTAAAGGTCTCGCAATCAAAACATAACACATTGCACTGTTCAAACCTGAGCATTGCAAACTAAGTAAAAAAAAAAATCTAGTGGCTTGAGAGCTGATACAGATATCAATGCTGTGATAGTTGGAGCAATAAATACTGTAATAGAAAGTGAGAACCTAAAACACAAGGCCTAGTATGACAGGACTAGGCCTTGTGTCATAGGGTCTCACTTTCTACTACAAATATTAAAACTGTGCTTGCTTTTACATCTAGCAATACCTGCATTTAGATATTTTTCTAATATACATATTTGACAACTCCCCTTTTTATTACTTATGCATGATCTTGCGTTGAATAACTGAATCATATGCAAGATTCTGGTTTTCGGAACTCGGGGGTAAATCCTTGATTTAATGGACTGCATCTGGATTTGTACTAGTGGAACTGAGAACAGACTCTAGTGCTTAGAAATTGAGAGAAGTAATCTCTTAAACCTTCAAATCAGCCCCCTTCTTATTTCAGGTTTATCCTTAGAGTATATTTACTACTGCTTTGATCATTTTAAAATGACTTAAGTGATGGTGTTAGGATTAAAATGATACATTGAATAAGGTACTTTTTCACATTCCCTGTGAATTTTATAATGTGCAAGCCTCAAAATGATTTCATTTTGAAAAGTGACTCTTTGTAATTGAGTTAATCAATAATAGCACCATTATTATGCAGGCCCTGCTCAGCCACAGTGGTGGATTCATGCCCACTAATGTGGGCTGTATTGGCAAAGAGCTTTTTCAGCAGATCAAGACTTTACCTTCATGGACAGTCTGTGATGCTATTCCCACAGAATTAGTGTTATAAATGAAGTAACTGTTCCTACTGTTATTCTAGGGGATACTGTGTACTCCCTTTTGCCATAGTGTAATGTTCCCCTCTGCACTCTGGACTGGTGTATAGTTGTCACCCCAGTCCCTCGCCTGTGGAGCCTGTCTTACACTCTCTCCACTGTGTGAGCCCCTACTCCTGGATCAGTCAATGCAAAGGCTCCTGCAAGCAAGTGGCTCTTAATTTAGTGAGTGCCTCAGGCCAGCCACTCACAGGATTAGGCAATAGAATGACCCAGTAAACATCCCCAGTCCCAGATGCAACCCTAGGCAAATTGCATTCTAAACTAAGCTTAACACTTTCAGCAACCTTACAGTCTCAGATGGTTCTCCCCTGTGGTCAATGCTTCAGTTGCTTAATGTTGTTTGTGGCTGGGTTGAGAAAGAGAGAGAAGCCAAAATGTCCCCCCTTATTGGATGCTTAGGCTAGTCCATTGTTCCTCGAAGAGCTGGCTTGTTGTATGAATGCCTTAGTAAGGCATGAACTATCTTTCTGCTTTTAGTGTTTGCCTAGATCTGCTTCAAGCTATGAGACACACATATTTGGGAATATTACATAGCAGAGCTTCATAACCATACATATGACATTGCAAGAAACATACTACCATAACAATAATGTTCAGTATGTCATGATCATTCCAAAAACACCTTACATGACATACTGTGCATTAAACAATACATAGTTACATTATAAGGGTGAACATGAATGATACACAATCACACCATAAAGGTATATATGGGGTACAGTATGTCACACATGGCTTATGAAATTGTACCCTGATCTCAGAAGGCCTGGAAAAGAAGGTCTAATCACACCCTCAATAGCTGTAGAATGGTGGTTGAATGAGCATTTGGCAGATTGAAATCCCATTGGCACAGTTTGCAGAACTGTTGGGATCCCAGTGTTATCAGTGCCATCCATGTTATTGTAGCCTGGTGTGGTCTGCACAGTGTCTGCAAGCATGAAGTGAGCCATTTCATCAGGAGTGGCCTTGGGACACTGCTGGGTTGCTGGACCAGTACACATAGCCAGAAAGTGTACCTGTCATAATTGGAGAAGGATCCACACGTGCAAGAGAAATCAAGGATGCTTTGTGCACACACATCCTCTGCTTGCCTGGCCCAATGGATGAAGGGGTTAGTACTTGTATGATGTATGTATACAGTGAAATAGAGTGGGTGAAATACTACCGGGGGGTGGGGAGGCTCCATTTATACTTCCCACCAGAGGTTGTGGTTCTTATGAATTTGAACTTATGGATGTGATGGAATATATTGGCCTTATAGGCATTTTTTATCTTCCATAAAGTGGGCATGTGCTTCAAACCATTGTTCATGAATATCTGTTGTGTAGTTCAGCTGTAGTAAAGTGGTAAGCAGCTCTTATGACACCATATGTGTGTGAACAAAATACTTGATTTCTAGACATGCATTTAATAAATACTGCAAAACTGATAGCCAGGCCAGCTGCCACCAAACTCCCAAGACAGTGAACGATGCTTCTGAAATCAGTACAAAACCAGTGAACAGTTGCATGTGAAACACTCCAGCTCTGTTTCACTGATTCTGAGTGTCCCCTGCCCCTCTTCGCTTTGGCCCCAGCCCGTATAGTGCATCTTAAACACACTGGCTGCTAAGGCACTGGAGTGGAGGAATGAACAGGCTACATTTGCCCTTTTCAGGTAGTGTTGTTCTTTGTGGCATGGAGCACCCAATCATAAAATGGTTCCAATGGTTCTTGGGCTACAGGACATGGTGGCATAGCAGGAACTCAAATGTTGGAGCAGGAGCTTCAGACGGGGCTGGAGCCTGCAGTCTTGCAGCTATGAGCACAAGCAGCCTCACAAACAGTTCTTTCTGCTGTGCTCAGTCTTCCTCCATCAAGCACTGCTCGTTCCCCAGAAACTGCGCTTCCAACCTCTCATCACACCCCACAGCCTGTCTCTGTCAGCCTGTCCTGCCCCTCCATCCTTCTGTTGGTATTGCAGTTATTGCAGTTGCTGGTTGGCTTTATCCAGGCTGTCTACTCTTAATTCTTCACAAACCCCATCTTCCTTGATCATTGTAAGTGAATATGTGTCTCCCGGTCTTCTCTTTCCCCTCGCCGCCTCCAGGCTGCTGGTTGACTGCCTGCAGAGGTGGAAGGGCCTGCCAGAACAAATGAAAGAACACGTTGTCTAAGTATTTTTTTTTTTAAATTGACTTCATTTGTAGCAAAAGTGGCTGCGGAAGGTCAAAAGATGTTTCTATCACAGGGTTTTATTATAGTCTGAGAAAAATAATTCAGTTCTGAGACACCCCTTGAATGCTGCTGAGAGTTGAGCAGAGCAGGAAGCCATCAGGCATTATGGTAAGGCCCAATTTACAAAATCAGCTTAAATTATTTCTAAAACTCCAAACCATTTCCCTCTTGGGGAGCAGGGGATGCCACTTGCCATGGCTTTACTGCCTATGGTTTTACAATCTTTTCAGAGAGTTAACTTTCTGGGGGACCTAACAGTTTCAGAGATTGCTGATTGGCAAAGGGATCTTCTGCCTCAAGCTAGCAGAGGCAACCTGCTAAAGAGCTTTTTAGGCTGATAGTGACTGACCAGCACACTTACAAATGGAGGGGTCTAGTGACTAACAGAGGAGGCCCTAATAAGTATGCAGTGCCCGGAAATATGGCCACCCATCTGGAGTTCCTGCTTCAGGAAAAGTTTGCAATCATGAGCATATAGGATTGGGTAAAAATGTGTGGGGAAATCAACAGGATGCTGTGTTACCTTGCAGATGTATTGCAGCCTCCCTAATAGGTCCCTGCATTCATGCAGTGACTTGATTCAGCTTGGGCCTATAATACAGCCCTCATGGCCTACCTACAAACACCTCTGGACAACTTGGACTCATGATATGGCATCCATGCTGTATATACAGATCCCAGGGACAGCCTGGGCTCATAATAGGGCATCCATTGCCTAAATAGCCAGCCCCTTCTTCCTCCTCTGTGATCATACTTCTGTAACAAAGAAATACAAAGTGCTCTCCTCTCCAGCACACTTCTGGACCCATAATATGGGACCCTGGACTACATACAACTCCCCAGTGCGTTTCAGATGTTTAATACAGCACCATGGACCACATCCCCATCTCTCCCCCGCCCTCCATTACAGTTTAGAGTCCTGACTGTCTGTCATGGCTCATTTGTACAGTGCAGTTACTATCAGGGAAAAGCAAGATAATGCTCTAATCTTAACATTATCATAATTGCTGGGGGTGGTGAGGCCATCGTGTTAGTATGCATTGCACCATTAGTGGATACATGCTATTATCCTGGCTTGTAATAATAATTTAATGGGTCATAAACCGGAAATCCATCCCATCTGTTTGTTCATAGCTACAAACATGGAGACAGAAACTTATCAGACTCCAGCGCTACTTCTGCATCATCTTCTGCTTTTGCTGCCTGTTCCACTATGGGCTGCTCCCCCAGGACATCCTTTAACAGCGCCTGTTAGTATGGACCTAGCATGTGCTGTAGCAGCTCCAGTGGCAAAGCCTCCTAAGGGACTAGCATGAGCACTACAATCACCTCCTACCACACATCCTAGGTCTGTACTAACAGGAGCTGTTAAGTATGCCAGCTAAATTAAGGATGCCAGCACTCAAACATTGTCATGAACCACTGTGGGCTCAACGCTTGTCCTGATTCCCAGCACCCAGTCGAATTCCTCGTCGAAGAGGCAGGTAGTTGGGAAGTTTCCAGAAGTGTGGTTGTCATCCCTGACTTTGCAGTAGTTGGTCTTGAGCCACTTGATTGGCTTTCTGTGTTGATCAGTGGTCTGAAGAATCCAGATGCCACAAGCTGTTTCTGACATTTCCTGGAACACATGATGATTTCTGGCACTCTGGTTGAAGTCAAGTGTCTTCCGTGCCTCACACTAGAGATGAACCAGAATCTGGCTGCATTCCTGTGGTTAGCTAGAAGCATGCTTCGTGTAGGACGTGGTGGAAGGACTACTTTTTATTGCTGGCCATACAAGATGGTATGAGATGGTAAACTTTATTTCCAGTTCAGCGGTCAGCATGCGATGAATGGGTTACTTCAGTTTTGAGAATCAAGTGGGTAGTTTTGGGATAGAAGGGCTTGAGAAATACTGGCCCAGGGGATTGTGGGATAGTCTTGGCAGAGTGTCTGGACCTGAGTCTAGGAACCAAGGCTTGAGAGAACTTCACACTGCAAAAAGATAGGGCTCAGACCCGAATCCCAGCAGGACTTGGACTCTCACCCACCACCTCTCTCTCTCTCTCCTCTCACACAGACACACGGAGCAGTCCCTAGGATCCAGGTCCTGAGGGCTTACTGACCCGAGTCAGAAATGTTTGTGTGTGGATGGGAGGGGTTTGGATGCAAACCCGAGTCTGAGTCAGGGCTTACAATGCAGTGCAGACATACTCTGTCACTCTGCCTGAGCCCATATGTACTGCAAAAAAAACCCACAATGGATGAATGATCACTTTCATTGTAGGCAGAGCTAGATGTAGGGTTTTGGCGTTTCCCCAAAGAGGTTATTTTTGAAAGATTCTTTTTCTTGCTTCTCCTACTACCCTCTGTGCTCTTGAATTCTAAAAGTCTGGGTCATGGAAGGGATTCTTAGAGTCATAGAAGATTAGAGTTGAAAGGCACCTCAGGAAGTCATCTAGTCCAGCCCCCTGCTCAAAGCAGGACTATCCTCAGCTAAATCATCGCATCCTCCCTGGAATCCCCTTCCAGGTAGTGAAAGGCTGCTATCAAATCCTCCCTTATTCTTCTCTTTTGCAGACTAAACAAGCCTAGTTCCCTCAGCCTCTCCTCATAAGTCTTGTGCTCCAGCTCCGTAATCATTTTTGATTTACATAGCCTTTCTCCACCACCTCCAGAGATTTAGTTTGACAGGTCATTGATGGTGGAAACATTATATATTTTAGAATTCCTTCCAGATTGTTGAGCTTCAGGGTTATGCAGTATCCCCCACACAAGCAAAAAAGCCAGTTTGTGACATAGTTGGGATTTTTTTGGCTGTGTATTGATTGAAATAAATGTTTTCCATATCCTAGGTACGTGTGACAGTCAGCTCTTCAAACACATTGAAGAGTTATGTCAGTTTTGTTTTCTTGTCTGTCAAACTTATCATTACAGGAAACTAAATTCTATATGATTGTTATCCAGTTATACAGTGAAATGATGACAGAAAGAAAGACGAGATCAAGCCTTCAACTCTTCATGTTGTAGTTGTGTAAGTTAGGCAGAAAGTTTGACAGTGTATTGATTGATTGTTAAATTTTTTTTCTGAAAAATTTGGAAATAAATTTCTGAAATACCTATCAAAATATGCTTTGAATCATTTTTAAGTAAATAGTCTTATAGATTCTAATTAATTTTCTGTATTGAATTGATGTAAAGGTCTTTTCAGTTATAGTTGTTGCAACTTTTACGAGTTACAGATAGTAACAATATGAAACTCTGGCCCCAGGTGTGTTGTGTTCTTGCTGCTTCTAATTAAAAGTGACAGTGAGCTGCTGTTTCATTGCCTGGCAGCAACATATGCCCTATAACCATAAACAAATTGATTCGACATGTTGTTTTCAATGAAATAACCAAAAATAGGTGCATGACCGTTGACTAAGATATTAGTTACTGTGAACATATATTGTGGCATCTATCAAGTCAAGATCTTCAGAAACTCATTTGTCTGTTGATCCTTTCTTTTTTTAATTGACGTGAAGAAAAGAACAGTTTATTGCAAATCTTGACCTTTTAACAGTAATTATTGGAAGTATAGTTAAAATATAAGTCTTCATTATGTCAGTCATAATTGTAATCTTAATTATGCAAAATTTCAAAATCGTGGTATTTTATTCTTTTTTTAAAAAGCGTTTAAAGTTGCTATTCATTTAGGTACCCAGTGTTTATTGATAGACTTTGTAATGTTATAACATTAATAAATGTTATTAAACAGGTTTTCATTCCGGTTGATAGTGATTAGTTCAGTATGAATTCAACACTATGCAAAAGTGATCAGGTCAGTTGGAGATTATTAGGTTTGCTGTTTTATTTTCAATAGTATTACTGTGGCTATTTCATCATTTTTCATAGAGTGCAATTTTTTATCAGGAGGTGAGAAAGTATGAGCTGTGTTCTGTAAAAATCACAAAAATAGCATTAATCAGTGTCATAGAGTATTTAACTTGCATAGTTATGGTGCCTCTCTCTTGTGGATGTAGGCAGGTCATTACTTCGACTACTACAATGCTGAGAATTTTATTCCTATGAATTGCTGAAAAATGTTACTTTTACCAGGTAACAAGATGTTCCAGTGTTCAGGCTCTCTCACAGCACCATATAACTTTAAGTATTTGTGGCAGTTCATGTATTTTTAAATGAGATGATTAATAAATGAAATGTCTCAATGACACTCAACCATTTGAACTGATAACACTATTGTTATTTCTGGTTTGTCACATATAGTAGATGGGCTTAAGTTGTGGCCAGAACTAGCTCTTGATCTTATTGAATTTAATGGCAAAATTCCCACTGATCTGAATGGGTATATGACTGGGACCTCATATATGGTGGTGGGTTTGCGTGAGGCCTGTCAGGGAAAGATAATTTGTTAAGCTTAAAAGAGAAGAACTTATAGTAGTTAAAGAACCTCCTGAAAGCAGTGTTAGTAGTAGTAAAACAAAAACATTAGTGGAACAAAATAAAATCAGTCTGTCTATTCTTTGCATCCATTTCTCTTCTTCCTAAAACAATTTTTAAGCCCCTTAGTAAGATATAAATACAAAGGAAAGGGTTATAAATACAGCAACACAAACAAAGCAGAAAAATTCAATGGCACTTGGAAATCGGTACTTGAGGGGCCTCGGAATGTAATTGGGAGTTTTACCGTTTAGAACAGGGGTCGGCAACCCGCGGCTCCGGAGCTGCATGCGGCTCTTCAGCTGCAGTAAGCTATGTTTTGCGGCTCCAGACTATGGCTCTTTTGATAGTAAAGGTTGCCGATCCCTGGTTTAGAAGATCCTGGGAGACTACAACTCCCATGATGCCTTGGGAAAAGGGCAAGAGCTTGTTTCTGTTCCAGGGAGCTCAGAAAAAAAGCATGTGGGGACTCCATATTTTTTGTGTGTGTGGAGTGCGGCTGATGTGGGAAGCTGCTGCTGACTGCTGCTGGGTGTCCCGAAGCTGCTGCTGAGAGCCTGCTGGAGTATTGATCAAACTGCTAGCTTCAGAGGTTGATAGCGTTGCCCAAACCAGGGACTAAGCCTGGAGCTGCCTGAGGTGGCCCTGCGGTGAAGGTGGCCTCCCCCCCCCCCCCGGTTTGTTTTGGGGCAGCGCTTCTAATGGAAGGGGCACAGCAGAGAGACTTTGACTTGGCCTGCCTTGAGAAGAGGCAGAGAGATATTCTTTTCAAGTCAGGGCCAGGATTGCTGACGTTTGGTTAGGCCAAGTCCAAATCTTCAGCTTAACACCTTGGCTGAACTGATGTACTGAACCAACAGAGTACTGTCTCCTTCTTCAGATCTTCAAGCGCGCACCCATGCAATCAAGGGTTTAGGGCTCTAAACTGTAGGGGAGTGGATACTCCAGAGGTGGGGTAAATAGTGGCAGTGTAAATGCCAGTTAGACAAGTTTCATTTATTACTGTATACAACATTTATTAATTGATTTGTTCAACTTCCCCTGTGGATTTAAAATAGTAGTGGTATTTAATTTCAGTCTGTTATGCCATATTTCCTTAATTTGTTAAGTAAAGGTGTGTGAACTCTAATTTAAGAATATTGGAAGTATAGTTTGCATAATTGGTTTTTTGATTTAGACCCATGCCACAGTTTAGCATTATTATTATTGGAATAGGTTTAGTCCTGGAAACTCCAAGGCACGCTGTTAAGCCTATATAGGGTCCAGCCAGGCGGAGGTATCGCCAATTTTAAATTCCTTTAAAAGTGAAAGGAATGCAGCAGAGTGATGCATAGGGGATTCCCACCTATTCTACATCATCACTGGGATACTCAGGATCTCCTTTGTTTTCAGTAACCTTAGGCGCCTGTGCACACCGGTGAGTGTTGTCTGCTCCCAAGTAACCCAGAAAAAAAAAAGGGGGTTACAACAATAAAGCTAGGTTTAAAAATTCACAGTGCTGCTTTGGTGAGTTTTTCTTTGTAAAGTTGTATTTCTGTCACATGATACTGTAATGACCATGGTAAACTTCATGGTATACTTCATTAAAAATAGGAATATTGAAATAAAACCCGTTAGTGATCAGAATATATGTTGTGTATGGGCAACATTTTCAAGCAATGAGTAGAAAGAAAAATGTGTTGATTGCTATCCAACAGTCACTAAGAATTCCATAATACAGAGCAATGACTTCATATTTCTAGTAGATTTGACACGTTCAAATCTACTAGACTGGTATTCATTCATCTTCTAGAAAAAGAATAACTCCTGATCTAAGAACAAGTTATGTATGGATGGATTGATCTTTATATTGATTTTTAGTGTGTACATACTTGAACATGTTTTGTTTCTTCTCCATCTCCCCCCAAAATTTTTTTTTCAAAAGAAAGTCTTTCTGATGTCTCCTGCAATTAGCTGCTGCATCAACATTTTTTATCACAAGAGTCCACAAGAAGTTCATTTCAAGAAGAACTAGTAGGCCAAATTTAGTTGTTCTGTCTTATTGCACGTAATACTAGTGGTCCAAAGTGCTTCACTCAACTTTCTCCCTCTTCTCAATACCCAGTTTCAATAAACCTATCTCACTATTTGTTCTTAGACTGTTTGCCTGAGGGTTTTACAAAATATATAATAGCTGAGTCATGTTCAAGTAAAATTAGAGGAAGCCTTCTTTCTATCAAATACATAAAAGGTGATATCAGAGTTGAAAAAAATCAATGTTTTCCATTTTTCAGGGCTGAGGGAAATCATCACAGTGGGTTTAATAAACACTAAAAGGATGTCAGTGCATAAGAGCATTTTAAGAAGAGCAACATTGGTGTTTCTACTAAATTGCTCTCCATGGAAGAGCTGCATGTAAAACTGAAGGTTTGCTTTTTACCTGGTTCTGACATTATTGTGAAGTTAAATGCAGGTTGCCTGCTTCCTTGTTTGTCTTTAAGTCCTCCATTCAACTCTTGTAATTGCTGTTTAGTTAGAATGTGTCAGCAATTCATGATGATTGCTAAATGGCTTACTTTTTCATGTCACAAACTGTTTTTCTGTACAATTTTTATAGTGTTCACTAAAGCTAAAACCGCTACTACAAGCATGTCAGAAATATTGAGGAAAAATAATTTGCAAGCCCTCTTTTTGCGTAATAGACTGATCAGCCTGACTAGTATGTCAAAGTCAGTATTTTGTTTGATAGCAAATGTTTTGGGTCCTGATTCTGCAGGCATGCACATGTTTAATTTGACTATCTTGAGTAGTCACATTGATTTCAATGGAACAACTCTCAGTAGTAAAATTTAAGCATGTCCATAAACATTTGCAGGAATTAAGGTTTGGTGAATTATTGCTTGTATATATCTCAATCCAAAGCGTAAGACACTCCAGAGTGGAATTGTACCTGTTTATTTTGTAATATGCACTTTGTAGTTTGATAGGACATTATAATTTATAGCAACATACTGCATAGCTGGCCCGAGGAAAGTTTTTAAAAATATAAAAGTTAGCAGACCACAAAATAGAGTATTCATAAAAGTAAAGAAAAATATTAAGGCCTTGATCCTTTAATTGATACCAATGAGGCTTCACTTGGGCACTGAAGTCCACCCTTATGCTATCAGTTAGAGGATAAGGGTCTAACCTCTCATCTCATTAATGAAACAATAAAGACATTGAAAAATAAGATTTTTCTAAATTTTGCTAATGTCCCACAGGAAGGGAGACTGGCCACTGTCTTGGATTGCCTCCTATCTTAAAGAAACCCAAGGTGCCCCTTCTGAAAGCTTTTTTTTTTTTTTTTTTTTAATTCAGTGTATCAGCGTTAATGAAACCTGGGTTTCTGCTTTAATAGTTTGTTCTAAAACTGTCTTGTCTTCACCCTGGCATTTCTTTATTGGCAATGAACCATGAATAGTATACAAACTTTTATTCCATTGATGATGTCATGTAATTGTTTAATTAAATTTAAGCATGGACATATACAGTACTTGAAGAAAATCACAACTTTTATTCCTTGGTACTGAATAGAGTTTTTAAGCATGCTACAGTGGTGAAAGGTGTGGAACTCTACCCAAGCTCTGACCGTAAATGGCTGGATTTTTCTGCTAAAACGCGCAGAGGTGAAATAAATAAAAATGACATTTTAATTCAATAGGTTTATTGTATCATTTATTTGTACATCACCAGTAGGCAGTGGAGCAGATCACAGTCTAACAGTTTTTATTGCTGTCCTCATTTAATTAAGACAGCATTGCATTGGTTTACTTTGAAGCAGCTTTCTGGGCAGCTAGTAGGGCTAAAAATGTTTGTTTAAATAAGAGATTCAATCTTAATGGACCATGAAAGGTGTCAGTCTCTTGTGTCATTGGGTCTGCCCCCTACTATGCTACACTTCCCTTATACAGGAATTGAGTTCAAATATAAGAGAGAGGATTAAAAAAGAAGTTACTGTACATATTTTTAAGATGCTTATTCTCATAGTAGTCAGTTGAAGTGAAACATCTAACCAGAAAAGCATGTTAGTTATTTTTTCCTCTAGTTTTTTAAACATCAGAGTCAGTTGTATCTTTAATTAGAAATTAGTTAAATAAAATTATGGAAGAATTCCCATTCTCTTGCCCTTGCCTAGCCTTCAAAAGTAGTAAGAGATTCATTACATTACTCTGTCCCACTCACTTTGATGAGTATTTCCAAGATTTGTATCCTTTGTTCCTAAGCCCATACTTAGAGTGAATGTGAGAACATATCGCTTAGAGTAACAGTATATGAATGGTATAATAATAAGATTTTAGCTGAATTTTAAAGGTTTGGGATTTTTTTTTCTTTTGCTTGATGGGGGGGAATCTCATTTCAATTTAATGTTTGGTTGAATATGTGAGTGAGATTAGTTCTTGATGTTTTGGGAGATTAATTCATTCAGACCAATGTTTAAATATAGAGGATTAGTTATGGTCATATCAGTTTGTTATTCCAACTCAGGTCTGAAGCTTGTGCAAGTAGAAGTTGCATCATATAACTATAAGGCTAATCTAAGCTATCTCACTATCATGAACCCACAAGAGGAAATTGAAAATTCTCTATATATACGGAAATCAACATTCTTACCTCAGCCGAAAGGAAGTTCAAGAGCCTAGTCGAGGAACACAGCCATGAGTTGCTCATTAAGCCTAATTTTAAAATGAAAGTTTTGATTATATCTTTGCACCTTTGTTTTTCAGGCTCACTGTTATTGCTTCATATAATTGAGCCTGGTTTTTATCATCTTCTGTTAACAGCCTATTTAATAACACAGTTCAGTTACCTTCTACGTTCATATATATTACCCAGATACTTAGTTTTTTCTGAGTATGCTATGGTTTCCATCTGTAATGTTATGAAAATATATTTAATGTTTATAATATTTGTGTACTATCTATTGTATTAAATAATCAAACACTGCTTGTGCAAAAGTTATGGAGTAATTATCATATGTTTGTTTTTAATGAAAAGAATAGGATTTAGAAAAGATACAGAAGTGCTACCCAGAATTAATCATTTTGTTACAGAAACTGAAGAGAAATCTTTCCACAATCTGTAAGATAATATACATAAAATAATCAGAAAAAATATGTTGCTTATGTTTAGTTTTCAGTTTTTCTCTTCAATTTCATTTTTATTAGCCTATTTTCACAAACGTACCTGTTTACATGTTAGAGGGTTAAGGGGGTGATTTTTAAAGGCACAAATAGGAGGTAAGTGGCCAATTGCTGTTGAATTTGGATAGGATTTGAGCACCTAACTCCCATACTTAGGGAAATGTTCCAGAAGTCTCAGCCCAATAAACTAATAACTAACTTACTTCTGAAAATTGTGCTAAATAGTTTTCTGTAAAGTTAGTTTTTTCAGAGCTGAATTTGGCCTTAAGGGTTTAATCAAATGTTGATAGAGTTTCCTCCTTGTTCTTCTTTCAGGGGGAGTTTTCTCCACTTTGGAAAGAGAAGGGGGGTTCACTTGCCTAAACTTGTGGATCTCCTTGATCCAGGCAGACTGGAGGCCCCCTCGGGGTGTTCAATAGTGCAGATCAAGATTTCAGACTCAAACTACAGTGATTTGCATCTTGTTGCCCCATAGATTTGGGAGCATGCCAGAGAGAGAGGAGAACCTGTACTCCCCCCTAACTTGCACACCAGGATCCCCACACAGCATCCATTAGAGCAGTGGTTCTCAACCTTTCTAATGCCGTGACCCAGCAATACAGTTCCTCATATTGCGGTGACCCCAAACCAAAAAATAATTTTGGTGGCTACTTCAAAACTGTAATTTTGCTACAGTTATGATTCGGAATGTAAATACCTGATATGCATTATGTATTCTCATTGTATAATGATTACACACAAAGCACCTTACACTTACACAGTATTGTGTGTATGGTGTGTGTACTGTTTTTACATTATTAACCTTTTTTACACCAGCAGGCTGTCTCGCAGGCTCTCTTGGCTCTCCGCCTCTTGGCTCTCCGCCTCCTAGGCTTCTGTCCTCCGGCGCTTGCTGCGTCCGCCCACTGATGACATCAGCAAGCGCCGGACACACGTAATGCGCTGCTATGGACTGTGGAGCGTTCCCCCCGCTTCCCCCGCCCCTTAGGCCCCGGACGGATGATGCAATCACGTCTGCGCATGCGCGCAGGCATTCAGTTTGGAACGCGCATCCATAACGGTGTGCGTTCCAGCTGAATAGCGCTGCTACAGATGGTAGCGCGACTTCTCAGCGGCTAAAGCCATCGGAAATATGTATTTTCCGATGGCTTTAGGCAACCCCTGTGTTTTGGTCGTTCGACCCCTGCCGGGGTCGCGACCCACAGGTTGAGAACCGCTGCATTAGAGGGACTTTGTGGGCTGTAGTGGAATCGGAGTGTATGCCTTTGGATTGGCATTTCCTGGCCCAGAAATACGAGTTTATGATATATTCACAAAAGAAGATGAAACCAGGATGACTGCAGTCACTCATAAGGATGAAGAAATGGTAGTTTCAACCCAGTTTATTTTATAGGGTGATGTGCTGCACCTGTTTTAAATAATTTATACCTACAACTATTTCTGAGGTAGCAGAAGACAATCAACTACCTCTCAAATAGTGACCTTCAATAGTAACAATTAGTATAACATTATTGTATAAGATTCTGTATGTGATTTCTCCATGTCAGCTCTGCATTCAGAGATGCTGATTTTACAGACTTCTTTATGTTTCTTTACTTTTTTTCCCCCTAAAACTTCATTAGGCTGCACCTTCATAAAATAGTAGTTGGAAGAATCAGCTGTAATATTGTTAATGAGTTTTTAAAATCTGTTAAATGCTTTCAGCAGACATAAAATAAGGAAAGTGATAGCTGTGTTTTGGACAATTTGTGACATATATTTGCCACAATAGTGACAACAGCTAAGGTATAATTACCCCTAATTACAGTAAATGTCACATAGTTAACAATCAATACGTATTCCATTGAGTAGTTAATAGGAATTATTTGTAAAAATGCTCCTATCCTTCTGTTTGAGGTAAAAAAAATAAAAATAAATCCAGATCTTCAGTGAACATCACCTTTGTTGATTTCAAATGTCCACCACTTGTAAAAGCTGATTATTTGCCCTAAAGGGCCAATACAGCAACAAAAGAAAATGTCACGCTTCCAGGAAACCCATACAAAGCCCCCTGAAGAGGGATTTTTCAGAGCCTCTCTACACTTGTGTGCAAACCAGGCATATTTTTTACATTGATTTTTGTCTTAAAAGGATGTGTACCAATGGTCATTTAGTTTAATTTTCATTAATATTAAGACATTAAAGGGGTGTGTGTGGCAGGGGGAGGGAGGGAGAAATGTAACTAGGATAAAATTGCTGAGAGGGGGGACTGGAAGGTTAGTCAAAATGACCACACCACTGTGCCTGCAAAAGTCTAATATTACTGCCCTGCCCTTTTCAGGTAGTTCCTAATTTCCACATCCATCTTTGTTAAATGTGCATTATTTACATTCCTTATGTAGCGATGCTTAATTACACGGCTGTACCCAATTTTAATTTATAAATTGAGCCTTTAAAAGACATTGTTAGTTTATATCCTACTTATTCTATTACAGTAATATTGAAAACATTTTTTACCTACCTTTTTGGAAGTGTCAGTTTTTGCCCCTACAACAAATTGCAACTGACATGGTAGCACATAGACAGCTACCTATATTTTTACAGGTGTAAATCAAGGAGGTAGATATCTGATAGCTTCCATTTGCACCTGCAGTTTGTGTGTTAAAAATGATAGAAACAGTATTTCCAGATACAAATTAGATGCTGGTTGACACCCATCTAAACATTTGGTTTTTGAGATGATTTTTAATGGTATTGGCAAACTATGAATTTCTAAGCTGTAAATATGTGGCTATGAAGTTCAACATCAGAAATGCATTGTTCAGATCCATAAAGATTAATGAAAACCGTTGATTGTTCACTAGCAGCTAACATATGTTAGGCTTTCAAAATAATAAGACTGAGGTGGGAGAAAGCTGAGAGTCAAAGGGAATATATTTTTCTTGTTCAATTTACTTTTAGAACATAGACCTGTTGTTAAACTAAACAGTGATAGTTAGGGTTATGTTCCATGATGTATTTAAATGCACAAGTAGTAGTAGTGATGAGCTTCCAAAACCATTATTGTGAAATCAGTGTTCATATACTTTATATCCTATTAAAATTCGTGTTCGTGACACCACATCACAATATTTAATAATTCCAAAGTGAATGTTTATGTCCTTTATTTTATTTATTTTATATATTTTATTTCTATGCGCACACGCGCGCGCGCACACATATATATTTACAACAAAAGGAGAAAGTTTTATTTGACCTTTTATGGTGTATTTCTTTTTCAATTCGGTATTCCCATCCTGGTGTATGCCTAATCATCAGATTATTTCATGAACAATCTGCAGGATGATGCTTGAGAGGCTGTTTAAATTCGTGCTTCCCTTTTTATATTTTCCTGCATATCCAGAAGAGTGGTTCTCTAACTTTTCATGCTGTGAACCATTTCTGAATATAGAGATCCGCTCATTGAGAACCTCTCCTCCCTACCATCTTATCCCATGCCTTTGCTTAGGGAACTGTAGTGTTTGGTTATATGAAAAAATTAATGATAGGTCTAATATTTAATGACACCAAATAAAAATCAACTCACTTTAATATGAGGCATGCAGCTACTTGGTTATAATGGATTTTGTGTATGTGCTGTTTATTTTTTTTCTCCCTGGTATAAGACTTTTTTTAACTAATAAATGTAATTTCCTTGCATTACCTGCAGCCTCACTGTACTGATCTGTCTGTCACTTAGCAAGTTGATTCCATCCTTTGAGTGTTTCCTAGCCTCCTAAATCTGCCATCATCCACGAATTTGATCTCTGTTTAATTTACACCCCAAAATGTACACAACAAAAAGGCATGAAGCAGCTATATGTAACACAAACAGAGGTTTAAAAAATCCCTGGGAACCCTGAAAGAGCACTGGACTGGGCTGTAACTAGAAGGAAATGTTACTGTTGGTATTTTGGCAGATGCTACACCAGTATGTCAGTAACAATTCTTTGGGACCATCTGCAAATGCTCTGCCAAATGCTATTTATTAACAATTTAAGAACCATCCCTCGCTCATTTGAGCATTAGTCTGCATTGACAACTAAACTACTCAGGCAAACTTGTTAATCTGGAAATAAGGTTTTCCTTAAATACTTACTTTACATCTTTGAGTGACGAAAATACCTATAATGCAAGTTCAGGGTTGTAGAAAAAGTGTCAAGAGATGTAAATCAACCTTCTGATTAAAACAGATCTTGTGTTTTCTCCAGAGATTGTATTTTCTCTATTAAATATTTAACATTGTTCCACAACAAGAAATGTCTTACACTTCCCTGGTGCTGAAGAGAGAGTTGAAATGTAGAAACCCATCAGTTTTTAAATGCCCATATGGATCCTACCTATATCAGTCAAGATGGAAAGCTGCCTTAATCAAGTCTTCAAGACGATAACCTATATCATCTTGAAAGAAGGAATCAGAAACATTAGGGCTACTTCTATTTTCTGCAAATCCTCAAAGTGACAGAAAGAAATGCATTCATCTGCTTTAGTTTGGTAAATGAGAGCAATTTAATGTCTTCACAAGAAGTATTTATTAACTTCAGCACAGTCAAATCAAGGATGAGTTTGATTCATGTTCCAAAGATCTCTCCTTTTAAAATAACCCAAGTATTATTAGACTATTATAGGTCCCCACTCTTTCAATGGTTCATGCACATTCTAATTGAGTCAGAACCCTCTAGCAAGCAGTGGATGGCCCCCCTATGGAAGACAAGTGTTCAAACCTAACTCTATGTAAATATGTCTGGATTCCAGACATTCCTTAGTTGTTTTTTACAGCTGAAGATCAGAATCTCCAGTCCTTCCTTTCAAACCTCTTTTGGTTGTTCTCTTGAAATTTTCTCTAATAGGTAGAATGTTACATAGGTATTGGTTAAGTCTGTCATAAATTCTGCTCCCATGTCTGGTTTGATGCAGTTTCATTGGCTCTGATAAACGTTGCCTTATTCAGCTCTTTAGTGTCCTCCATTTTGGCAGATCCTGTTTTTTTTAAAAAAAATCTGGATATAAGTGGTGCATATTTTGAAGAACCAAGATATCTATAACTGGTCAATGTTCCTGGTGCCCGTAGTTGCTTGTCTAAAATCACTCCTCAAAGCAATACTGTCTTGGGCTTTCTCCCCTTGCACTTGTCAGGAGTGGAAGTCCTACTTCTGAGTCTAGCATTTGGAAAAAGGATTTCTTGGCACCCACTTTGTGGAGACCTGGTTGTTTACAATAAGGATCTTTTTTGATATTGAAAGATACCTTGAAGACCAGCTCAGAGAAGTCCTTGGATTCAAAGAAATGTAAGAGGAAGGACACTGGGTCACCTCTGCATAACCTGTCTTCTCCTTGGCAATAGATAGGGGATTGATTTGGTCCTTTATGCACTCCTTGGTCCAAATATTCAGTTCTTTGAGTGGCCAGAGAACTTTGCCTACCAGTATTCCTATGGGTGGTGTTGCAGCCTTTGGCCCTTAAGCCCTCCCTTGACTATTTAGGTGGTGCCACCTCTGTTCCCCTCAGTTTCTTCACATTGCCTACAGTTTGAGTAGGACATTCTTTATGGTGTTTACCTCTCGGTTCTTTTTGTCCGGTGTTTCTGGATTATTTTGTGTATAGTCAGCAGTTTAGTAGCACCCTTAAGTTTTTGTTAGTTAGTAATTAGCAGCAGTTTTTAGCCTGGTGAGAAGCTCTCCCCAGGTTTTAAACATTGCCCGTTGTGTGGGGTGACTATTTCTAATAATGATTCCCACACTCTCTGCTTATTGTGCCCAGCAGAGGGGCACATTAATGAAAGGTGCGTCATCTGCAAGTAGCTCAAGAAGAGAATGTAAGCAGTGAGAGACTTACACATTAAGCAGCACCTTCTGGAGCAGGCCCTAATACCCACTTTGGCACCAGGCACCTCTGCAGATTGTCTGGTCCCGCAGAGCCCTTCACAGCAAACGTGGGATGTTGCTCCATGCTCAAGTTCTGATATTTTCTCTAAGAGGAAGAGAAATTGTTCTCCTTCCTCTGGCCCTCTAAGGAACGGTTACCACAAGACAGACTGAGGCCTTTCCAGGATTCTGAGAGATTTCTCTTTGTCTTCTAAGAGAAGTGCTGACCAGCACCGTGATTCCTCCAGTACTCAGGATGGAGTGGTGCCATCTAACTA
Organism: Mesoclemmys tuberculata; assembly: GCA_007922155.1. Taxonomy (NCBI): domain Eukaryota; kingdom Metazoa; phylum Chordata; order Testudines; family Chelidae; genus Mesoclemmys; species Mesoclemmys tuberculata. The sequence goes on from ML675609.1 coordinate 50,574,133, forward strand.
CTCCCTAGTACCCCACCAAGATCAGTTGGGTTCTGTACTGTCGACCCCAGTAATGGGGCATCCGTTGAGTCCAGAACTGGCGACATCATTGTCAGCACCAGCTGTCCCTATGTCATTGGCATAGCAGGTGGCATCAGACCTGCATTGCCTCTCTGTTCCTGATTCCCAATAATTCAGGAACATTCAACTGCCATGGCTGCTGCTTCTGCTGCTGTGGCCTCGGTACCATGTGGTCTGCTGACAGTCTTTTCATCGGCACCATATTCTGCACTACCTAAGACTCAGAGTGCAGAGTTGTGGTTGGGGGGTGGGTCAGCCTTCTTTTCAGCACCGAATGGTCTATCAGCGCAAACACCGTCTTTGGCACCAATGATATCTTTACCGCAGACCTTATCTTAGGAAGTACTGGCCTCGGCTCTGGTTACAGTCTTTTGTTCTGATACGGAATGGAAGTGCTATGCCTCTTTCGATACTGAAGGAATTGACCGTCATCCATCCTCAGTACTGATGCCATCTCCATGTTGGTTTTCGGACAAGGCCGGTCATTTGCTTCCTCCACTAGGGTGGTTCCTCTGCTACCATCAGGCAGCACCCTTGGAAGTCTTCAAGACCATTCTCAGACCACCATCAGTACCAAGATCATCACTTTTGCTGCAGTAGAAATATGTGCTTCTGACCTAACATCTGCTGGCCACCACTGCCTAACTCTTATTCCCAGTGGCTTCTTTGGAATCCGTGGGACGTTTCTCAGTCTGCAGGATCCAGTTCTTCCAATTCTAGTTCAGGGCAAGATCACCAATCCCAGCTGCAATCTTTCTTCCCCAGCCATCTCTATTGCTGACATACTCTGTGGTCATTCTTCCTGAGTCAGTTCAGCCTGATTTTCTCATACAGGACCAAGTTTCTCACTCAGGAATCTTCATTCATCCTGATCATTTCTCTCTGGTCACCAGATGACTCCACAGAATTGGATTCTTCTTTCCCTGTGCCTAAGTATTTTAAGTCCTATCAGCACCTCCTGTGATTATGGCTTCCACCTTGGGTACTGAGGCCAGGCTTGTGCTGGAGGATATGCATAAATTGCTGGATATTCTCCAGTCCTCAACTCTAAGTAAGGTAGCTCTCCCGATAAGTGAAGCCCTCTTGAATCCTGTGAAGTCCTTGTGGAATGACCCGGCTTCATTACCATATACAGCACAGCATTCTGAGAAAAGCAGTGTTATGTTCCTGTGCAGGGATCAAAGGTTGCTGTTCCCATGCAGCCCCTTAATCTCTCATTGTAACAGCAATAAACAGATCAGAGCAGGGAGATACAAGTCCACATCAAAAGGCAAAGAATTTAAGATGCTGGACTTGATGAGGGATCACTCTGGTGACTGTTCTTTCCACGTTAAATCACAACTAGTTTGCTGCCCTGGATCTTCAGGACACTTACTTCTATGTGGGCAGTTTTCTTGAGCCACAGGAGGTTTCTGAGATTTATCACTGCATGTCAACACTATAGTAAACTATGTTTCCCTTTGACTTGTCCTCAGCTCCATGCATTTTTACCAAATGCATGGCTTTGGTGATAACATACCTCAGGAAAGAGGATTTTTTCTTTGTGGATGACAGATTAGTGAGGGACAAGTCCTCTCCCATATCCAGTTCACATTATGCCTTTACGATCATCTGGACCTGATTTTGACTAAGGGAAAGTTGACAATACCAACTCAAAAAATTGAGTTCATTGAGAGCATACTAGATTCTACAAGTTCAAATGTTTCTACTGAAAAAACTGTTTCAGGCAGTTCCTCACTTGTGTGTCTCACTCTCTACTTTCAACCTTCTGCTATGATCTGGGTATTCCTGAAGATATTAGATTATGTGGCCACATGCACTTATGTGGTCCAGCATGCAAGATTGGGTCTTCATCCTCTTGAAGTGTGGTCGAAGTTGATCTAGCCCAAATTCTCAGTCATTGGTCAGGCTTGTTCAAGTGCCTCCAGCAATTCTGGGCTGCCTATTGTGGTGCACAGTTCAAAGCAATGTATGCCAGGACATTCCCTTTGCTCGTTGTCTTCTGACCAGGGCCACAGTTACTGTTGCTTCCACAATAGGTTGGGGAGCACATCTGGGGAACTAAAGGTCAAAGTTTTGTGGATGGAGCAGGAAGCATCTCTTAATGTCAGCATCCTGGAGTGTCAAGCCATTTACAACATGGGCAGGTATTTTGAACACAAATCAAGGGCACGGCAGTTCATATACTCACTGACAGCAACACCATGGTGTATTACGTGTACAAGCAGGGAAGAACCCATCCCATCCCATCCAGCTTTGTCAGGAAGTGACAAAATTGTAGCCATTCTGCATCAGAGAACATCATTTCCACAGCCAGAGACCCAGAATTACTTGGCCAATTGTATAGGAAGGAATTTGTCCCAGAATCATGACTGGTCTCTGAAGAGCAGTGTGCTGAGGTCCATATTTGGACAATGGGGCCTTCCTGCTATCAATCGGTTTGCAGTGAAGGACAACGAGAAGTGCCATCAGTTTTGCTTTGAATGGGTCTCAGTCGAAGTTCTTCAATCGACAGATTTCTCAGTTGGTGATTGGCCCTGATATATGCTTCCCCCCCACCCCAGTACCAATCATTCCTCAGGTCATCTTGGAGCTTAAGATGGATTGTACCAGGCTGATTCTCATCACACCATCCTGGCCAAGTCAATGTTGGTTTTCCAACGTGCTCAATCTTTTTGTCCACACATTCCTCTTCCTTGTTGTCCTGATTTACTGACACAGTACCACTGTCAGATTTTGCATCCAACACTGAACAATCTGCACCTCACAAAATGGATGCTACATGATTAGATAAGGAAGAGGACTGCTGTTCCAAAGCCATTCAACAGGTTCTGCTTAATAGTAGAAAGCCTTCTACTAAGTGAAATAATTTTTTATTTTGTCTATGGCTTGGGAAATTCAGGCCTGCATTCAGGACATGTTGGAGTACCTGTTAGACAGACCAGATGACTGATGGTATAGCCGTTTGTTGAAGATTCACTTAGTGGCGATTTTGGTGTTTCAAACTCCATGGTAGTCAGATTTTTTAGAGGGGTCATTTGTTTCTTCCCACCAGTGAAGGAAGTGATTCCTCAATGGGACTTTAACACTGTATTAGCTTTCCTCCTGGGTCCTCTGTTTGAGCCCTTGACAATTTGTTCTTTCTCTTCTGTAACAATAGGCAGCATTTCTTGTGGCCATAACTTTTGCAAGGAGAGTTAGTGAGCTGCAGGCCCTAATTGCAGACTCTCTGTATTACTCAGTTTTTCAAGGACAAGGTGGTCTTGAGGCCTCATCCTAAATTTTTGTCATAGGTGGTGTCACAATTTCATCTTATCCAGACAATGCACTTACCTGTATTTTTTCCCAAATCTCATTCAAATGCAGACAAACAGCATCTTTGTTCCTTGGATGTGAAACGATGCTTGCAATTTTACTTGGAAAAAGCCAAGCCATTTTGTTCATCCTCGTTTTTTGTTTCCTTTGCAGATCAGATGAAGGGTCAAGCAGCCTCCGCCCAAATGATTTCCAGGTGGATAACATCCTGTATTTCAGCGGCTTATGGGATAGCTAGGACTTGGCCTCCACAGAGGTTAATAGCTCATTGAACAAGGGCATTTCTCAGTGACGTTTCAGTATTGTACGTTTGCAGGCCTGTTACTTGGTCATCCATACATACCAAGGGTTATACTATTACAACCGCATCTAAGTCACATGCAAATTTGTGGAAGGCAGTCCTGCAGTTAGTCTTTAAAGAGATTCTGAACACCACCTCTTTCTGATACTGCTTGTGAGTCACCTGAGTAGAATACACATCTGCAACCCACTGGAAAGAGAAAAGATGGTTACCTGTCTATACAGTAACTGTTGTTTTTCAAAATGTGGGTGTAGTCATGTATTCCACGCCCCATCCTCCATCTCCTCTGCATCAGGATCTCAACTCTGATGTACCGTGTGAAGGAACTGAGCAGGTAGGGCAGTGCCACCCTCATAGGCAGGGGAGGGATTTAGAAGTCAGAGAGCACGAGCACCATCCCTGTGGGTACTGCAAGGCAAAGTTCTCTCGCTTTGGTGCTGTGGGCATCTGCACACCTGAGTGGAATACACTTCTCCACCCACACCTTGAAGAACAATAGTTACCGTATGATAGGTAACCATCTTTTGCAGGAAGTGCATGTGTGTCATCCTAATGCTCAGTGCTTTCTAGAAGGTTCCAACTGAATTCTTTAGAATGCATGCCTGTCTCAGAAATGGACATCTATCCTGACAAGCTCTCTAAGAACTAGAATTACTGGTAATTATTTTTTTCAAACATTATCACACACTATTATTGTATATTTTTTTATCATTTTTAGACTGGTATCTGAAAGTCACAATCTGGACTGGGGACTGTTGTGATAGGTACTATAGCCAATTACCTGTCTTTCCATTCCTCTCCTCCCCACACATTTTTACTGCTCATAAGTAATCGTTAAGTTCACGTAAGGGTCATTGCTACCTCACACCAAAATGCACTGTATTAGAGCTCATCTTGTCAGATACTAGTTTTCAAATAAGTTGTCATTACTTTCTTCAGAATAGACTTAGAAATAATCATGAGATTTTTTTGCAACCACACTTTGACCCTGTTGGAAAAGCAACTCTCAAAATATTAGGAAAGCCAAGCTTTCTGAGCCATTACTGAAATGACCAGGTAATTCCAAGCTTCCTGAGCAGTTACCTCAACATCATGGAATTCAGGACTAGGATAACAGAACTCTTCTCAGATATTACAAAACTAACAGACCAGATCAAAACCCAGACGCCTTCTTCTAACCATGATGTCAAAGTATCACATTTTGTTAATTGATTCCAGGCTGCATGGGCTGAGGTTCATCATTTTGAATTAGATCAAAGTAGATGGCAGAAAGACTCCAGAGAAGTATTAATACAGTGCAACTAAATTTGCGAAACCTGCTAACGCTAATACAGAGAAGATGGGAATCATACTGTTTTTTCCTGCCACTTTCTTACTAAAGACACAGTTCTTTCCTGGTGCTAGTTGCTTGCCAAAATGTGTCATATTCTTCACTGTGCTAATGAGTAGTCTATTGTAATAGCAAGGCCTTTTCTTTCTCAAACATGTTTCCCTTTTGTTTTGCTGTTCAGACACCTTAGGCTGGGCTTTGTCATCTGTTGGTTCGAGTACCTGAGGCAGTATTTGTTATCAAATATGATCCTTTTAGCAATTAATAATAACATAAAGATACAGAAATCTCGTTTTTTCTATCTCTTGTCTCCCTTGTCATTTAGACTAGGACTTCCAAAGGAGCTGAAGGGAGCTAGGTGTCAGATCCCATTGCATTTCAATGGGGTTTAGGCTCCCGACTCACTTACACTCTTTTGAAAATCCCATCAGTAATCGTCTTCTAATCCTGTAATATGCAAAGGTACATAAACTAAAGCCATGCTGTATATGAACTTGATGAAGTGAAATGTGTATTACTCACTATGTCAAGAGTCTCTTTCACCTTTAATAGCCTTTTTATAAAATATCTATACTTACTTCCAAAAATATTTGTAATAAACTTTTCTATTTTTTTTTAAACCCTAACTGAGTAGCATATTGCTGAACAACACTTACACCAGAGTTATCTCTGACATAGAATGGAATGGGAGGAGCTAAGAAATTGAAGTAATTTTTTAAAGGCAGTTAAACTATTTCTTTGCATTACAGAAACACTTAGATATCCCAGGTGAGATCAGATCAGGGCCTCATAGTGGTAGGTGCTATACATACACTTTATAAGAAACAGTCACTGCCCTGACAAGCTTACAGTTTTAGCTTTCAAAATGGGCAACACAGACAAAAAGCGCGAGAGGAAAATATTACCCCATTTTATAGATGGAGACCTGAACCACAGAGAGATTACATGACTTGCCCAAGTTCACACAGGATATCTGCGTCAGAGCTGGGAAGTAAACCCAGATCTCCTGCCTTAATCACAAGACCATTCTTAGGAAAAAATAATAAAATTAATTGTAGTACATAGCATTTTTATATCTACAATGCACTGTAAAACCTTAACTAATAATCAGAAAACAACACTGCACTGACTGTCATGACTATAGCAAAAGGACATTGATAAAGTCACGTATGTTCAGGGAAAGGGACTCATAAATAATCTGCTTCATCTCCAGAAGCCATCTTATTGAGCAAACCAACACACATTCAGAAGAGGAGGATAAACTGCAGACAATTCAAACATAGACCGCAGAATACTGGGTCAGGAAATGGGGGGGGGGAACTTCCTACCTAAACTCAATAAATTGAAAATAAATAAAAAGTTTCCTTTAGAGGATTTCTGCAAACAGCAGCTGTGTCTCAGTCCTCAGAATAAAAGAAAATTAAATTTCAGTCCTTCAAGCTGAGAGACTAGACATAGGGGAGCTTGCAATGTCTCAGATAGACAGAAATATACTTTGTCAGAAGTACAGAAGATAGCCAAATGGTTCAAATATAAGATGTGTTACATACAAAGTAGCAGGAAAATCACAGATTAGGGTTGGAAGGGACCTCAAGAGGTCATCTAATCCAATGCCTGCTCAAAGCAGGACCAACTCCAACCAAATCATCCCAGACAGGGCTTTGTCAAGCCACACCTTAAAAACCTCTAAGGGTGGAGATTCCATACTTCCTTAGGTAAACCATTCCAGTGCTTCACCTAGTGAAAAAGCTTTCCTAATATCCAACCTAGACTTCCCCCACTACAACTTAAGACCATTGCTCCTATTTCTGTCATCTGCTACCACTGAGAACAGCCTAGTTCCATCCTCCTTAGAACCCCCTTTCAGGTAGTTAAAGGCTGCTATCAAATCCCCCCTCATTCTTCTTTTCTGCAGACTAAACAAGCCTAGTTCCCTCAGCCTCTCCTCATAAGACATGCTCCAACCCTCAATCATTTTTGTTGCCCACCTCTGGACTTTCTCCAATTAGTCCACATCCTTTCTATAGTGGGGGGCCCAAAACTGGACACAGTATTCCAAATGTGGCATCACCAGTGTTGAATAGAGGGCAATAATTACTTCCCTCAATCTGCTGGCAATGCTCCTACTAATTCAGCCCAATATACTGTTAGACTTCTTAGCAATCAGTGTACACAGATGACTTATATCCAGCTTCTTGTCCACTGTAACCCTCAGGTCCTTTTCTGCAGAACTGCCAGTCAGTCTCCAGTCTGTAGCAGTGCATGGGATTCTTCTGTCCTAAGCGCAGGCCTCTGCACTTGTCCTTGCTGAACCTCATCAGATTTTTTTGGCCCAATCCTCCAATTTGTCTAGGTTACTCTGTATCCTATCCCTACCCTTCAGGGTATCTACCACACTTCCCCCAGCTTAGTGTCATCTGCAGGTTTGCTGAGGGTGCAATCTACCCCATCTTCAGGTCATTAATGAAGATTTTGAACAAAACCGGCCTCAACTTTGACCCCTGGGGCACTCTGCTTGTTACAGGCTGCCAACTAGATATCAAGCCATTGATCACTACCTGTTGCCAGCTTTCTATCCATTTTATAGTCCATTCATCCAACCCATACTACTTTAACTAGCTGATAAGAACACTGTGGGAGACCATATCAAAAGCTTTGCTAAAGTCAAGGTATATCACATCCACTGCTTTCCCCACGAAGTGTGTGGTTTGATTCCCTGTTAACCAAAACCTTGAAGTCATGCTAAAAATACACAGGAATAAGTAAGGGAAGCTGCCTGCACACAGCTTCAGTAGGATCAGAGCATTTCAAAGGTCCATTTCCCTCCTGAATTGCATTTGTACAATTTAGCTGTTGCTGAGGATCTGGCAAATATATATGTACAATATTTTAAAATATAAAAATACAAATGGGAATTTCTTACACTACTTTTTAATATAGAAGTTACAGAACATACAGTCTTGAGAATTGGTGAGATTTATAGTTCCTTCCACCCCTTCAGCCCCTCCCCAAACTATTAACTGGCTTGGCAAATGGTGAATATAAGGTCTGATCCAATGCTTGTTGAAGGTAATTGGATCCCTATACAGTCAAAACATTGATTGTTATATTTTGTTTCATAGTCCCTATCTTATAATTATTTTCATTCCATAAATAGATGATTGTAACTAACCACTGAAAAATTGTCAACTAGCCACTGTATTCTAATCAATTTAACATCTTTTCTTTCCAGGCAGAACTAATTAAAGGGAATTTACAAAGTGTTGGACTCACTCTCCGTCTGGTGCCATCTAAAGAAGAGGATGGAGGACATGTTGTTATTGAAACTGTTACACCAAATTCACCTGCCGCAGCTGCTGATCTCCAACGAGGAGATAGACTTATAGCTATTGGAGGTAAGTAATCATGTCATTTGTTTTTTAAAAAATTGTTTGTTGTTACAAAATAGCAGTAACCAGTTTTCTTCAACTAAAATGCTGTTTAAAACAGCAAAAAAAGGTCTCCTATTGTTACATTTACTTTTGTGTATTTATGGCCACCTAAGGTGTATAATTTAACTGTGACCCATTTTCTTGCATAGTGAAGCATTTATTCTGTTATTTTACTTGATGTAAATCCAAACAATAGTTGAAGAAACATTTAAAGTATAGTTGTACTCTTAACAGCTCTAAAAATAGCATTGTGGGGTTTCCTGTTGATGGTCTTTTAATGATTTATCATAAAATCTGCATGCTTAAAAGGCAAAATAGAGTATTTGTCTCCCAGGCCTGCAAACTCAATGTTGACTCTGAAGTGCTAACATGAATATGAAGTTATTTCTGACAATAAAATAACCCCATACAACTCAAACATGACCCAGAGATATTTGTTGAGTATGAAGGTACCAGTTTTATGTTGGGAGCTGTAGGTTTTGATCACCTCTGACCATCAGCCCACTTTTATTTAGGAGCTGAAATATTACTTAAGAGTCTAACTTTAGGCACCCAGATTTGAACATTTTGGCCAATGCTAATTCAAAGTTTAGTTGTATAAAAGCCTTGATATGCCCTTTTGACTTTTGTGCAAATCTCCCATTGAATCACTGGGAATCCAGATGTGGATTGAGGGTAGTGTGTTGTCCTAAAAGGATACCTGGACTCACAGACCACAGTTAAAAATTGAATTCAACTCTCTGTCTACAGAGTCGAAATAGATACGTGCAAATGTCATGACTGAACTGAAAATGAAGTATCCCATTATTGTAAAATAATATGCTGTATTGTTCAAATTGCTGTTGCAAGCAGGACAAGGCGTTGATCACAGAGCCAGATCATCAGTCACCATTTATTATTTTCCTAAGACACACCATTATTTAATCCATTTCAGGTCGCCAATAACACAATTCCATGCTTCAGCAGTGGGGCATGCCATCATTTCAAACAGGGCCAAACCCTGAATCAGATACCCATGTTCTCAGGTGCAGGGAAGACATCCATTGATTCAGGTCTTAGAACCTACTTCTGTTGATGACCCTACAGAACTCTTAACAATAAACTGATTTACAATATAGTGTTAAACTGAAAAACACAATGGGCCAGATCTGGGATCCTGTCTAAATTCTCATTGCATTGCTGTAGTGGTCTAAATGGGACTTAAAGCTGGCTCAGACAGGCAGGTGAGGATTGCCCCGGCATATCAGAATTCTTGGTTGGCATAAAGCTGGTGTTGCCAGCATTATACCACCCATGAATTTCATTTACTTTAGTGGGACTATTTACATACTTAAGTTAAGCACATCCTTAAGTAACAGTCTGAATCAGGGCCTTAGAGTTGTGCTTAGGTATCAGTCTAGGCTGTGTGCTGGGGATTCAGCAACAGGAAAATAGAAAGGTGGCTTAGAGCTGTCTTCTCCTCCTCCCACCTGAGCCCAGCTGAGAATCTGGGCCATCGTGCCTACACACTGCTGTTAATGTATTGGTGCTGATTTGTTTGTTAGCCTCATGCTACCTTTATTATTATAGTTATGTATATTTCTAAGACAAGTACCCACTAATGTCTGAGTGCTCAATACTACTAAAAAACCCACTGCATGCCAGTTCATTTTTAATTTCATACTGAACTGTTTTTATCAGTTATTCTTTTTCCTCCACAACAACACTGTTCTACTTGGATAAGAATCATGAAAAGAACCCCACTATTATTACCTTCCCATTGGGATCTTTTTATCATAATGGCTTGAGTGTTCCCCTTTCATAATAACAATATTACTAAATATTGCGGATTTAAATGAATTCATATACTGCTTTTGGACACACACAACTTTTTTCTTTCAAGTGTGCTAATTTGTGTTCTTCTTTAAGTGCTTGCTCATGTCAATTCCAAGTAGGTGTGTGTGTGCAGTGTGCACAGATCACCAGAAGGTTTTTCCCCTACTGCACCTGTAGGATTGGCTCTAGTGTCCCCTGAAGTGGTGCTTTCATGACTCCTACTAGGGCCCTGCCAACCCTCCACCTCTTCAGCTCCTTCTTACCGCCCGAGATGGTTACTAGAACATAGCTCTCTTGCTTTGCAAGCTTCCCCATGGTTTTTTAGAAGTACCTGTAAATAGTTGTTAAATATTTGTTAATTGGTTAGTAGAGCTTTAAAACAGGAATAATTACCACTTATCGGTTTCTTGCCCTCCCTGCCCTTGGGATGGGGCATGCCTGGCTTCAAGCCCAGTGGGACCTCCAAGAAGCCTATGCCCAGGGACGATCCCCACTCATCCTGTCGTAAGTGCCTAGGAGAGGCTCACCAACGTGATTGGTGCAAGATCTGCAGAGGCTTCCAGAACCCAAAAGAAAGAAGCCAGAGACTCAAATTCCTACTGATGGAATCAGCCCTATGGAACAAAGCCTGGTGGAGCAAGGGCGTGGCACCTTGGTGTCTGCGTGGAGTGCACTGGCATCAGTGAGGGAAGCAGTGCTGAGGAAGGACTCCATACCCTGATGAGACTTCCGGCACCGTCATACCTCCCCGGCACCAAAGGACTTGGCATGGGGAGACACGAGGCACCATTCCCGGCCATGGTGCTGGGAAAGTGGCATAAGAAAACAGGCAAGATCATCAGTGCTCAAAGGCTCAAGTAAAGTGCGGCCCATGTCTTGCCACTTAAACCCCGAGCCCACAGCTGCGGCACTGTTGACTCCGGCCCCAGAGAGGTTCGTCAAGTCTGGGCCCATTGGACTCCCCATAGAGAGACAGGCATGAGGAGGAGTTGCAGCTTCCCTCCATGCCTGAAACTTTTGAGGTGGTGAGGGACCTTATTGAGGGCACAGCCCTAGGGCTCCCACTGAGGCGTGACTGGGATCAGGAGCCAGCACCGAGAAGAGCCACGATGCTGTCCAAGGGCAAACCTGCCATGATGGCAATATTGCACTTCCTACAGCACCGCTCCCCGGCACTGTCCAGCACCGCACCTCCATGGTCCCCAGAGAGTGAGCAGTTCTCCTCTGACTTTGAGGCGAAGTCACGTACATCAGGGAGGAGCCGGCACTGCACTAAGAGATGCCAGAGAGTAGAGATGGTGCACCCCCTCTTGATGCAGTGGCCCCCTTAGTGGCATATGCCAGCCCAGTGGCCATTCTGGACCCTGTGAGCATTCCACCAGGCTCAGGGGTCCCAATCTAGGAGGTTGCAATTGTTTTCCTTGGATTTCAGGCCCTGGCTTTCCCACTGTGCCGGGAGCCTACCACATGGCACCAGGAAAGGCTCCAACCCTGGCACCAGGCCCGACACAGTCATTAACCCTGGCACAGAAGATGAAGGGCCAGTACTACACTACCTCTCCGGTGCAGAAGCACAAGAAACATCAACGGTGCCGATTAGAGCATCATCCTCCTCATCCTTGGATGAAGTGGTGGCTAGAGAAGTGACAGCTTCATACCAGACAACAGCAGAGCTCACCAGGAACTGCTTTGCAGGGTGGCACAAAACTTGGGTCTCCAAGCAGAAGATGTTGTAGAAGAAGCAGACCCTATGATGGACATTCTGGCTTGGAGGGTCCATCCAGAATCACCTTGCCATTGATAGACTATCTGGGTGACCACGAAGTCTTTATGGCAAACACCTGTCTCTCTACTTCCCACTGCAAAGAAGCTAGAGAGAAAGTACTTTGTGCCTTTGAAGGACCACGAGTACCTCTACACCCACCATCCTCTGGGGTCACTCGTGGTGGCAGCCACCAATAAGCGAGAGAGGCAAGGTAACAAGAGTCCATGCTGAAAGCTAAGGATGCTAAGAAATTGTAGCTCTTTCAGAATGAAGATGTACTCCAGAAGGGGACTCCAACTTCAGATTGCAAATCAGCAGACCATCCTCATCAGGTATGCTTTTAATTCCTGGCAGTCCATGGAAAAGTTAGCGGAATTAGTACCACCAGACTTGAGAACTGAATTCACTGCCCTGGTGAAGGATGGTCAGACAGTGAAGAAGACATTACTTCAGGCAAACTTAGCCTTAGATGATGTCTTCAGGCATAACCATAAGGGAGAGCTCCAGGCCTTGGGCCTCCCGCATGAAGTCTAGCTTACCGTACAGGATCTTCCCTTCAAAGGCCCACCCCTATTTTCATTGCACACTGACTCTAAACTGCATAGCTTAAAAGATTCTCAGGACACACTAAAGTCCCTGGGCTTGCATTCCTCAGTGACCCAGAGGAAGCACTTCAGTCCACAGCCCATGCCTCAGTTCTGCCAAGGCAGGACTCCAACCACAGAAGAACAAGAATAATAGAAGGAGGCCTCTGCAAGCCTCCTCTAGCAAGGGCTCTGGAAAAGCAAAGCAGTCCTCAGGGGCCAAGCAAAACTTTTGAGGATACATTTAAGGACGGTGCACCAATCAGTGTCCTGGATCCCAGTTTGGAGTCACTTCACCTCACTATGTGGAAGCTCCATTGTTTAACTCCCTAGAGCTGACATGCTCAGAATCTGTCAGAGAGGTCCTCCTTGCCAGTAGGAAACCCTCCATGAGATCCACTTAACTAGCAAAACAGAAGAGGCTTTCGAAATTTGGGCTGCCAAAAGAATGTCCAACTCACATTGACATAAATTCCAACAATTCTCGACTCTTTGCTACATCTGAAGTGGCAAGGTCTATCTGGATCATCAGTTAGTGTCTACCTGACAGCCATTTGTCAGAAAAGCAGTCTTCTTCACTGGTGGGGTATTTTCTGGTGGGGTTGGATAGACTGTACCTCTTACACACCAGCCAGTCCCCCAATGGGACTTCAGCCTCATTCTATGAAGGCTGACAGGACTGCCATTTGAACCCCTGGCAACGTGTTCACTTCTCTACCTGTCGTGGAGCGTGGCCTTCCTAGTGGCCATAACTTTGGCCAGAAGGGTATCTGAGCTCAAGGTGCTCATGGCAGAATCCTCTGTATAGGACTTTCTTTAAGGACAAGGTACAGCTTTGTCCTCACCAGCTTTCCTTCTGAAGGTGGTCTCCCAGTTATATGCAAACCAGGACCTCTTCCTCCTGGTCTTCTCCCTGAAGCCACACGCTAATAGTCGGGAATGTAGACTGCATTTGCTGGATGTCAGGTGTGCTTTGGCTTTCTATATCGAGAGAAACAAACTGTCAGGAAAACACTATGGCTCTTCATAGCAGTGGCAGATAAAATGAAGGGGTTACCTACTTCTCAGAGGATCTCTTCATGGATCACCTCATGGATCATCTCATGCATCAGGGCTTGTTATGACTCGGCAAATGTTCTGCCCTGAACAGTTAACAGGCCATTGCACCAGAGCACAGACATCCTCAGCCATTTCCTGGCCCAGATGCAGATCCAGGATATCTGTAGAGCGGCTGCATGGTTATCTATCCACACCTTGGCCATACACTGTGTATTATCCGCACACCAAAGATGATGCCACTTTTGGCAGAACAGTGCTTCAATCTGTGGGACTTTGAGCTCTGACCCCACCTCCTACGGTCTCGCTTGGGAGTCACCTACTTGGAATTGACACGAGCAAGCACTCAAAGAAGAAAAAAGTTACTAACTTTCTGTAACTATTGTTCTTCAAGATGCATTGCTCGTGTCCATTCCAAGACCCACCCACCTACCCCTCTGTCAGAGTCAATTGGCAAAAAGAAACTGAAGAGGCAGAGGGTCGGCAGATCCTTATATAGGAAGCCATGTAGGCTCCACTCCACAGAGTACTAGAGCTGACCCTATAGGTATCACTGGGGAAAAACCTTCCAGTGAACTGTGTGCACGGTGTTCACACACCTACTTGGAATGGACATGAACCACACATCTCAAAGAACAACAATTACAGAAGGTTTGTAACCATTTTTTTGTTTTGTTTTTAAATAGGCATTAAAATCACATCGACTGTTCAAGTTCTAAAGCTTATCAAGCAGGCTGGCGACAGAGTTTTAGTGTTCTATGAAAGGCCCGTTGGTTATAATCACCATGGTGCAGCACTGCAGGATGGTTTTGGACATTTAGAAGACACTGCTTTTCTGACAAACCCAGAAGAGGACCAAATTAGTGTTTCAGCAGATGCTGATAACAAAGAACTGGATTCAGAATTTGAAGATTTAGCATGCGAGATAAAGTCACCTGAGCTCAAAGAAGAGATGCCAACAACTCAGAGTCCCAAACGTTCAGTAGTAACATTTGCTACTAAACCACTTGGAACAATATCTCCAATTCTAAATCGCAAGCTACATTTAGGAAGTTATCAGACAAATTTAAAAACACAACCAAAAGATGGAACCAAACTGGTAGTGCCCAAAAGTTCTGAATGTCAAGACACATCACAACAATCCGTTAGACCACCTCAGGGGAGCAGTAGTAAACCTCCTGTACCACCTCGGCCCCAAATTAAACTTACTTTGCCTTCTAGTGAAACTCAAAATCTGTTAGAAACTGGGGACATATCTTCTGAAAAACCAGAGAGGCCTCCTCCACCTGCAAACAATGGTGATAAATGCACAGAAAAGGCAACCAAAAATACTGATCAAGTGGAAGACCCAGTAATATCAAAACCCACAGTAACAAAACCAGAAATAGTAAAAGATACAATTTCAGAAAATTCACGTAGTTCTAAGGAAAGTGCAGATGACCAGCAAACATGGGAATCGCCAGAAATTCCTTATCGTAATCGACAAGGTCGATGGGCAAGGATAAGGGCATCGTCCTGTATATTTGAAGTGGAAGGATACCATAAGTACCTTAATGTTGCACTTTGGTGCAGAGATCCTTTCAAAATGGGTGGTCTTATCTGTTTAGGACACATAAGTATAAAACTTGAAGAAATTGCTTTAGATTGTATAGCTACATCATCCATGGAATACCTTAGAACACTTAGATTAAACGCTCCTGCTCCTAAAGCAGCAGTCACTAGAACTGCCCTGCGCAATTTGACAGTGCATAAAGGATTCAATGAAAAGTTTTGCTATGGTGATATAACTTTACACTTTAAATATCTAAAAGAAGGTGAACCAGAAGACTCAAGTTTTCTGCTGGAGAAAGAAAAGGAATATAATTTGGTAGAAGAAGTTCATGCACTTCAGAAAGAGGATCCTTATCTGGGACAAATGATTTTTACTGAAAACAAGCATAATTTTCAAGATACTCAGTTCCAAAATCCCACTTGGTGTGACTATTGCAAAAAGAAAGTTTGGACTAAAGCAGCTTCTCAGTGCATGCTCTGTGCTTATGTTTGTCATAAAAAATGTCAAGAAAAATGTTTAACTGAAACTCCATTTTGTGTAGGAGCTGAAAAGAGACTTGAGCGAATCATGGGAAGTTATAGGATGGAAGGGCAGGAAGCTCCTCAAGCTGTATCCTCTCGTGTTGATTCAGAATCTAAACCTATGAACAAAACTACAGGTTTAACAAGACATATCATCAACACAAGTACCCGTTTGTTAAATCTTCGTCAAGTCCCTAAAGCTCGTCTTGTTGAACCAGGGATGGACATTGTAGAACCTTCACCAAAGCACACTCCAAACACTTCAGATAATGAAAGCAGTGACACTGAAATTTGCGGTCCAACTAGTCCTTCAAAACGTGCAACTAGCACAGGGATAAAGTTAGCAAGGAAGGAGGGAGGACTAGATGACAATGTGTTTGTTGCAGTAAAAGAAATTGGCCGTGACCTCTATAAAAGCTTGCCTACAGAGGAAAGGTTCCAGAAATTGGAGTTTATGTTGGATAAGCTGCAGAATGAAATAGACCAAGAGCTGGAAAATAATAATTCACTTATTCGAGAAGAAAAAGAGACAGCTGATGCAAGGAAAAAAGCACTAATTTCTGCTGCACTGGCTAAATCAGGTGAAAGACTGCAAGCCCTTACACTGCTTATGATCCACTACAGAGCAGGCATTGAGGATATAGAATCTTTGGAAAATGCACCTTTAGACCAGCAATCCAGAAAAATGACTAAATATGCAGAAGACACGAGCACTGCAGAAGAAATGGATCATGAAGATGTCAGTGTGACAGAGGCTCCAACATTCAACAGCATATCAGAAGAACCACTTGACACTCCTCATTCAGTAGACTGATAGTTGCATATTTGCCTTTCGGAAGGATGGACTGAAAAGAATACTTTGCACTTAATCAAAAAAAATCAGATAAATCCAAATTTAATTAAACACTGGTACAATGTACATGACCTCTTCATCACAGTTATTTGCCTGTGTAAAGAGTAAGGTTAGTAGAAGTTTTTTTTTCCAGCTACAGTACCACCATTTTGTTAAACTGGCTGGTTGAGATTGTGTTAAAACTACATTTTTGGGTTTATACTGGGAGTTTATTTTTAATAATTTATTTTTAACTTTTTTCTAATTATGTAATCTAACATTTCATGTTAATATATGTCTGGTGTCTGTGCATTATTGAACTTTTTTTGTTTTTGCAGTAGTGTTTTGAACAGGAAATTGTCAGGATTTTTGAAATGTTTAATTTCCATTGTAAGATGAAAACGTTGTGAGCTTGCTGCATGCCTAAACTGATGACAACCCAGCAGTCACTGAGGGACCAGGTTTTGAAATTTTAATCATGTTGCATTGATTTATGTCTTCTAAATAGTTGTGTATTTTTTGCCAAATGTATCATGAAAACAAACACTGTGGCTTTCATTTTGTCTGCTATAACTATCTAGTAAAAGTATTATTACATATCAAGTTGCTTGCTTTTCTATACTTTGGTTAAACACAACTTTTCAAAAGTTATGGCTAATCTGAAATATAGTAATGCTGTACCCAACAAAATATTTCCTCCTTAGACCTTTGGGATATTAAATTCTGTTAGAATATAATACATAAGTATGTACCAATACTGTTTAGTAATACTGTAATTTTATTGGACTATGCCAGCAAAAGTTGCAAGATTATTTTTATTAAGATAAAAATAGCTGGCAGTCTTATAGAATATAATCACATTTTAACCCATTAAAGGAAAATTGCAGTTCTAAAATGTGGATTTTTAGAATTATCATTACCACTCTTCTTGAAACGGCATGCAAGGATGTTTAAGATTTCAAAAGGGTTAAGATTTATTTTGCCACCCACAGATTCTAAGTACAAAATAAATTTCAGATTTACACAGGATCACTACATGCTATGTGTATCTCAACATTTCTGGTTTCACCATGCATTGCAGAACTGCATTCAGTTGCACAACCAGAAGAAACAATCTGAGCCAAAAGACTATCTTATTCAGTGAAGTAATGCTTTATACACTCTATAACATCTTTGCATTGAATCAAAACAAATAAATCCAGTAGAGGAGAGGAGGAATTTTGGCCAGCACTTTTTGAAAAGAACCATCTGGTCTTGTGCTGTGTGTAATTTTGGAGCCTAGCACCATCTAGCTAAGTATGATATTCCTATTGATTTATTACGAATGTGTCTTGCGGTTTCACCTTGTATATGTAGATAGACCATGTATTGTTTTCATCTTTATTTTAGGTACTGTATTATATCATTGATTGTAGCAAACAGGCCTTTGTGCAAACAGCAGTGAAGCTAATACAGTTAAATTGTTTTTTGTTTTGATTAAGTATTTTAATTGGCAGGCAGCCATTAACACAGTACTCTGTTAAATTTGCCTCTCAATTTATTTGTGATGGAGAAGAAACAACAGTTCTAGCAGGAAAAACCAACTTTTACTTTTATGTAAAATCAATTACTTGCACTCATGCAACTAACTACTCACACTTTTTTGTGAAGTTTTACGGTACCTGTTGGTTATTTAGTTGGCATGTGGAAAACAACTATCCATGCTCAAATAGGTATGTATTACACTTTTTAAAATTCTGCTTCTGCAAATAGTCTCACAAAATAAAATCCTCCTAATGACTGAAAAAGTCATTTAACACTGTACTGAATTAAAATGCATATTACGTCTTTCCCATTTTATTTTGTGTCACCATTGGTGGTGATCTGGACTAAATTTCATTATGGATTACCAGAAGAGCTTTCAAATATATTCAGGTGTCATTAAATTCTGCTAGACATGAAGTAGCTGCAGAAATAACATTAAATTCTGGCTTCACAAAAAAACATTCAAAGTTTTAAATTATGTAACTGTGTACTACAATGGATATGAAAAGCTGGATATAATTTTTTCCATATAACACTGCTAATGATGATTGTAAAATATAAATTAAATGTAGTGCAATATTTTAAATGTGTTGAATCGGAAGAGGGAAAAATAGTTGTGTTTGGGTGATAAGGAGAATATAAAAATCTTATCTGGCATTAATTACAATACACACTGACTCGTGAGGAAAAGCTGTAATACTACATTCCTAATGTAATCTTGGCTTTCCTGTAAATAGCTGAAAATAAAGAATACTACAAAAATGAGAATATATTTGACTTAGTGTTATGTAGATAGGGGGCAGCTACACATATTTATAGAAACTCTGCCTGATATGATTTTGTTGGCTATGATTTTATCATGAGAACAAGCTTTAATAAAATAGTTTTGCTAAATTATCAGTTACTTCTTTGCACTGTGTTTAACTACTATAATGCAATATTTTAAAATTGTCAATATACAAGGTATGATAGTTTAGAAAGCACAATGCCTTTGGGGGAGAAATAATACATGTTTATAGAAAAGTAAAATTACTGATTGCCATATTTATTGGCCTTTAACGTATTCTACTTAGGATATGCATTTTGATTACACTCAGCACAATTTTAAAAGTATGGAAGCTTTTCAAAGACATTGGGTCAAATAAATTCATGATATTACTCTGTCAGTGTTTGCACAGTGCCTAGAACAGCAGGGCTCACAACCTTGATTACAACTTCTAGGCACCATACAAACAAAGCTATACTACCACTAACGGTGGTAATGATTGTCAGTGGAGTTACACCAGAGAACAGTCTGGCTCATTCTATTTAGGAACAATTCTGTTGATTTATTTTTTTTTCTTCCTTGTGCTTTATTTTTGTATTCCCTGTAATATTATTTTCTTGAAAATAGGATTCTTGCAGTTTACTAACTCACTTTATCTGTTCCTCCTGCTAATTCCCCATCTACATTCCCCTGAAATGTGTACTTTGTTATAAACAGACATTTATGACTACAGGAGGAGGGTGAGTAGCAAAGCACAAACTGCTAAGCAACAAATATTTTTAGGGGAAATACGGATAGAAAAATACACTAAATGACAACAACAGACTTATTCCTAAACAGAACCTTTCCCATGTGGTTAAAGGTAAATATAGTTCAGCCATGAAGTACTATGGAGTTGTTAATACTCATTTTGGATTAAACGAACCTGTTCCTCCATGGCCACAGATGACCCAAAGTACAGCAGAATTTTCAGGGTTCTGTTACATGGGTAGGGGAGGGACAGAGGGTCTCCACTGTGCCCATTCCCTCCATGGTGTGTGGGTGGGCTGGGACCAGCATGATAGGGCACAATGACTAGAAACCCCACAATGAGGGGATACATAGAGCCACAGTTGCAGCCTGATTCCCACATGTTCTGCGCTCTGACCATCACTTGAAGAGGACGAACCTGACCCCCTGAATCTCTCCCACAAAGTTCATTTACTTGGGATTTGTGAATGTTTCCCTTAACTTTCATTCTTTTAAAAAATTCTTTATTGATAACAAAAATGCAAAACTCAATCCAATGAGCAGGACAATTGTACCTTTTTCTTGATGTAAATTGCTACATTTACAAGGGCATATGTTATCTAAAATATCTGAACTTAAACAATACACTGATTAATGCAATTGGTAAGTGCACTTCATCCAGATGAATATACTGTATGCTTATTAAAATTTAAATGTTAGTATTACAGTTCCAGCTTAAGTGCAATGAATTCCATGGAACAATTGACATCAACTAGAAATGTTCACAAAAATATAAAGTAAAAGACTTACTTCTTTCCTAGGACTGAAGTTTGCTTTTCTAAATTGATCTTCAAATGTGTATGATGTAAACATTTTAAGGTAGAGAATTGTTTGGAAACAAATTTCAAGGCCATGACAAATTCCAATAATCTGTTTTACTGCTCTCCCCTCCCCCTTTACCCATTGCAAAATCCAAATCCCAAGCTAACACAGTCATAATATGCAGACCACATTTCTTACTCATTTCACTGGTCAGAACATGAATTCTATATCTACCACTACTTAGCCAGACAACTATATTCATTGTTAAAACTCTTAGTAGAAACCTTTTTTTTTTTAATTGCTAACTTTGAAAATACAAACTACTATTTAAAGAAAACTCTGTAGAAAGGATATTCCTCTGCATTGTTGTTTACATGTTGGCATTGCAACCAGTGCAGTGGACTGCAAGAATTTCAGACTTGCCAAATCTGTCTCTGTTGTATTAAAAATGTTTGTCTTACTTTGTGGGACTTTGGAAGGAATCATTTTCTTGTATTGTGTGTCGGAAGCTACAAAAATGCTGTCAGCTTGATGTATCAATAAAATGTAAGTGAAGACAGACATATGCAGAATCAGTTACTAGCATAAATCAATTTTCAGACACTGTCAAAGTCCTTTGCTGTGATCCTTCATACCTTTTAAGGAGTCCATTCCTGCTGTGGTGTGGTCCCACAGCTCCTACTTACTTACACATGTCCATTCTAGAGAGGTAAGTCTCCTTTATACCTCGTACCTACTACATCTCTCTACATTATTTATTAGAACAGTTAACAAAAATTAAAATTTGAATCAACAGTCATTTGTTAGATTGCTTGGGAGCTCATTTTACATTAGCAAGTTATACACAGGCATCTTGTCTCCCGGAGTGTAAACATTTAACCCGTCAGTTAGAAATCATAAATAGACTAGGTATGAGACTTGATGTTGCTAATAGACTTGATATTGCTTTCCTAGGAGGTTGATAAATTCTGATTACCTTCTTTCCACTTGTTGGCATGTGGCAAAGCATGACAGCACAGAAAATGGTGAGATAGTTACTGTGTTTTGTTGCAATAAATCGTGAACTTATTTTAGATTACTTTTTATTTATTTTATGTAGTCTTATGCATAATTATCAACAAAGCAATACTTGAGATTTGATTCATAGCATTTCCATGCTTTCTGACCATACTAGATACGCTTTACAAAACCATATGTAAACATAGAGTATCTGCTGTAGTACATAAAACATCTGCTGATACATGAAAGAAGGCACATAAAGATTTTAATTTACAAACAAAAACTACATGTACACAACAGTTAAAAAAAAAAGCACTACTTTTTTTGTTGAATAGTTTACTTTAAAAGTTTGATTTTTCTCAGTGCAGATTTGTAGATTGTCTAATGCAGTACTTTCATTGCATTAGATTTGGTCTCATCAAATAAATAGAGGTATTGATAATGAGCGCTCTGCTACTTTTCTGTTATTATTTTAACTAAATTTATAATTTGACTTTATTTTCACACAGAAGAAACACACACAAACAATTTCGAGACGTGTAGACAAATCAGTGTAAAATAATTTTTAGTCAAAGTTACTGAAGTTGAGTCCTGCAAGTAAGATGTTAAACAGTGAAAATATTGTGGTACTGCAATGATCTTAACCAATCATAAAAATCCTGAAATGAATGTGCAAGAAAAAAATAAAATCTGAATATAAAATAGTAAATGTCAAAGCTTCATGCTGGTCTAACCCTCTTGAAAGTAGAATAGCCTACTTGTACATAGTAATTTTAATAGCAGATGATAAATACTCTTGTGTCTAGTTTTCCCACCACCAAGAATATCTGTTTAGCTAAAACTGTTACAGAGCAAAAAATTAATGGCAATGTTTTAACTTTGGTTTTGCTGCACATTTACGTATCCTTGGTCAGCTGATCAGCTGATGTAAATTGGCATAGCTAAATTGATTTCAGTGGCGCTACATCTGGATTTACATCAGCTTCAGTTCTAGCCCGTTTTTGGAACCCAATTTCACTCTGATATATGTATAATCCCCAAAGGGGCTGGGGAGAGCATACATGTGAGGACAGATTTTGGCCCTTATTTTTTATTTCCTCAGTTGACCCAATGCTATTTTAGATTCATAGTCAACAAATACAGGCATCTCAGTTCATCCTTATATATCCAAAGTGAGCTCCTGCTTTGCAACTTGCTCAGTATGCCTGCATACATCGGATGGAATCCATAGTATCGCCTGTGTGACAGCCAATAGGCAGTTTCTTCTAAAGCTAGCGACCATACCCTTTAGTGAAGGAGCCAATGAGGGTCCCTGGGGTTACAGCAGTACCCATCCTTCAGAAACATTTTAATTTTTTTTAGTAATACACTGGTATATCTGAAAAT
This sequence comes from Mesoclemmys tuberculata, assembly GCA_007922155.1. Lineage (NCBI taxonomy): Eukaryota > Metazoa > Chordata > Testudines > Chelidae > Mesoclemmys > Mesoclemmys tuberculata. The sequence continues at coordinate 50,596,921 of ML675609.1, forward strand.
AAAGTTTTATTTTCTTACTATATGGTCTCACGATGCCATCAATTTTAGGTGGAGCTCTCCTTTGGAGTCAGCTGGGGAGCTCTGCCAAGAAACCAGAGTTGATGGCACTGTGTGACCCTGACTCCTGAGTTGAGCAACTGGTAATAAAGTGCTGTCTTAATTCTAGATTTTGTCACTTGTGAATGTGCTTCGAAGAGCACAGTAAATTGAAAAGAATCGAGTTGACTAGGTTGTGTTCTTTGAACTTCACATCTTTTTAATCAGTGGAATAAATTAGATAATAGAAGCATTTTACTGTCAAGAACTCATTACCACTGATGACTCCAAACTATGAAATCTTATGTCCATGTCTATGAATGAGATTTAGAAAATTATAGTTTGGATTCATATATTTATACAGATTTAACTACACAGTTAATCAAAAATATACTGTATAATATTTAATAAAATTAAATACATAAAATAAAATTTTCAACACTATTTATACAAAACCCTATAAAAGCTATTTTCTCTTTATAAGGCAGTTGGCAATCTGCGTTATAACCATGGGAAATAAATAATATACCTTTGGTTTCTTTACTATTTCACCATTAAAAGTACAGTACATCTAAAACATATTTCTGGATGAGATGTTTCACAGGAAACACTGCATTTTGTACACCAAAATACGCAATATGGCTTTTAATATTATTCGTCACTTTCAGATTCTTCATCCTCACCAATTGGATATGACTGGATGTTGTTCTGAGTATACATTTTTGTTTTAAGGGGACAATTATGATCCATGAGTATTGCCTATAAGAAAACAGAGCATGAGTATTAGCATATCTGCTAAACATTTTACTAATGTCTGCAGCTGACTGTTTTTCACAAAAAGCCACACAACTGCAGCCACTGATTTAGGAACTGATTCTTTCTGAAGTCTGTGGCAAAACCTTTGTGGATTTCAACTAGAGTCGGTTCAAGCCCCTAAAGATATTAAATGGGAAATCTTGATCCCATTGAAGTCAATGGCAAAACTCTCTTAAAGATGTCAGCAGGGCTAGGGTTTCACCCAATGTAGCTAACTTGAAATGTATGTTATCTTTCCAGTGCATTACAGATAATGAATTTACAGTTACATTTTGCATCACTGACTGTTAATCTGAATCACAATGGAGCAGAATACCATTGCTTTAAGCAACAGTTCTTTCTTGGCTCACTTGATTTCCCCACCAGCATCTTCTCTGAAAATCAAGGCAACGTGAATGGTCTACACCAGGTCTACTGTTCATAAATGTTACTAATTACCCCCAAACATGGAGGAAAATTTTCCTTTCTGGTTTCAAAAACTAATTCAAACTTGTCGCATCTATTCTAGTCTTGTACAGTGGACCAAATTCTGCTCTTAGGGTATGTCTATACTGCAGTTAAACACCCATGGCTGGCCCTTGTCAGCTGACATGCTCATGGGGCTTGTACTGGGGGGCTGTAAAATCATGGTGCAGACATTCAGGTCTCAAGCTCTGGATCTCAAGCTCTGTGACCCTGGACAGGGGAAGATCCCAGAGTCCAGACTCCATCCCAAGCCCTAATGTCTACATAGCAATTCTACAGCCCTGCAGTCCAAACCCCATGATCCTGAGTCAGTTGCCAAGGGTCATTGGAGGCGGAAGTAGGGGGAGGGTTAATTGCAGTGTAGACATACGTTTAGTTACCAATAAAATTGGTAGCCCAAATTAATCCCTGGAATATCCCAGTGCAAATTTTATTGAGTCAAGTTGGGTCAATGTGAGTTGCAACCATAATATCAGGTCTTGTCCGTGAGAAGAGAGTTTGATGGCCTGTTTGTTTGTATTTAATGCTAATCTGTAAACATCCAGTTATTGCAGTGAAACGCCATCCAAGGATAAACCATTGCCATCATATTCTATTGATAGATAATGGCTTTTTATCGATCATGCAAAGTGAATAAGGTAGGAAATTGCCTTTCTGGCCTCTTCATCAAAATTGAAAGCTGAGCAGTGCCAGTTCAGTGACATGCAACAAGTTACTTAGAATGAGAACAGTGAACTATGCAGTTAGAATTTGAATTATGGTATAAGCATTTATAGCTCCCAATCAATGTTGAGCCCCTTATTAGGTGCTGTATAAACGTATGACTGAAGAACTTACACATCAGAGATGAAATCCTGGCCCCACAGAAGTCAGTGACAAAACTCCCATTGACTTCAATAGGGTTAAGATTTCACTCCATTGCACTAGGAGCAGATGGAAACTGGCTTCAAAAGCACACATGCATGAACAGGGTTTTCCCCTTGTCTACTGTTTTTGCCTCAGGAAAACTAAACGGTCCTCTATGATGCTGTACTTGACCTATGATTTCAATGCAGCTACTTACTGACAAGACAGAATATAATTCCTGAAAAAAAGGATGTTGTCAAATTGCTTATAGACAAAGGATTCCTAAATATATTGCAAGTGAGTTAAATTCAACTTAGTGTCAAAGATCATCCTTTTGGTTTGTCCTGTTGTCCCTAGGATTTTTTTTAACTGAATTTTGGGAAGACTTTGTATATCAAACCAGAGCAATCTAGCTATAAGAATTCTTTCTTTCAAACAATGTTAAAATGTCCGTTTAGTTAGAAATTAGACAGTACATTTTTTTTAAAGGTACAGTAAATGTTTCCTTGCTCCTAAAGATGAGTTCTGTGATTTCTTGGGTTTGCAGGTTGCTAGCTTATAGTTCATTCACAAGTCAGTTTACTATTTACAGGGGTGCTCAGGACAACGAGTTCACAAAAGCAGAACTAAATGCCAAGTCCCCATTCTACTGAATTTCAGTGGAATGCCACATTATAATGAATGATGGCTAGTTTTACTAATAGTGATGTAGTAGCTACATTTTCCATTTCCTCATGAGTACTTCAAATATCAGAACGTCAGTGGAAAAAGAGTGTCATGCCATGTATCTTCATCGGCCTTGGATTTTTCACCCATTGTAATCTGTTCTCCTTACAGCTTTACCAAATAGATCAGTGGAGAAGAGTAACGGGGAAAAGGGACCAGAGGGGAGAAGGAAAGTGCTGCTTGTGCATGTTATGCTCTCATTTTCTTTGTCTGGTTTAATCAGTTTAAAGTGGCAACTGAACTCTCCTCACGTGTATGAAGAATGTTGTCTTATGAGATGAAATACCCCCTTTTTATAAAAGTGAAAAAACTCACTAAGTTTAAATACATGAGCCTAAGACCACTCCAATGGACAATTGTCCCCCTGCTCTTTAATGACTCTAGCAGCTACAACCCTCATAGATACCCTCCAGCAATTTGAGCTTTGGCTGTTTTCTGAACTGATGTCACTTTCACCAAGCATACTACTTTCTCCAAACTGCATACCAGTACTTCCCTGGCTTCTGGCTTATTCTTCCTCAGGCCACTTCTTGGGAACCCTGGGTGTTTGTTTTTGTTTTTTCCCATAGCTGCAGCTAGACTTGCCTGCTCTTGAAGTGTTGGAATTTTCTCTTCTTGGTTGGCTCTCTTTGATAAGAAATGTCCTTTTTATGTTGCTTCTCTCCAAACCCCCTGCTGCCTTTCAAACAGACTTTCCAAGACACAAGCATCTGCACTTAGCAAAGACTGAAGCCAAGCTATCGTGCTCATTTGCCAAAGTTCATATCTCTAGCAAACAACAGTAGTTCTTGGTTATTTCTCCTTCTCTGCCCACTCCTAATTACTGTACAAAATGAGCATTGCAGTCTAAAAAGGTCATGACAAGCAGTCAGCAGAAATCTCTCAGGAATTGCCTTCAGAAGCTGTGGACAACTAGATGTTCATTAAATCCACAAGTGGCAGATTTTCTGCAAGTACTTCATCCCATTTTCTGTTCTTGCATGTGCCTGCACGAAGTGTGACGGAGTCACGTCAAGTGATTCAGGTTTACCATTCAGAGATGTCACTGCTCTTGGAACACTAGGCCCTATACATAAGTACTTTTTGTTCTCTTACGTGCAAAAGTGACTATAGCTGGCTTAGTGAATAGGGTTGCAGGTGTCCAGTTTTTGACCAGAAAGTGCAGTCAAAAAGGGAACCTGGCAAGGCCTGGTCACTAAAAGTCTGGTTAACATGGGTGGCGGGCATCAGGTCATCAACCAGGAGCATAGTTTGGAGGGGCACTGCTCCCAGCCCCAATTTCTGCAAGCACCAACCAGGGCTTACTCTGCTCTGTCTGACGGGAGAGGGCTCTCTCCCATGCTGCACCAGCTCGCTTGGCCCCTCTCCCTGGTTGAGGCCGACAGCTCTGGGACACTGCCTCCTTGGTTGTCGTGCCTGTCATTCTCCATGTGCTGGGTCCTGTTTCCATCCAACGGTGAGTGCCCATGGGGGAGCAGAGCGAGGGAAGAGGCAGTGGGGAAGGAAGGGGTATGGAATAGAGCATGGGGAAGAGAAGGGAATGGGGTAGAGATGGCACCCATCTGGGTTTTACCTGCACATCTGTTTTTTGGCCTGCATGTCTGAGTGCCATTTAGGGTTGCCAGGTTATCGGGACCAAAATTCCATTTACTAGTTAGGGTTACATGCAGTGCTTAATTTGTAATGAAAGAGGTGCCGGGACTCAAGCAACCTTTTTACGTTCAGAACTGGGGCTATGAACTGCCAAGCCTGGAGGTACCGGGGCTCAGCACAAATTAAGCACAGATTGTACTGGCTTTGCAGGGTTGTCTGGATGTCGGAATCAGAATACTGGTCCTTCTACCTTGTTCTGGCCGTATTTGAGCTAATGATAGGCTTGTATCATGTCCCCTGTAGTAGCTAGACAGCTGCAGGCATAAGAGCAGAGCAGTACATCAGCTCCAGGGATAAGAGGATAGTTGGGCTTGGACCAAGTAGAAGGAAAGTAGGCGATGGGAGAAAGGAGATAATGAAAAGGGGCAGTGAAAAAGAGAGAGAGCAGGAGAGCAAAGTGCCAGGAAGGAGAGTTGTGGAAGGGCAAGAGGAATAGGAGAGCAGTGAAGGAATTAGGTGTGAAAGAAGCAGGCCATAGCACAAGAAGGCAAGGGGGAAACCAGCATGGACCACCTTACAAAGAGCTAGGTTGGAGGCAAACAGAAGGCCAAAGATAACATACATGATAAGATTAAGACATACGAAAATTATGAGAAAGAAACAAAAAGAAACTCAAGAGAAGTCTTCAGGCTATAGCCAGGAAGAGAGGACCAGGTAAGCTGTAAGGGCAGAGGAGCTGCAAAAAGGAGGAATAAAGAGGAGGTGGGGATGGAGCAACATCTATTGTAAAGGGCCTTTAACGTTATGTCTACGCTGCAATTAGACAGGCTCAGGGTCAGGGCTGTTTAATTGTGGTGTAGAAGTTTGGGCTTCAGCTGTAGTCTGAGCTCTGGGACCCTCCCACCTCGCAGAGTCCTAGAGCCTGGGTTTCTAAACCACAATTAAACAGCCCCTTAGCCCGTGCCCCATGAGCCCGAGTCAGCTGGCCCAGACCAGCCACAGGTTTTTAACTGCAGTGTCAACATACCCAAAGAGTACAGTAAAAATGACATAGAGGAATAAGGAATCATAAACAAGGACTTGGTGAACCTCAGCAAAACACTTTCCGAGAGTTAGGAGAAAAGCAGATAAAGCAAATCTGAGTTGTAAGTTTCCACACCAGAGGTGCTCCAGCATTTTATACTGAGTCCAGCCATTACACTATGGTTGGGGAACATCTTTTGGGTCCTTAGTACTTTGTGTCCAAGAAACCAGGCCTTGCTCATTTTATTGCAAAAACAAAAGGAGGAGGTGGGGGTCTCAAATACTGTAAATGAGCTCAGGAAATGCAGTACCAATTACATTCGAGAGGAGTTGGTATTCCAAAAGGGAGGAGCAGAGATGGCAGGAAATCCCTGCTTCATTTGGTTTTCTGGATAATTAGTGGTAGAGAAGTATAAGGCATTGTTAATTTGACTGCAAAATAACATTTTTTGCTTACCATTTTTTCTTCCTTGGCAGGTGGACTTCGAAGGAAAAAACACAGAGGAGCAAAGAGAATATCCACCATTCCTATAATTGTCATGAGCCATGGAAATCCAATTGCCTTGGCCATGGCACCGCCAACAGAGGGACCTTTTGGAAATAAAAAGCTCTTTCTAACCGCTGCAAAATAGTTATGATAATCCCTCGAGACAAAAATATTTTAAATACAAAATTCATGATCTTAAAAATCTATTTAAGCAAAGTAGATATGCATTGAAAATTCATGCTTAAGCACAGCATGGAGCTGGATGCCAATCCTACATCCACTGACGTAATTGGAGATCCTACATTGGTTTCAATGAGCACGGGATCAGAACGCTACTGCACTGTTCTTGCACCACACCAAAGTAAGTAGCCTAGGCACAAGGTGCCATGGCACAGTGCACTGAAGGGCAAGACAATGGAATCCTTTCCTTCCCCCACCCAGGCACAGGAGAAGCCACTGCTTTAGCTTCAGGTAGTACAATGCCCTCATGCTGGGGACCTATCTTCCTTGGCTGCTGCCTGCCTGCTCTTCCCCAAATACCCTAACCAGCACTGACTGATGCAGCCTGTGCATTGTGCAGCACCATGGCATATAGGGGCAGTGGAATCTCCATATAGGCTGCCTGCATTGTTCCCCCAGCAACCTAATGCAGCAAAATCACACCAGTTTTGCAGGTTGTAGATAGAGCCTTTAGCGCTCTGCGTATTTCCCCGAAAACCTTTTTTAGTTTCTCTTTTCACTTTTATTAAATTTATTACAAACGGGAGAAAATTAAGCCCTTACCTAATGCAAACCCCATGCAGAAGGCAACATCAGCTATTGCATACACACTACCATAGACTGAAACATGACGCAGATCTACAAGGTAGCCCATAATTGGCATCATAGAAGAATCCACCATTCCTGATTAGGAAGATAGGGGGAAAATTGTATTTCATGAAACAGCTTTCATTTTTCTCTCAATGTATCAGTCTCATGTGATCTAAAAAGATGTAAATGAAACTAGAGGAATTGTTAAGCTACAGAAACTTTTAATAACATTCCTATAAAAAAAACAAACTCTTCAGTCCATGCTTATACATCTTTGCTTCTACCTATGAGCATAAAGGATTGTACTAGTTTCAAGTCATTATTGTGCTGTACTTTATTTCACAGTGAATGATTTGTGAGCTGTTTTTATTGTGAGTGGGAAAGCCGCATGAGCTATCTATCAGATCAGAAAGCTGCATGATATTCATGGTTTATAAACATTACTGTAATTTCTATACTTACTAAAAGTCCTTTGTGTTTGCAGATACTTCGGAATACCTGCTGAATATCAAATTACTAAACCATCTGTCAATCCTTGAACCTTGTAATCATTACAAAAAACCCAATCAAGTTTCACTGCATGGCCCATTGTAAGCCAACTTGTTCATGTGTACTGTGACAAGAGGGCATATATATGTGTGCTCGAGGATTTACATTGGATCAGCTTGCTTCTGTGTAAATGGCTGGCAATAGTAAAGTGTTGGGGGGAGGGGAGGTTCTTTTGTGTTTTTAACAGTGCATTGCTAGAATTCTGAAAATACAATCTAGATTACAGGACATCTTAAAAGATCCATTGAGCTCAATGGAATTACTTTCAGGTAACGAAGATCATAATCTAGCCCAGTTGCTGACAGTCTAAGTTGCACACTCTTGAGTGTAAGCCTTAAAACTATTGCTAGTCTGACAAATTGGTATCAGAGTGTAGCGTTGGGTGTTGCCCATTCAGCATGGAAACAAAAAGAATCTTGTATGTAATTTTATAGTAATGTTATTTTTCTAAATAAACAGAAAAATATGTACTTACAGATAACTTTACTTACCAATGGCAAACCCCACCCCAAAATTTGGAGCTATGAGCCCATATATGTTTTTGGCAAATGGTACCTGCAAATTAAATTTCAGAGGTTTAAGTATATCATATGTTGCTAATGGGATCATTGTCTTTTTCTCAAATAAATCCTCAAGACAATTGATGTAACTGTTTAGTATGGCAGCATTGAGCAGTTTGTACAGAAACACAAATTAAAACTTTGGTCGTTGTTTCACATGATTGTGTCATAACGTTAAATACTTATTGCATTTAATTACAGCAAAGCATACAATGGTAAGCTGTTGATTAGGAGACAACTCTAAGAATTTATGGTTCATATTCTTCAACTCATTGATCACCTCCCGCAAAATGAGAAGCACCCCCTTGAAGGCAATGTTCATTGAAGGGCTCAAGACTGGGCCCAAGAGCCAATTAACAAATGGATGTTTAAAAATGCATCATAAGGTAGAAACTTAAATAAATTGTCATGAGCAAAATACATACTCAGAACGAATCTATGCATTTTTTAGTTGAGTTGCATTTGTAGTTTGTTCTGCAGACATGTCAACTTTTACTCACACATAAAATGCTTATTCCCACGATTATCATGCCAAGTAGAGCACAAAGCCACCTATCAAAGGAGAAACATTATCTCTTAGACATAAACAAATGCAGATTTGTTAGAGATGGTCTGGAATTTTTTCAATGCTATTTCTAAAGTAATAGTGCAGAGTTATGTGACCAAATAAGGAACATGATTTATTTAAATGAAATATTCAGGTTAATAATATCTATTATCTAGAAAAATCTAATTATTTCTATTATCAAGTAATTGCCTGAGGAAAAACTGGAAATGCTATATGAATATGCTGAAGGAGTAGTTTTTTAATTAAGCATACCTTCCAATTTTGTGTGCAAGCACCCCAAAAATATTAGTTCCAATAAGATAAGAGATACTAGCTGGAAGGAAAGCAACGCCTGGAAAATATGAACAAAACATTTTATCAGCAGTGATTTCAGTGAAGTGTTACAAAAAACTAATAAGTTCACACACCGCAGTTGTGATTAGAACAAATCTAATGAAATCTTGGAGCCTGGACTAAAGCATTAAATATCCGGTTTGTTCCAGCCCTTTCATGGAATCTAACAAGATTACCCATCAAATAGAATACCACTGGGATGCCTTTAAAAAAAAGAGTATTTCAATATCAGCTATAAGAATCTCTGTATATGTCTGAGAGAAACAGCAAAAGTATATTCACAGTAAATATAATAAACTTCGGGCCAAATCATGGCCCATCCTGCATGCAACTGCAAGGGGTCAAAGAGTGCAAGGGAGTGTCTCCCTTTTACTTCCTCACACCAAAATGCCTTACTGCTGCTTCCGGCAGGCAGGGGGCTGCCATCTTTACAGAGCTGCTACATAACCCCTTCTGCAGATGCACAGAAAGAGGCAGGAGTGTTGCACCTTGACGCTGCACTTTCAGTGTACCTAGTAATGTAGCCTGGTGAGCACACATTGCAACAAGCGTAGACCTATCACACTTGACTTCCTCCCCGGAGCAGCAGGGACAACAGGAGGGAAACTGACTTCACAAGGCCAAATCTCCCTCCCGGGAGCACTGCAAAAATGCCTCTTACTAGAGGTGAGATCGTAATGCCAAAACTTAGCCCTCTGTTAGGCAGGAATTAAAGTTTAAAAGTACGCCTCAGTAACTTAAAGGTTTAAAAAAAAAAAGCTTAAAAGAATGCTACACATTTAGAAAGCTAATATATTCAGAGCTGAAGTTAAAGAGAAAATCAATCATCAGAGTCATCTAACATAACTGACCCTGGAATAACACCAGCCTCCTAGCTCCCCTCCAACCTGCTTCATAAGATACGTTATTTTTGATCCAAGACTTTGTCTAAGGGCTTGAGAAGGCCACAGACTCGGACTGTGGAATTTTGAATTCATACTGGGTTTTGTTACAGGGGGAGCTGGGACTTTAAGGGATTCAGGTGGGCCTGGGGAACCAGCCCGCCCCCCCCTGCATCACATGACAGAAAGCAGGTGACTGAGAACCAGGCCTGCTGGGAAAGGTAAGAGGGAGGAAGCCTGCCCTCAGTAAGAGGAAAGCTGGTAAGGTCTCCGGAGGCAGAGCTGAGGAGTGATGTTTTCCCTGCTAACAGACCGTGGGGAAGGCTGTGCGGGGAAGAAGGCAGGAAAAGAGAGCAGAAGGCACTGTAGGAACTGTCTCTGGGACCCAGTGGAACAGGACAGCTGCGCTCAGGGGAGGTGACTGCTCCCAGTTCAGGGTCCCATGAACTGTAGGAGGAGGACATGAGCCGCCCACTGTGACACCTGGAGAGGCAGCGAGGAAAATGCTGTGCTGAGAAGACTATTGCGCGTTGCAGAGGGCGACCAGACGCCTTGTTTTGGTTTTGAACACTCTTCGTTTGCCGTGGACTGGAATGACTCTTGCTTTAGTCCGCTGGCTCAAACACCCGTCACCAGCAATCCCAGGTCAACGGAGGCCTTGAGTAACGAGCTGCGGTAGTGGAGTCAGCCTGATGTGGGCTAAGGTAAGCTGCTGCTTTGTTACTATGGGGATGAAGTGAAGTTAATGTACCATCCCCATCATTTCCCCCCCCCCCCCAAGTGTTTTAAATAGTCCAGTCTCTGGCTGCAGCTACATGTGAGGAATATGCTGAACTTTGCACATACTGTGAGTGGGCACTGAATGTGAACCAGAAAGCAGCGTTCTTAAACTCATATTAGAGTCTGAACCTGATACTCCTCTCACTCTCCTAAACCAGAATAAGAAGTGGTGTGCAGCTGCCCTCCGCCAAGAGTAGTCCGGAAGCCAGTTCCTTGCATCTCTGTTCCAGAGCGAGGGGGTGGAGTAATTTGCTCCTGATTCATATTAGTAGATTACTTCCCCCTCTCCATCAACTCAGCTTCGCCCTTCTCTGCCCTCTGCTTGCACAAGGGGGGAGTAACAGCTTTATAGAGCCTGCTCTCCCCACTGCACTAGCAAAACAGAGCTGGGGGGGGGGGTGAGAGGGAAATCTGAGTTCCCTGGGTAAGTGCCCAGGGCTTTCTGACTCTACTAACCTTTGTTTTTCATATATGTGCTATAATGTCATGCTGTCAGCCTAGGAGGCTTGTGTGGGTAGATATATTAGGTCTGTATCTAATGGCACTCTGATAGCTCATGACAAGTGGCATCGTTGTGAATGGGAGTGAAAATGATGTTCACCTAAGTGGACGTTTGCACAATATCTCTTTCTGAAGTGTGTAGAGCCATAGACACCAGAGTTGCTGTCAGACTGTGTAAAGTGTCCTAGTTTTTGTGATTACTGAAGGGATGGATCTGTCTGTGATGGAACAGTAAGGCTGCTCCATGTCTGTGGCCTTCCCAAGACATTGTTACAAGGATAAAGTTTAGGATGGTTTGTATGCCTAACTGCCTTTTCATACACTCAGCTCTTTGAATTTCTTAGTCATGATGTTCGGAGTGAAGGTTAAACATGTCTATCAGATGTATATTTTGAACTGTAATGTTCGTGTAAGCCATATCAGGAATTTGGGGATAAACTGGAAAGAGTAAGACATTTGGGTGGGGGGATTGTCCTTGGCACTGCGGAAGGCAAGTGGAGGAGGTGGATGGAGGCACAAATTGCTGAACCATTGCCCCTTGCATGCAATCCCACAAAAACCCAACTTTCAGGCCTCATGCAAGGATTAGAAACTACAGCCGTCCTTCAACACCAGGGAGTGCACGGAAGGGTGCACATTGTTCAAGGGGGTGGGGAGGAGGAGGAGCCATGGCACAGCCCCCTTTCTGAGCAGCAAACAGAGCTGGCGAGGAATACCAGGGGAGGCAGGTTCCCTGTATACCAGAAAGCTCATGGAGAGAATTGTGCCTCAGTAAAACATAGCCTTTCTCCCAGACTCCCCCTGGGGCAGCTGAAAAAACAAGAAAAATGTTCCATGTTAATCTGAATGACATACTCCTACAGCTGAAACACTGAAAGCTCCAGGGATTCCCTTTGTAATATCTTGCCTGTGTCTTTTGTATCATTTTCAGTATCACTAGACTTGGAACAAATAAGGAAACAGAATATTTCATTGGCTGGGGAATATAGACGATGAATATTGAAGATGTATAGTACACTAATTTCATCTGGTAGTTGTTTTTAATGTCTATAGCAGTTATATGCTGGCCTTTTATCTGACTAAAATATAACATTTATTTATCCACGTGCCATGACATGAATGTTACCCATAATATTAATCATATAATGATCGTAGCACCTAAACGCCCTGATCGTGATCAGGCCCCACTATGCTAGACACTGTATTAATGCATAGAAAGACCCAACCCCTACCCTAAAGAAATTCCCTGTGCTCCTCTTGGGCCCTGGATTCACCACCCATGTGGAGCTGATTCCAGAACTGAAGCCTAATTTAAGACACATTTTTTACATTTTAAACAAAAAAAGGGAAATGGAGAGAAAGGACAAGGCTACCAGTATTACATTCATGCTGTTACTTAGGCAAATGCTGTACACAACTTGTTGGTTCTGAATCATTAATTTTTAAAATATGAACTGTCATCTAATGCCAAGGACCCCAACACTGAACTCTTATCACATACCTAATATTAATTGGCTGACCCCTTGTAGATGTCACAGCAAAAGGGGACCTTAAGGAAAAACCTGAAGGAGGAGATTCTGTTGTTCTTATGGAGCTGTTCAGAGACAGCTTTCCATGTAGAAGAGGCAATGACAACTTACTAGTACCTTTTAAACATTCAGAGGTATCCCAAGAAATGAGGCTTCAAGGGATAATAAACTTCACTATGAAGAAGCTTCTTTTTCCCCCATTAATTCTATTCCATTAGTCCTCGTTATGCCCCCTTGTACAAGGCTAAGTAACTCCTTTTTATCCTTTGTTTGTTCTGGTCTTTTTATATTCTTCAAATATCTGTAGATAGCTGAGGTGAGGGTCCTGGTCACTGTCAAAGGCCAATTAGGAAAGGATAGAAGGTTTGAAGCAATTCTATCACTCCAGATTATTCTCTAAACTCTCTTATTTCTAATAATGAAGAACTAAAAACTGATTGTCTTGTTCCAATGCAATCTCACCATGGCCATATACTGCCCCATGATTTGATGTCACTTTATGCAGCCAAAAACCTCATACTAGCCTTTATATATGGCCTTCATATAACAAACTCATATTTCAGTGCTCTTTGCTATCACATCTAGATTGCTCTTGACATTATTGCTCCCTGGGTTTCTTTCTCCCATTGAATATCTGCAGTTTGGATTAGCTTTCCCCAGATGTATTCATGGCATTTTTTGTTGTTGGTTCCCCTGCCCAACCCACCCCCCACGGATGCATCCTCTTTTATTTCCCAACCTTACGTCTAACTTCCATATAATAGAAGTAGAGGGATGCAGAACTGTTGCTGTGAATTTATTGTTCCATTTACCTCTTTTGCAACTAAAGAGGCAAGCGTATCACTAGCTTGACAATTCAATGCAGGCCATGCCTAGCATTCTAGTCAATCATTTCACAATCAAGTAAATCAGAGTGGTATGTGTTCGAACAATTCACTTAAAGTACACCACAGTCTCTCCTCTGGATCCAACACAGCTTATATTTTCTTACCTATATAACTATCTTTGGTGTTAACAAACACTGAATGAATGAAACAATGAAAAATGTGCCATGTTTATGTATAATAAATGCATACCATTACCCTAGTCTTGCTTTGAGCTGAATTTATACATCATTACACGTGCTATAGGAGGACTTTAAAATTACAAAAATTTGTACTGAGCTTAGCTAAGACTTGCAGTTGGCTATGTACGGCAACGGGTAAGCTGCGAAGTACTGAATCACCAGTTTAACCTTTTCTAAGTTTTATGGCGTATAAAACTAACTGATCCAAATCAGGATTTTTGAAGGAACTGCAAGATCATATTTCAAACAATTAGATTCTAAATCATATAAATTTCATCTTTTTCAAACCCTCCAGTTCAGGATAGATTTTTAGACCCTGTCAACTGCTAATGCCATCAAACCAGACAAACACGATGGAATCAATTGCTTTTATCATTATGGAATAAAATTAGTATTAATTAAAATGGATATTCTCCTCCAAACAACCTTTATTCAAATAGGAAGTTTTCAAACTTCATTTCCTTGACATCAGTAATATTACCTTCTGGTTGAGGGAGGCAGATAAGCAAGTAGCTTTCCACTAGATGAATTCTGTTTTCTTCTCTAAGGGACGCTTTAAAAATCTCCAATTTTTATACATTAATGCTCTTACATTACAGCATAGCACTCTTTATCATGGTTGATGGTTTGGCAATCTTTTAATTATTGATGTCTAATTCCATTGTGGCTTCCTGAGGGTGCTTTTTTTAGAACTAAAGTTTGCATGTCATCTGTGGTGATGACCTACAATAATACAATTATGAGTGAATAATATTGTTTGTAGATAATAATATTTGGAATAATTACAACATCACTTTAATGTTATCCTTCAGCTGCTGCTACATGCTCAATGTTAACTCCAGTTTAACAAAGTTTGGCTAGAAAATTTTCCTTTTTTAATTAAAATGTCACATATTAACACTAAAGAAGAAATACAACGAATGTTATCATATGATGATTCAAATAATACGGTGATATGTACTTTCAGCTTCTTAAAATGTTAACTTTATGGGCAAGATTAAGCTGTACATCCTGACTGCTTTATCCCACTTTGAAGCCGCACAAATTAATCAGATTGTACTAACCAGTTTCCGCCTCCAGCTACGTGCACATGCTCACATATCCTTCTACAATATCCTCTATACACATTCACTTCCCTTCCCACTTTCTAAATAGATCTGGTTCATGAAATCATTCAACTTTCAATGGTGTGATAGGGGAATCGGACTAATCATTTTACTCTTCTCAGACATGCAAACAACTCTGTCAAACACAGCATGCTCTACAGAAAGCAAACTAGCCCAGATAAATATTTAGATTCATAAGAACTAGCCATGATTGCTGAAAAAATCAAAATATTTGTCAATTTGATGGCTGCCCAAACAATTCTAGAATTATTTCTAAGGGATGCTTTCAAACAAAGAGCATAAGCAATACAAGAATGCAACATTTAAAAAACAAAAACAAAAAACCTATGATCACAATGGTTAGTCATTTGATGTGCTGTATCCTTCTAGCTATTAAATGAATCAAATGGCCCTCACACACAAGTTTGTGCAGCTTGCCTGTGGTGATGTTTGCTTGGACCCATCTATCAAACTAAATACAGTTTTCAAAATCTGAATGTACTAAAGAAAGAAGGAGTGGGAAAGCAAGCATTTCCTAATTTTAAACAAAGTCTTAAAAAATGGTCTGGAGAAATAAAAAAGAATAGATAAATGAATGCACATAGCTAATCCCCTCCTAATACAACTCCACTTGAAAGGGTTTAAATAAAATAATTTAAATGAAAGAACTGTGTAATGAATATGTTTGCTGCCATCATATTTTCACTCTGCTTGTATGCTCTATCTATTTTTCTGTTTTGTCCACTTAGACATTGAGGCAAGGATGTCTCTTACTCTGTCTTTATAGTGCTAATTATAATGGAGTCCACTCCATTCTCTGTTTGTAGGCACTAGTGTAATAAACATGGTAAATAAGACGAAGAGATGGGCTGGGATAAAGAAAGGCCAAATGTATTAAAAATAACACAAGATACTGCTATATATGCTCATACCATGCCCTAAACACAGGAGCACGAAGGAGCACTGTGTCTGGTACCTGGCAGACCCCCTTCACTGTTAAATACTTTGTTTTTTGGTGCAGTCTTGTTCATTCCAAAGGCAAAGAACTTGGGGTGAAATCCTGGCTGCACTGATCTTAATTACACAATTCCCATTGACCTCACTAGGGCCAGGAGTTTGACTTGCTCTTAAGACGAATTATGAGCTCCATTGGGAAGCCCTTTCAGAGAGATGATTTAATAGTAATAGAAGAGGATGAAATCCTTCACACTCAGGAAAACCCTCCCAACTCTCCCTTCACTTTTGTTGAAGAATTTTAACAAGGGATTAGGGCTCCCTCAGCATTACTGCTGTGAACTGACAGTTCTGGGATGTGTGCGTACTAGATACAGTGCAGCCAGCCCCAACCATTCAAACCTATGAATTGGGTGCCCACCAAACTGTCATATTGGCTTAAATCATAACTCTAATAAAAATAATCTTGGGGTTCTTTTTATTTGTCTTCTGGGTGTTGACCGTTTATGATGCATTCGGGGCACATTTTCATACTTTTCTCTGTAACCACAAGATCTAGAAACTTTATTTTTTAAATGAAAGTTGAGATTTTTATATACTCACTAGTCTCCAGAAGCTGGGGCTTCAAGTCAAACATCAAATATTGCAACACTCATACTAAAATCATGAGAGCTGGCAACACTATAATCCATCATGCCTATAGACAGACTTGGAAGGATTAAGGTTTTTACCGGTAAATGTCAATAAACATTGATTTCACTATATACACACAAATTGATGAAAAAATATTTGCCAGTGAGTGAAATTTACAAATAGGGTAAGTAAAAATGCTGCTTGAACTTTTTAGAGTTTTTGAGTTAAGGCTGAAACTTCGACATCTGATGACAGATTGTGTGTGTTAACCGTTATAAATCTCCATTTTCTATTCTCATTTAAATAATTGTTTGACCCTCCATACTTTCCCACAATTTAACTGAATAAAAATAAACATGCTTAACTGAAAAATCTATAATCCACTGAAATTATAAATAGTACACACAGAACAGAATTCAGGTTTTCTCTCTCATATACAGACAGTATGTAAGTATGCGTACATAATTACACAACTGAGTATGATGTTGACCCAAAGACTTCTGACAAAAATGATCATCTTGTGCCTAAGGAGACCACTGCTAACAAAACCACCATTGGAACAGCCTCTGGCTACAATATAGTAGAATCAATAAAACATATTGCACTGTACTTTACCAAGTTGCCATTTTCTTGAACACATGGTCTCCATCATCCAGATGGGCAATGCTGGTTCCAGCATAGCAATAGCCATGTTTGCAAAGCAGATTGATCCTTGAAGAGAAGAGAAGGTGGGGGAAGGAAACGTAGGGATTATATCACTTGAATATTAACACACCAAAAGCTGAGCAGCGAAGGGCAGTATTTATACAAACAATGTGCTCTTTGTAGCCCTATTTGTCATACACCAAATATTGATTAAAGGGCAGAGCGGGGAGGACCACTTAAGCCTTTAACTTCTTGTTTATTTCAGTTTTTCTTCAAGGAATTGTACAATAAAGGTTAAGCTATTTTCATAAGGGAGTGGGGGGGAGGCAAAGATTTCAGTGATCTTGGTGACATTTAGACAGTACACTAGGTCTGACTTGTACAAACGATACGCTATAACTATAATCTTTTGGTCTTTACATCTGTTCTCTTGGGGCTAAATCCTAGCCCTGCTGTGTACAAGGCATTGCCTTTGACCCCATTCCCAAGATATTTGAGGATGACTAAGAGGAGGCACTGTGTCCATCCCATCCCTCCTCCCTCACCCCCTGTCCTCAGTGGGAGGCAGGATATCCCCATAGCTCTATCAGCCACAGGGAACCTTAAAGGAGCTCTAGTCCTTAAAGCAAAAAGGAACTGTGACCCTGGGGAAAGGCAGATGTCCTCGAGCAGGCCCTCCCTCCTGACCCCCCAGATATTGGGGAGGATAGAACATCAGTCTCCTCTTTCTTCATCAGCATCCTGCTCGCTGCCAGAAAAGAAGTATATTTTTATTAAAACTCGGGGGGCCCTCTTGGTCCTACTCTGCCACTGCAGCACCTCAGCAAAAGCGGCAGTAAACTTTGCAGGCCCAGCACAGAGGAGAGGTCCAAGATCCATTGAGGGTTACTACAGGAAACAGGGTGTTTGTTGTTATGGGTTATCCACACCTCGAAGAGCTCAGTGAATCCCACCCTGACCGCAGATGCAAGGATCTTTTGTCTCCAACCCCAACATCCCAAGGCCTCTCCACAAAGCCAGCATGTGTGTGCCTAAGAGACTAGTGACATCCCTGATCCCAAGTAAGAGAAGACCAGAACTTGGCCTCTTGCAAACGTGACGTTCCCTGTGGGCTCTAATATTTTGAAGTGTAGCTGTGAATGAACTGGCTCATTCAGTTTAGTGCGGATGAAAGCTGCCCCCTTATCAAAAGTATTCTACAGTAATATTCTACAGAGCTGTCATAGTACGGTGCAAGCTACAGTGTTTTTTTACCATTGCTGTGGAACACTGTAGCATTTTGTATAAGGGCTGAACATACAGCCTTGGAGATGTAAATCCTTTATGTTCAAAGGAGATCTAGTGCAGGCAGTGGTATTTCAAACATCCCCACACCGTGTTACAATAGAGCCAAGTGAAATATTTTGTGAAGTTTAACATGCCGTAAATTTACCTGTTGAATTCAGGGAGCCAGAAAGACTTAGTTTCTTCCTAAATTTCTCAATCACATTTATCTGCATCATCACCAAATTTTTCCTGGTGTATATTTTGTTACATGGTTGAAGTCACCAAGCATCTTTTTCCGATTCTCTGACTAAATGAACCTACCCCATTTGCTCAAGAAAACCTGCAGAAGCTGGGGGTTAAGTGGCAAGAGCAGGAGAGCGACAGAGGTATATGCCTGTCTGCTGATCCACCATAAAGTGAGCTTCAACAAGCCATTAGAAGCCATTGTTGTAATCAGTACCCTTAGATATGTAATCCTCAAGTATTTCTTTCTAATAGTCACAGTCTTGGACTGATATTCAGAAACATTCAAGTGTCTCTAGAGTAGTTTACCAGTCAATTTTTACTTTTAAAAACTCAGGTCTAATTTGTCTTGGGTCATGGAGAAATTATTTCTCCCAGAAGAAACCTCTCATCACACAGTTCAGCACAAAATGAGCACCACTGTCATTCTTTGTTCAAAAATGCCAAGATGTATTAGACTGCACATCTAAGACCCAAAAGACAAACTTGTAGACTCACTACCCATATATTCCTGGGGCAAGCAGCAACGGCTAAAGTAAACTTTCCACTAAAACCTTCAAATGTCTATGAGCAGTTTCAATTAAACACACAAGAATGCTCTGTTCAAAATCAGAAGTCAAATGAGCCCAAAAGAGCACCCTGATGCTGGAAAACCACTTCATTTCATACAAAATACAGCTGGAGGAATTAATGCTATCTTAGAATCAAAGATGAGCTCAAATAACCAAATTCTTATCCAGGTCTTAATAAACTTCCCCAAAACAGAGTACAAAACCACAGATGTGTATAAAGGAATTGAGTCCATTTCCCTAACAATACATGACAGAAAACGTCTCCAAGGTTTGCCACAGCCCAGCATTTGTAACAACTTTGTAATTATTATGATGCTTCATGTCTTTATTTATCTCAGGCAACTAGGACATATTCCAACACAACAACAGGAGTCTGAGCTGGTGCTCTGCAAGATGGAGTAAAGATTTAAATGCCAACTTACTGAGCCCGCTCTAGGAAACAGATAATAAAGTTTTGTTCTCAGTATTTCTCTAGAGACTGAACTGAGTTGTTTCTTGAGATCCATATTTGAAGGGGACATATGCCACATTGTTTCTGGATTATCTCCAGTTGGGAGAACGTCAGGCTGCCACCATTTAGTTGGACCCTGACTTCTCAAGGCTAAGAAAATCAAGTAAGGGACATTGGGTGTATTATTGGGGGAGACTATTAATGGCCTCCTAAAAGAAACTTTCCTCAAATGGAAAATTGCCATGGAATCAAGGAACCACATTTTGATAATGTTTTGTTGTTGTGGTATTTCACTTATTCTGGTTTTAGAACAGGTTTCTAAGGCAGTTTGACTTTGTCAAGGCATCTTCACCCACCTGAACTGTTCAGGTTTCTTTCAATCAGGGGTTTAGATCTGGATATGATACAGGGATTGCACTGCCCGTGTTGGTTTTTCTTTCCCACATAATGACAAAAATTCACACATCCATGGATGTTTCTTTGACATCTATCAGTAGCCATTGATGTCATTGACCATGATGCTTGTATGCCTGACAGCAGACCATCTGATAGATGGCTGGTCCCAGTCTTTTTTGCTTCTGACAGACATTCCAGAAGATGGTGTCTTATTTGCTTTTTTCACACACACCTCTTCCTCCTCCAGGGCTTTCACACAATGAGGCTCTAATCAGTCATCCTTAAATGTGCTATATGCTGTCCATGTGTGAAAGCTATAGGAGGAAATATTGAGGCAGTTCAACCTGCGACGTCACCAGTATTTGGATGACACACAATTCTCTGTCCTTCATTAAACCCCAATGGTATAGACTGTTCATGATTTCCTAGTTGCTTACCAAAAGAGGGATTCAGAATAGAATGAGCTGGCTGAGGCTTAATCCAGACAAGATGGAAATGTTGTCTGAAGAAAACATCATGATTGAGTGGATCTGCCAAACTCACATCAATTAGGTGTGCACTGCCAGGGTATTTCTCGCCACCAAAGCTACCTGGGACTTCAGAAGCAATCAGGGACACAGAATTGCCTTTTTTCACTTTTATTTGGCATAAAATTGTGACCATTTCTCTCTGTGGACCCCATCATAGTTATCCCTGCATTTATGATCTCCAAACTGAACTGTTTCCATGCATTTAACATTGAACTTGAAGATCATTCAAATGTTAAAGCCCTGTTGCTTAGCAGAGCTGGCCATAAGGGCCATATTGTATCAGTGCTCCAATGACTGCATTGGCATCCTGTTTGCTGCGACATTCATTGGAATGGAAGCATTGAACCCATCAGCACCAAGGAGTGATAACTGAATATGCACTGTATAAAGGAATAAGTTATGGAGGGTGGGGGGAAGCTTTCCATGTTTGAGCTTAAATTGTGTTGGATGTAGAAGAAGCACCTCTTAGAAATATCAGGAGATCTTTTCATAGAGCCTCTTGTTTCAGATGAGCCAAACTTTTTAGAAAAATGCATTATACCTTTGACTATAAATTAGACAATCACAAATCAGAATTTGACCCACACATAGAAACCCTAGCATCTGAATGATAACTATGAAACTAACACCTCCAAAATGAGAATGCAGAAGATATTTTAAAAGTACCAATTCATTTATAACTCCTAAAATGCTCAAGGCTTTTACTTGTGGTTAGCAAGGCTTCCCAGTATGTTCACCAAGGTAGGTAGTTCTGGCTTACAAGTCTGTCATACTCTATAAGTTTCCTGTACATTGCAAGCCTGACAGTTCCCGGTAGGCTCACAGTGAAGAGTGACATCCCCACCCAATCCCCTAGAATAACATCCTCAGAGAAAAGAAAGGAAAATTCAAACTTCTTTGAGTCTAAGGCTTGGCCTGCACTTAATAGTTAGGCCAACAAAGCTACATCAGCCAGAGGTGCACCACCTGTGAGAAACATCAATCCAATCAATAATACCTGTAATAACAAATGACCCTTACCATTTGACCCTAAGCTTCTTGTGAGCAGGCATCTTTCCCAGAATCCTATAAACATAGTTCAGTCCTTGGGTAGAATCCAAATTCACACCCTTTCTTAAGGAAAACAAAGTTCAGCTTAATCCTTTTCTCCAGGCTTGGATGCTCTGATAAATCTTCCCTTACAACTGATCAGCCACATGTTGGATCTTTCTTCTCCCTGGACAGCCACACTTCTCATAAATCAAGGTGATGCAACTGTCCACTTGACTCATGGTTCATCTACACTGCATATGAAGTTGTGAAAAGCAGCTCACATAGACGTACCCTGATATCCCGGGTATGCTCTTGCTTATGCAGCTAGTACGGAAGCCCACACTGTGGTGTCCTCGCTTCTATTTTTCATGAGCTAGTTACAATGCAGCTAACTCCAGTATGCCTACACAAGCTACCATTCAGAACCCTGGTTGCAATGTAGACCTACCCTCAGTGAGTCAGCAGTATTCACTTAACCCCTTCCCAGCAAGACCAACACCTGTTAACAGGTTGGAGTGTTTCCAGCCTACCCATCTGTTGCACATCCATTAGAATTCTCCTTATTGCAAAGCATTTATCCTAGTAAATAACAGGCTTTGAAAAAGAGTTAAGTATGTGTTTAGCTGACCAGAAGTGTGTACTGACATAAGCCTAACTACTATAAGTATTTTTCCTGCAAGTTTCTCAGGTGAACAATGCATGTTTTACATAATCCTGGGCAGTGATGGATGTGAACCAAAATCTCTGCTCTTTGAACTTCCCAAAGTCTGATCTGAATCCAAGACTTGCATCTTGAGCCCATCTGAACTTTTATGCATTATTTTGTTCCTGGAATCTTCTTTTAAATTAAGATTGCAAATAATTGAGATTCATTGGTAGAAAGTTATTTGTAATCAGGGCCAGATAAGGCAGTCTGGGATTCAAGGTACAGCTAAAAACCACAGTCAGAATTAAACTATATAAGAATTAAACAGTACCTGCTGCAATAATGATGTAGGGATCTCTCAAGAGGGTCAGTAATGGTGTTCCTTTTTGACTCTGTCAACAAAATATAACACCCACAGTTAGGAAGGGCAAAATATCACCCATTACATAAAGTGAGTGTTTTTTGGTGGTACTTACTTCTGGTTGTGCTCTGGATGGTTGTAGAATAAATAACTGAACAGCTGCAAAAAGAAATCAGTGCAGTAGCTGCTGTTTAAGATAGTGGCTACACTTCATAGTAAGAATGAATGAATGAATGAATGAATGACTTAAATAGAATTATGAATCTTAATATTTACTGACCTCCATCTAACAGAGCTAATGCTGCCAACACCAGGAAAGGTGCTGTCTTTCCCACAAACTCGTACATCACACTCCCAAAAGGTGGACCCACTGGGAGAGAAAAACAAGGAAAATGTTCATGGTCCTCTTTTTTTTTTTTTTAAGATTTCAACAAACTGCGCTTTGGGGGGGGGACTAGTTCTCTTTAACACTGAAATTCAGTGCCCAAATTACCATTCCATTTTAATGGCCATAAATTAAAATAATCAAAGCGCTGTACTCGGTATGAGGAACATACTGATATATATATATATATAAAATTTCCCAGGGATTGTTGTCTGCAGTCTACAAAGATTGCCCAAACAAGAAAAGTCAAGCATGAGCCACATCCCACTTGCTTTACTCAACAGTTAGGGCCATTCATTTCCATGGTACTACCTGTGCGATTAAGGCAAGCAGGGTTTTGTCCCTATGGAAGTAAGAATGCTAGAAACCTGACAAAGGGTCAAAGGTACCCATGAGGAGTATAGTAGAAATATTGATCTTGGAGCCTATTCATGCAGCAGCCAGAGAGATTTTTTTTTTTTTGTCATTCATGTTAATTGGAACAGTATGGGTGCAAATCTTTGGCAGATCTCTGTTCTACTCTTGGATTTAAAGATAGATTTATGTGGATGAGAACATGGCCCATAGTGTTTGTATTTCTAACTTCAAAGGCTTTTCCAAACAAACTGCAGCTGCATCGCTTAAAACCATTTACGTAACTGAGAATGAACAATGATATCTCTGGATGTTAATCGCTGTTCTCCAGCACACAGTTAAGGGGAGGCATTCTGAATCAGAGAAGATGATTGGTGACAGACTTTGAAAGTCGAAAGATTTATCTTCTGTATCTGCATATGAAATATATTTAAACTTTTTAACACTATTTTTAGTGTGCACTGTTAATATAATCTGGAGATAGGATTTTGTCATCTTATTTCATAGAAGGGAGATGCCCAGTGGAATCTCCTATAGCATCCATGCACTGTAGATGTGCATTTTGCAGTTTTTGGATTGTGGTTTTTGGATTGGTTTTGGGGGTTAGTGTTTTGTTTTGGTTTTTGTTCCTCTGAATATTTTATCTCACTGACCTAATACTCCCATAGCCAACCCTCCTAATGCAATTCCCATTGCATTGCCTCTCTCTTCATCATCCGTATAAACGCTGGCCAGCATCCCCATCCCTAAAATTAAAAACAAATAGGCAGTTCTTTATACAACTTATTTTCATCACACACCAGTTTATTGAATATTAGAGAAATGTTACATTAGATATTCACGTTTAACTCCCACTAAAGTTAAAGGAAGTCCTGCCAGCATAGATGGCTTGTAAGGGTATGGCTCATTATGTATGCCATTACACACACAAACAATAATAAAAGAACATTATTAACATTGCAAAATGTAGTATTGTTTGGAAATACCAGAACTCAGGCTGCCTGTGCAACCTTACTTTGGGCCCCTTCTGTGTATTCATTACGATACAGTCACTAATTACATGATCACTACTACTTGTTGTTCTCTACCTCATTTAGTGCACAGAATGGAGAGTGGTCACAGAATGAGCAGCTAGTCAACATGTTGTTTACTGCTTGTTCAATGTGTGGCCCTAGGCCTTATTTACAGCACACAAGTCAAACCTCGCACTGAAGACAGAATTACTAATTTCCTCATGGGCTTTTTTCTAGGGTGCTCATCATTTCAGAATGAGTGCTTCACAAACATTAATGCGTGTCGTTTCAGAACACCCCTGTGAAATGAGGAGATAGTGATCTATGTTCTGTGGTCAATGGTATCTGCTAATTTTGAGTGCACAAGTTGAGATGCCTAGGACCTGATTTTTTTTCAGAGTACTTAGCACTATACCGCAGTTTGTGTTCAATGCACGGCTCCCATTAAGTTCAGTTGCAGCTGCCAGTGCTCAGCAGTACTTTAAAATCAGACCCCAGAGTCTCAAGTCAGGTGCTCAGAAAATGGGAAACACACAATTGGTGACCGCTTGTGAAAAGTCTGGTTTTAGCAATTTGACTAGTATCACACGGCAACTGTGTGGCAAAAGATCAGCTAGAATCCAAATGTCCAGAGAAGCATTCAGCTACTTGAACCATGAGTCCATCCTCTGTCTGAAATCCCCTGTCTCATTCATTACACTTTCCAGCTTCTGCAGTGAGGCTGGGGTCTTAAAGATAAGTTTCTTTCACTTAACAATCCTGATATGTTCTCCGAGCAGGTCAATCCTGTGCAAGGAATGAGGCAAAGATTCTGTGGAAAAATAGTAGGCAATCACGTAATTTAAAGATCGCCTGCATGTAAATGCTTTATGGTCCAATCTTAATTCTGTCATTTCCTAATTTTTGAATGTGACTTGGCAACCTCAATGTTCTTTTTCTCTAATTTCCTAAATTTTAAAAAAGCAAAATAGAAAAAACAAATTCCCTCATGATTCATGTGGTATCATACTGATGAGCAAACTGGCCAACCAGCAGGGTTGGAACCTTTTAGAGCCACCATACAGACTTTCTGTCACTTGAGCTAACAAATTAACTGACAGCAGTAGCAGGTTGTCACCTTCTGTGTGGACCAGCGCTATAATTGGATGGCATACTTTTGCCACTAGGTTTCACAGATATTTGCTAACAGCAGAGGAATCTTAGGTTCTGTTCCAGGCTCTGGAGGGGGACTGTGCTTGAGGGAGCATATATTCTTCTTCCCAGTCTTGCCCAAGTATGACCCCTTCTGTCCTGTCCCTCTCCAGTCCTATCTCTTTTCTATCCCTGGTTCTTCATCTCAATCCCATTCTCCTGGCATAGCCAGCCCCCGTCTCCCCTTCCTAGCCTTCTCATCCTAGTCCCAATCTTTTTGCCCAGCAAGTCCTAGTGTCCCCTCCCATCCCACACCAGATTCCTCATCCCTTTGATGTTACTGGCATCACTAAATAAAAAAGATGATTTTCCCTGCCCAGACTTTGGCCCTGAACACCCCAGCAATCCAGAGCTCACAGACTCATAGACTTTAAGTTCAGAAGGGACCAACATGATCATCTAGTATGACCTCCTGCACAGCAGAGGCCACAGAACTTCTCACCTTCTCCTGTACTAGACCCCTAACCTGTTACTGAGTTATTCAAGTCCTCAAATCATGGTTTAAAGACTTCAAGGTACAGACAATCCACCAGCAAGTGGCCTGTGCCCCAAGCTACAGAGAAAGGCAAATAAAACCCAGGATTTCTGCTAGTCTGCTCTGGGGGGAAATTCCTTCCTGGTCCCAAATATGGCAATCAGCTAAACCCTGAGCAGTGGGCAAGACTCACCAGCCAGACATCCAAGAAAGAATTATCTGTAGTAACTCAGAACCCACCCCATCAAATGTCCCATCACAGGCCATTGGGCATATTTACCACTAGTAGTCAAAGATCAGTTAATTGCCAAATTAGACTGTCCTATCATACCATCCCTTCCATAAATTTATCAAGCTCAGTTTTGAAGCCAGATAGGTTTTTTGCCTCTACTGCTCCCCTTGGAAGGCTATTCTAGAACTTCACTCCTCTGATAGTTAGAAACCTTCTAATTTCAAGTCTAAACTTCCTGATGGCCAGTTTACATCCATTAGTTCTTGTGTCCGCATTGGCATTGAACTTAAATAATTCCTCTCCCTCCCTGGTATTTATCCCTCTGATGTATTTATAGAGAGCAATCATATCTCCCCTCAACCTTTTGGTTGAGTCTAAACGAGCCAAGCTTTTTGAGTCTCCTCTCATAAGGCAGGTTTTCCATTTTGTGGATCATCCTAGTAGCTCTTCTCTGCACCTGTTCCAGCTTGGATTCATCTTTCTTAAACATGGGGGGACTAGAACTACACACAATATTCCAGATCAGGTCTCACCAGCGCCTTGTATAACAGTACTAACACCTCTCTAATTCTACTTGACATACCTCACCTGATGCATCCTAGGACCACATTAACATTTTTCACAGCCACATCACATTGGTTGCTCATAGTCATCCTGTGATCAGTCAAAACACCCAGGTCCTTCTCCTCTGTCACTTCCAACGGATGAATCCCCAGCTTATTGCAAAATTTCTTATTAGTCCCTGAATGCATGACCTTTCACTTTCCACTATTAAATTTCATCCTATTTCTATTACTCCAGTTTATAAGGTCATCCAGATCTTCCTGTATGTCCCGATTCTTCTTCATATTGGCAATTCCTCCCAACTTTGTGTCATCTGCAAACTCTATTGGCAGAAAAAGTGGAACTGTGCTATGGACAGTAATAAAAAGGTTAAATAAGATTTGATCCCAAGACCGAACCCTGAGAAACTCCACTAGAAACCTCCCACCAGCCTGACAGTTCACCTTTCAGTATGAGCAGTTCTTGTCTCCCCTTTAACCAGTTCCTTATCCACCTTTCAATTTTCATTTAATCCATCTTTTCCAATTTAACTAATAATTCCCCATGTAGAACTGTATCAAATGCCTTACTGAAATCTAGGTAAATTAGATCCACTGCATTCCCATTGTCTAAAAAAAATTTGTTGTCTTCTCAAAAAAGGAGATCTGCAGTTGAAAGGAAAGTCATGCTCCAGTCAAACGCATATGGAGTCTTCACAAAATTTAGCTGCTAATCTCTTAACAAGTCTTTCATAATCATATGGGTGTACTGCAGTTTTTCAAAGACTTAACTTGACTAAATTTGGGTGGATTTTCATGAAGATGGCAAAAGGTACATACCTAACGCAAAGGCTGCTGATTGCCAAATTTCAAGTCCCTGTTCCAAAGCCTGGGGTCTCCAGAGCTTTTTAATTAAAAAAAGGTTGACAATTTTTTTTTAACATGAGCAAAAAAAATGTGTATTTTTCCTAGCCTCATTCTCATTGAGAACCTCATTCTCTGAACTATTTTGTTGCAAAATTCCCCCCCCCCCAAAAAAAACCAACCAAACAAAAAAAAAACAGCCTGAGGCAGACTCCCAACACAGAAATCTCACCCCAAACAGTTAGTCTGGCAAAGTTTTATAAGCATCTGAAAATAAGGTCTTATATTGGGAAGTGGCAAACTACCAGCCTTCATTGACTTTGTACACTGATAAAAATAGTTTTAAAAAACTAAAGATATTTGTGCACAAGTACCAAAAAAAGCATAGATCTTTTAGTCTTCTACAGTAATGTGACCCAAATACCAAAACATTTTGAAGTGATATTTCTCTGAGATACTTTCAGCCAACCTCTTCCATATAAAGTAAAATGAATTTAATTGAATTTTATATTTATTATTGAAACCGCCAGACAAAATACACAGTTAAGGAAATGACTGTCACTGGAATGACAGGCTAAAATACAGTTAATTTAATCTATCAAATACATTTTCATTCTTACCAGCCACAGAAGAACATGAAGAACCCACGCCTTGCAGAGATCTTGCTATTAACAGTAACGTATAGCTTCCCGAAAAGGCGAACACTGCAGAAAAGGCCGAGGTAGATTTTTTTTAAAAATGAGGTTAAATCTAATAAGGTTAAAAAATTAAAAAGATATTTTATCAATCGTGAAGACACCATTCAATTTAGCCAAGTGTTTTCTGTCACTGTTGTCACCTTTAGTGCTAACCACGTTATTTTTTCTTATTACATTTAGATTTGTCACTGTTGAATCGTTTCTCCACATCTAAGACTCCTGGTAACAAAGAACACCAAAAAAAAAAAAGTATCTTTACTAACTACTAGGGGTTAGAGTATGCCCTGGTCTAATGAAGCTGTCCCCACCTTCACCCTGTCTCCCTGAACTGCTGCATTAGCATAGTCCAGTTTGCAGCTCCAGGCATGGGGAGAGCAGGGGCTGCACCCCGGATGTTCCTTCCGACAAGTAAGCGTGCAGAGGGAGACGTAGCAATGGCTCTGCTCTGCTCTCCACTTTGCTCTGCCTCTCGTAGTTGGCTGGACGTACAGAGCCTGTAAGGGCTCTAGCATCTGACGGCTCCTCCTAATGGGAGCAGGAGATAAATTATACCTGTGAGGCACGGTGCCTTCTAGTGCTGCCCCTTACACAAGGTTGTACCAAAAGGCACTAACCGCTCAGGATTGCATCTGAGCCTACACTCCTTGCTCTGGAAAGACTCCACACTGACCTTTAGTGTCACTTGCTCCTGCAAACCAGGAATGTTCTCTTTTCAGGGCCTCTTCCTTTTTGCTGTCAGTTTTACAAAAACTGCAGGTTGGCCACTTGAAGGAGCCCTCAGCTCGCTGACTGAGAAGTTGGCAACTTGCTGACTGAACACACATGGGCCTCAGGTACCTTCTCGTACCCAGTCTGCCATCAGACGGCACCCAGCGCTCCTCCCCTGAGCTTGCACAAGCTCTGGGACCAGCCCTCAAGTGCACGCACAGAAGGCCTGACTCGGTTCTCTCCCCAGTCTACATTGGTAGAACTCCCCTGTCTTTGACGGAGTTACTGATGACTTGTGCTAGTGTGTAATCCACACAGTGCCAGAAAAGGAGAGTGAGGTGAGTTTCCCAGATGACGAAAAGGAGTGGTCACTCTTTTCCCCTAATTTCCAATGCACACCTACTGGTGCCCACCAAAACCACTCCAGATAGGCTTCTAAATCCCAGCACCAACTTCCACTATAACAGGCATCCCAGTATTTTACTTTAAAAATAAGGAACCTGCCCCCAACATCAACAAAGAGTCTTCTGAGAGAGTCAGGCTGCTGGATCATTTACAAAAAATGCAGCATCCACATCAAAGTATACAAGAAAGAGACACTTACTGATTGTTGACACAAACATGATGCAGAAGCCAGCAAACATTGGAATCTGGTAGCCTATTCTGGAAAACAAAGTCAACACAAATATCTTTAAGAATGGTACTTTTTTCCTGCACACTTTAAAACAGGTTTGTTCAGGTAAATTCCTTGCTGAAGGCAAAGGGTGATTGCTTTTATGTATTAAGAAAATTGCAAAAACTTGGCTGCTTGGTTTGTGGGTTTTGGATTTGAATCAATTTATGCTAGGCTCCATGATTAGAATTGTCTGTGGTATAGATACATACCTTCTCACTCAATAGATTATATTCTGTGTCAGAAATCCCAAATTACTTGGCCTTCATAATTGGCCTAACTGCTATATTTATATCCTTTGCAATCCTGGCAGGGCTTCAGAAGTTTTGCATGGGGTGTAAGCCTGGCCGAATTTCACTCTGCATATTGAACTCTGAAATAGTCTACTAATGGCTTCACTGTTGGTTAAGAAACTTTTCTATTCTTGTCTATACACTGAAACTAGACTTCAAAGCACACATAGAACAGTCCCACTAACTGCAATGAGATATGATCAGGTCAATAACAGACCCTTATCTGGGAAAAATTCCCATTGACTTTATCAGGCTGTTTTGTTTACACTAGAACTGCAGGATTGTGCCTAATGAATCTTCAAATAACACTTTGATTTCCCTGTGGCTTCAGGAATAAGAACATAGTTGGTCAAAACTCTTCCCTGACAATGTTTTTCTACCCAAAAAAAATGGCTTTTACATCAAAATGTGTATTTCCATGGGGTGTGAGCCTCAAATGTATTTGTAAAGAAATCCTTTGAGGGCTCCAAATCTTCAGGGTGCTGATTGGAATAGTCATTCAGCATCTCTTAAGAAATAATGACTTGCAAGGATCAGCCCTTAAATTGATAGGCTTACCAGCAAAAACAGTGTAAGAATTTCACTTGTAGAACTTCTGTTCCGACCGTTTTATTAAATATTTTTAATATAGAGAGAAAAACCAAACGTAATGAACTATACATAAACTTCTCATAATGTTAACCATTTGCTACATAACTTAATTTTACAAAAAAAATTGCTTATAAAAATCTAGATGGTTTTAAATCTTCTTCTGCCTTATCCTTATTTTATGTACAGACAAACTGATTTTTTTTTTAAAAAAAAAAGGTACAGAAGCAAACTTCAGAAAAGGGGGCAGAGACAAGGAGGGAAGGAAGTGAGCAGAGAAGAAAGGAAGGTGATAGGGAGGAGAGGGCATGCATTTAATAGAATCATTCAGCTACTGTAGAACTTATGTGTTGTACTTTTGAGTAACAGGATGCTGCTGCGTTATATGGACTAAATGACATGGTCCTGAATTAAACAACACTCTAATTGTTAATGGGAATCTTCCTTAATTAAAGACTGCAGAAAATACATCTCTTAGAAAGGCATAGGTTGCACTCACTCACATGCAGAACTCCCATTAGTATCAGTTCTGTATACGCAAGAAATATAGAATATGAAATAGAAATTTGCAGTGGGGATTGGAGACAAGCGTTTTACCTTAAAAGCTTATTTAAAATAATATGGCACAATTATTTAGGCATGAAGGTGACAATTAAAGCAAATGGGTTAGTCTTACGGTTAGGTAAATAGACTGGTCTCAGAAGATCTGAGTTCAATTTCTGGTTCTGCCACAGGCTTCCTGTGTTACTTTAAATAAGTCACTTAATCTCTCTCTGCCTGTTTCTCATCTGAAAAATGAGGATAATGCTCCCTTCTTCTCTCTCGTCTACTTTTCACGGCAGGCAGCATTTCTTGCTATGTGCAGTTACCAGGCACTGTGCAATGAGATCTCTGGGAACGTGACAAGGTATAAAGGTACCCTGGTATGTTGCTGGCCTTCTCTCTATCACCAAGCTGAACTGGTCAGGGGAAGGTTGTGTCCCCCCTTCTTTCCCAGTTGAGTGAAACTAGAAAGATTCAGATGGCTATTAGCACTTAGTCTGAGATTTTGAGCTGGCATTTCTGGAAATAAAGCAAGTCTTGAAGAAAAGTATGTGAAGAAACCTGGGGTTCAGACTTTATTTTTCTGTCCCTATCTGGTAGTCTGAACACCATCTTACATGGTAGTACTGCAGTAAGGAAAAGATAAGGAAAGGGAACAGAAGAGAAAGAAAGCCATATATAAGAAGCCAACATTGGTCGTTCTAAGAAAAGCACCTTTGGATGGTCAGTGATGTGATAACGCCTGTCAATAATGGCTCCACGGGTATGCCCCGATGGACAATGATCACAATTGAAGGAGAGACCAGAATCTCCACTGCAAGTAAGGAAATCCCAAAAATCGATCATTCATGAAAATATGGCTGGGCGGAAGCAGACTGAGGCTGACATAAGTGCACTGAATTCGAATTCTGTTATTTGCACGAAGGTACATGCCAAGGTGACTCCCACATTCATGCCGAAGTCCCCAAGGCCTTCTACGCCAGCTCAAAGAACTCAGCTGTAACATCCCCCCTATGCGCTAGTAGGTGAAACCAAGAGAAGAGATACTAATTTAGGATCTAATCCTGCAACCTTGAAGCAGGTCAAACCCTACTTGACTGCAGGAGCAAGCCCTTACTTCAGTGTCTTTAAGTATAACCTTTCTACTCATGGAAATCCTGTAGAGTGAAGGCATTAAGGAGACCGAAGTGTTGAATCCCACTGCCACCGAAGAACTCTTAACATTTTATATAGTGCTTTTCATCCCTAGAGCTTAGAACATTTTACAAAGATGGATAAGCATTATTATTATTCCTGCTTTATCCTGGGGAAACTGAAGCACAGAGAGAAAGTGACTTGCACCATGGTCAGAGCATGTATGGGGAAGAACTAGGACTAGAACCCAGATCTCCTCATCCCTAGTCCCATATGTCCTATCTAGTGGGCCATGCCACCTAACGTGGTTGGTTAAGATTTGATACCAAACTTTTTGTCCATATAGACATTAATTGTTGTATATATCCCCATGTACATATTCATTTCCCTTAGCTGAATCAAAATAAAGTTAACATTTCTTTAATCCTTCAATAATATGAGGCAAAAGTATTTGGTTCAATACAACAGGTGTTTACTGGCTGAATAATGCAAGTTGTTATAGCCCTGGATCCCTCGGTATGGAAATTACACAGGGAAAGGAAAGGCTTGCATGAAATCTTGCCCAGGGTTTGAGGAGACATTGTTCTGATGCAGCACCACCAATTTAGCATGGGGCTCCTGGCTCACTAGAAGGCATTAAAGCTGGGCTTAATTAATAGGCATGGGAAACACTCACCCTACCTTACAAATGTACAGTCTCCCTTACTGTTTGGTCCCCTGTTAATACACCTGCACATCCTCCTAAAATAGCAATGATCAGTCGGTTGCTGTGCTACTGTTAGGTAGCTGATCCCTCCAGTAGAGTTTACAATGCACAGATTAGGAGTTTGTGCTCTGCTCAGATCCACTACGAAACTTTTTTTACATTTAGCCCACATAGCAACTATTTTATTACTCCAATCCTCCACCTGTCTCCTGGGCCCCTCCCCTCTCTTGATCTGTGGTATTTTATGTACATGGAAAAGTTTTGACTGCACAAAGGATTGGAACATTTCATGTCGCTTCTGTTCCCTTCTTATGACTTTTCTCCCCAGATTTATGATATAGCTGCATTTTGTCCCGCTCCACACCATATAGCAGAGGAGAACACAGAGGAGAGATGACCCATACCTACAGATGGAGAGGGGCAGAGTGAGGGCAGCTGGCTTCAGCAGTGTTACTGAGCATGCGCGGTCTGTGTGGGCAAGCTCAATATAAGCCGAGCCAAGCAGCATTTGGGGCATGGCACATGACCCCACCGACGCATCGCCTCTGACACCAAGCCCTGTAAATCTCTTCTATTTCTATTGCTCCTTTTTTCTTTCACCCACTCTCTTTAATTCCACAAGTAGGGAATTACTTGGTATGGGGCAAATCTGAGACAAAATCCAATATGTTTCAAAAGGGTCTCTGCAGCTAGAAAAGCTTTTACAAATATTTCTGACTTCAGGAGAATTACCTATCATTAATCATCCATAGCTGCCTTCCCCCACTGAAGTACGTATAAATTGCTGAGTTCCAGTGACAGGATGGATCCAATATTACAGGATTGTCCATAGGTGCTGGAACTAGGGGTGCTATGAATGCTGTAGCACCCCGTGGCTTGAAGGGTTTTCCATCATATGCAGGGCTTACAGTTTGCTTCAATGGCTCTCAGCATCCCTACTATACAAATTGTTCCAGCACCACTGGGATTGTCTGGTAGTGACTACACTCATGTAAGCCTTCTGCCAGGAGGTATCAGCAGCAGCAAGGGTCAGGTTCCATATCTAGAGGTTCCTCTTAACAGTACAAAACAAAACCAGTTTGAGCCTCCATCCAGAAATCTGAAAGCACTAAACACCCTTGGGTGCCAAGACGCAATACTTCCCTGCTCACAAGCACCAAATCTGTGTATGACAAAACTTTTATGAAGAGCCAAAGGAAAAGAATTAATTTGGGAAAACATCACAACAGTTATTCAAAAGTAAGTAGTGAAGTAACAATAAGTAAAAGATCTGCCCCACAGAATCTTGGGCACTAGTCCTGTGCCTCAATTTCCCATCTTGTAGTGTGAAAGTCTAATGGGCATATGTCCCTTTAACGTGTCACTCCCCGCTTCCTTCTGCTTCACCTCCTCACAGTTGGTTGTCCAACCTCCAGTGAAGTGCCAGAATTCAGGGGTGCATTCACATGGATTTGCCTCCTGCACATGACCAAGAATCAGCGAGCCAAGCACCTGAGAGAAAGAATGTTCAGTGCACCTCATAGCCCTGGCTCACCGTGTCCAATGACCCATCTCCAACCATGGCCATTTCTGATGCATCAGAGGAAGGAGGTCAACCCTTACCCAGAATACACTGGGGGGAGGATCCCTTCCTGACTCCTGCAGGTGGCCAGCTGAAACCCTGAAGCATGAGCTTTTTGGAACATAAAACATAAATCAGAAGTGAGCCCTAGGGCTGTTGAGCCCTGCTCTCTACCATCACAAGCAACCGCATCATACAATTGACTCATTGCCCAGTTCTCTCTCAAAACTAATCAAGTTGTTTGCCCCCGCAAGTCCTATTGGGATGCTGTTCCAGAACCTCACTTCTCTGGTGGTTAGAAACCTTCACCTTTCCAGCCTGAATTTGTTCATTGCCAGTTTATATCCATTTGTTCTTTTACCAACGTTGTCCTTAAGCTCTAATAGCTCTTCAGCCTCCCTGGCATTTAACACCTAATGTATTTATGGAGAAAAATCATATCCCCTCTCAGCCTTCTTTCTGCTAAACTAAACAAGCCAAGCTCTTCAAGTCTCCTCTCATATTTTAGGCTATCTTGGTAGCTCTTCTCTATGCTTGTTCCAGTTTAAATGCATCTTTCATGAATGTGGGTGACCAGAATTGTACAAGGAACTTGCAAGACCTCATTTGGAATACTGTGTACATGGCATTAATGCTTCTTTATCTCTACTGGAAATGCCTCACCTGATGCATTGCTGGGGTGTATGTTGCCTTTTTCACAGCCACATCACATCGGTGGCTCATCGTCATCCCGTGATTGACCCACACCCCCAGGTCTCCTCCCTCCTCTGTCATTTTCAACTGATCAGTCTCCAGTTTGCAGCATAAATTCTTCTTATTAGACCCTAAGAGCATGACCTTGCTCTTCATTCTATTGAATTTCACCCTATTTCTGTCACTCCAGTCTTCAAGGTCATCTAGATCTACTGGTATTATATTCCAGTCCTTCTCTGTGTTGATGGTGCCTCCCCATGTAGTATCATTAGCTCCTTTTCATGCCAAGGTCATTAACTAAAATATTGAATAAAATTGGTCCCAAGATCAATCCTTGAATAACTCCATTAGTAACTTCCTTCTAGTCTGATAGCTCACCTTTTGGCACAACAAGTTGCCTTCTCCCTTTTAGCCAGTTCCTTATCCACCTTACAATTCCTGTACTTATCCCCATCTTCTCTAAATTAACTAATTTGCCATGTGGTACCATGCCAAATGCTTTACTGAAATCCAAGTATATTCGATCTACTGCACTTCCCCTTATCTAAAAAATCCGTTATTTTCTCAAAGGAAGAAATCAAGTCAGCCTAGCATAATCTATTTTTGGTGAGCCCATGTTACATTACATCCCCTTTACTACTTACCTCCACGAATGTAATTACTTTTTCCTGCCTTTTAATCATTACGAGAAAGAAAATAAGACTAAAGTGAATTCTAACCCAAAACAGCCAAAATTGATCACTTTGGCAAAGCAGGTCCCTTTGCTGATAATCAGGCAAAGTAAGCGTCTATGCAAATATGACCTGCTCCTGCCGTCTTTCTCTTCTCCCATCTCCCCCAAATTAATCAATAGATACCAAGAGAGAGTTCATTCAGACCCTGGCTTACGCTCATTAACAAGATTACCTTATGGTAGTGAGATTGATGGGTTTTGTGTTGCAGTGAGATAAAATTGAAACAAGGCAAAGGTGGAAGTAAGTTTTTGTTTGTTTTTTTGTTACTTCCACATGTGCAAATACTTTGATTTCAGTGCCATTACTCCAGAGTTGCACTGGTGTAACTGAGAATAGGCTGTCAGTGTGTTCTGCATTTTGGTGTGTTTACTCTGAGAATTCTGCCATTTTCAGCAAAGACGGTTTAGTCTATCCTCTCGCTGCTGTCCTGTTACCTCATACTTCTGTTCTCATGGTATAGGTGAATGGGCCTGATTCTTCACCATTGATTCCTTCTGTAGTCATTTACATGTGTAAAATGGTAGATCATCAGCTGAACATGAGTTCCCAGTGTGATGCTGTGGCCAGAGAAAAGCCACAAAAATTATTAAAGGATTGAAAACATTCCATATAGTGACAGAGCAATAAGACAATCTATTTAGCTTACAAAGAGAAAGGTAAGGGGGGACTTGATTATCCCATACGTATATATATATGGGGAACAAATATTTGATAGTGGTCTCTTCCTCCAAGCCGAAAAAGGTATAACAAGATCCAATAGCTGGAAACTGAAGCTAGATAAATTTACATGTTTCCATTTCCAATTTTTCACGAGTGAGGAAAACTAATAATTGCAACAGTTTACCAAGGCTTGCGCTGGATTGTCCATCGCTGACAATCTTTAAATCAAGAGTGGATGTCTAGTTCAAAAGGAATTATTTTTGGGATATTTCATGGCCATATATTATGCAGGAGGGTCAGATGAGATGACCACAGTGGTCCCTTTTGCCTTTGAATCTATGAATCTATATGCAAACTAAATATAAAATGCTACTGTTTTGCACCCGTTTTACATTTATGTAAATGATTACATAAGGCAGTAGAAAAACAAACCCAAATATTGTTAAGGCCTTTGTACCTTCACTTTCCATACCTAAAGTAGCAACTAGCTTCCATTATTAGTAAGCCCTGTTTTATTTCTCCTGTAATTTTGGCTTGGAAAATACTATTTAGCTTGAAAATTCCCAGATGTGCATCAGATGCAAAGGAGACTTTCTACAAAGTTAAAGAATATTTGTTAAGTTATTGAGATAATACATATAATTAAAAATGTATCCGGATCTAAGCTGTTCTGGTTTTTGTTTAACGTTTCATTTTCTCTTTTTAACTCAAACATAGCTTGCTACCCTTTCAGACTTCCAAATAGTTAAATCCCATGTGTGAACCATTTTGAAAGAATATAAATTGAAATTAAGCAAAGTTGCTAATGATTTTTTTTTGTGCATGGCTATGGGACCCATCCGTTTCCATTAATGTCAATGAGGGGGAGGGATTGGGGTTTCCATTGTTTTAAATGGGAACAAGATGAGCTGCTACAACCAAGATTTTCCAAAATGTCCATTGATTTTTGATTTTGGATGGTCAACTCAAGTTGGGCAGACACAAACTGAAGCACTGAGTCTTCTATGCCCCTTTGAAAATACTGCTGTGGGTGAGTGAAAGACAGCGAGAATGCTACCCTATCATTGCTGCCTGTAACTTAAAAAGAACATAAAAGCACTTCTATAATAACAGACAGCTAACGGTGACTTCCTTCAGCTCAGGGTTAGGCAGCTGTGTTTTGGGAGCTGAAGGACAAAGGTTTCAGTTTCTGCTCTGATGTTTGTTGCTTTATTGTAGAAAGTAGTTGGGTTCTCCATAATTAAGGCTTCAAGCACTTATCACCCTGGTTTTGACAGTGTGGAATGACTGAATTAAATTACTTATTTTTAAAATCATTTATTTCATTCAGGTTGAGCCTTTATAAAACTAATTTGATGATCTGTGCTATTGCAACTTTATATTAAAATTTATAGTGTACTACATTTCTAAATGCTAGGGCACGAGGAGTTAAATGCTACTACTGCTAAAGGTGTCTTCCTTGAATTTTACAAAACTGCTACAGGACAAAACAAAATACTAAAAATTAAGGCCTTGATTCTGCAAATACTCAGGTATGTAAATTTATTCACATGAATAATTCCCCTAATTTAAAAATAATTACTTGTGCTTAAAGTTAAGCACAGTACATACATATACACAATAACAGAGGCTAAAACTGATTTGTATTAATCTTTTCTCTTAGTGGCATTAAAATCTGTTTAACTTCAAAACAAAATTGCTTCAGTATTAACAATGAAAAATTATTTAAACTTCAGTATATTGTAAAAGTTCACAAAAATGTTGTTATACACACACCAAATTTGTCAAAATATAAGAACTAAAGTTAAGCACCTAGGAGCTTTGGAAAATCCAACTCTTAAATCACTTAGGAGCTCAAGTCACACTGTCTTCAAGCTGCAATCCTGGAGTGAGAAGTATAGCCTAGTCAAGGTATTTTAGTTTCTTGACTTGTAGGCGGCATTCAGTATATCAGAAGTTGATGTTAGTTTCAAATATAGCAAGTGCTATTTGTTTATCAGTGTTGTGCATGAGTTTGTGTTATTTCACAAAGGATATTAATGAGGCCTTGGACTTGCCTCATCCATCACAGGGGAGGATTTTAAGTGTGAAATTTCTTAACAGAAAATTCTATGTAAGATCTAAAATTTTACTAACAGAGATTGCAAGACTTCAAAATGGCTGCTTTCTGAAACATTCACTAGGTGTCTAATATTTGTTTCTGTCTCTCTATCTGTTAAACACAGTCAGATTATACTGTCAATATTTGAATCCTAGGTAGATTTTGACCCTGGCGGGAGGCCATTTACAAGGGTAGAAATAGTAAAATACTTGAAATTGTCACTCTGTGGAAGCTGGACAGTGAATCACTGTCCATGAAGTTTATGACGAGGGAACATCATGGCAAAGGAGAATATTTTCATCATCTACCTACAAACCGGCCTAGACTTCTTTTCAAAGTGACTCCTCCCGCTGCAGCAGATGACTCGCTACCAACTCCACTCCAGATCAAGGTGGGGAAGCAGGGATTGACTGTGACTGACTAAATTATATGATCCCTGGTCTGCTTCTGAATCAATATGACTATGTCCTGCCCGTTACTCAAGGCTTATGGCAAAGCCACAATCGAGCTCTTAATTTGCTTTTTTTTAAATGACTTTTACCAACATTTAGCGTGAATGTGGACTGCACTCTACACGCACATATGGCAAACAAAGGGTATGCCACACAACAAAAGCTGTGCATAAACTTGCCTATCCAAGCTAGCTTGAATGTAGCTAGCACAGGTAATAGTAGCAGATAAGACAGCACAATGCAGGCTTTGGAGTAGACTAGTGAACAGAATATGTACTCAAGATAGGTGCAAAGCTTATACTGCCTATGTTGTACTGTCTACACTGTTACGGTTACCCGTACTAGATGGATGTAAGCTAGATCAGGTAAGCTAGTCCATGCACAGTTTTTGCTGTGGAGACATACCCCTAGTTCTCTAAGAAATATCCGTATTTTGTCAGATGTCTATTCAATAATTCTGGATTGTACAGCAGCCATTAATTATCACCACTTGCTCCTTTAATTCACTAATCTAGTAATTTTATCCATTGCA
This sequence comes from Mesoclemmys tuberculata, assembly GCA_007922155.1. NCBI lineage: Eukaryota > Metazoa > Chordata > Testudines > Chelidae > Mesoclemmys > Mesoclemmys tuberculata. The sequence continues at coordinate 50,636,457 of ML675609.1, forward strand.
TTTTTTTAAATGAAAACTAACTACACAAGAAAAATGCTGAAAAAATTATGAAAAACTCTAAAAACAAGTAAAAGGGAATCAGTCACAGTTGCAAAGTAACATTAATGTAATTATCTGTTGCATCAAGTACAAACTTGAGCACTTAAACTAGTGCATATTTCTTCATAAAAATCTAAAAAACCCAAAATAAATGTTATTCTTTCACCAGTAAGCTAAAAACAAACACACAAAATGCAACTCTTTTGAGAAAGAAACATGCAGAGCTTCTCAACAAAACGTTTGTAAGAATATTTTAAAATGGACAAAACATTTTTTCCCTAATCCCTTCTTGGAAACAGCAAAACCATTTTTGCTGACATTTAAAAAAAAAAAAATCAACCTGAAGAACACACCCAAAATGGAAAAGTTCAGGCTGAACAATTTTGTTTGGCAAAGTTATAAGCGACTGAAAACCGGGTCTTTATAATGAGACGTCTGAGGCAACTTTAACTATGAACAGAGCTATCAGTTCCACCTATAATAAATCAGTATTATTACACTTTCTGTTTAACCGAGAGAGAGAGAAACAGATATTATAAATTCTTCAGCAAAAAACTGCTGCTGGTGATGAATATATTAATTGATTATATTTTCCTTAAAACATCTCTCAAAAGAAAGTATTTAGATACTGAAGTCAAGGTAAAAATTTATACATTAAACCTCAACACTCTATGGATCAAAGTTAAGGTTATTGTGTCATGATGGCATTCTTTTCTGTATATTTAAAAAGAAAATATATTGTTTGTTTACAAGGCCCAGACACTTAAATAGGAAATAAATAGTTAAGGACAACATACATTTTACACTGCCCACATACAATGTGGTAGGTAATGCAATGACCCCATAACACTCCCTCCCATTGGCAAAATGTCCATGAAGTGTCCAGGAGGAAACTTCAGTAAGTATCTTCTCACAAAGCTCTCCCTCCATCAGCCTGATGGGAAGCAGAGGATAGCCATGGTTTAAAAATTAAAAAAAAAACTAGGAGGACCATTCCCAAACTTAGTGGATCCCCAGAGATCCATGCAGATCCCTGCAGATCCACAGGAGCTGAGGGCCACCTCTGTGCAAGATTTGTGCCCTAGTATCAACTACATCCAGTATCCTCACCAGAACACGGCTTCACAGGAGCAATGCCATCCTAAGACCTGCCACAGCTGCATCAAGGCTTTGTTTATAAAATACAGACAAAGAGATATGTACATATAATTGTACACACACCTTTGCTTCCAAACACTTCTGCTGTGTATTTTTCTGAAGAAATTACATAAACTGTATTACCAGTGTGATCCTTAAACTGACCACTAACAAAATCAATAAATACTTGTAAATGGCATATTATTAAAAGATAACTATTCTTTATATGAAAGTGTCTGTGTGGGATATAGCCTTGCAAAATTATAACTATGTATCAATCTAGGCAAATCATCTACCTGCCATTCTTACCATAATGATCAATGTTGATGAATACATTGATAGGAGTTGCTCATCAGTAAACAAAAAAAACCCTTACTTCCACTAGATGCTTACATAAAAATTTTGCAAGGGTGTGTGCATCTGTGTTGTCATGGTGGTGAGGTGAGAGGGAGTCTTGTTTTAAAGGCTGGTCTAAACACAAACTTGCACAGATGTAAAGGGAGACTTGACTTTATATCAATTTAGTTAAACCATCATAAACCTTTCTGTGGTATACACTGCTATATCAGTTTTAAAACTAAAAATTTAGTTAAACTGTTACATATTCTGTGTATAGGCAAGCCCAAGGATTTAAGAGAGATATCCTGTTTTGACTTCAGAAGCAGAAATATTTGGTACTTTCCATGTTTTGATTGATAAGCATTACGCGATCCAAGAAAAGAAAACCATCTGACAAGGATAATATAATAGAGAGCTCGCCAAAGAACACTTTCCAGAGAGAAACTTATTTGCTGAAATAACAATGTCCATTTAAAACACAAAAATGTCTTGACTTTAAACAAAATTGGATATAACCTTGTACAAAGAGAGCCTATATTCTCATACATCTTACTGATTAATTAACATATTATGCCTTGGGATTGAAAAAATTGCTTCAGTGGGGAACACGCACACAAATCATTAACATTAAAACTGGACTTTATTATGAAAATGAGCATCATTTTAATGTAACTCCCCCAACTGTTTAAAAAAATCAATCACTTTATGCACATGGCACTCCTGACCAAATATTCATCATGTCCCTTTTTATGATGATGTCTTCATCATTTCTGTAGCACTTGAGCTATTATCAATAAAATAACCTCTAGTAGTCTGCTCCACTTACACCAAATGCTTAAAATAAACTAAATTTATAAATACTTTTTCAAACAAAAACCACTAGTGATTCATTTATTTTCTTTTTGTATTTCATTGATGAAATACTAATACAATATGGATATTAGAATCAGGGTTATAATTCCATTCAAATACATTTTCAGCAATGTCCCTTTTAAACACGCTTCCTTTGAATATTTCCATATATGACAGCTACAAAAGAACACTTTGTTTGAAGATTTGGACCAGAACATCAACTAGTGTAAATCTGTGCGACTCCATTGATTTCAATAGTGTAAAACTGATTTACACAGCTGAAGATCTAGCAGCCTATATTGTGGTTCAGTGATGGAACAGCAAAGCATCAACCATGCATACAATAACCTTGCTCTCTTTCCTACTGAAGTCAATGTGAAAGCTTTACATTTTTTTTTCTCACTGAGTTCATGGAACATTAACCAAAGTCCTAATTCTCAAGATGCACTATAAGCAAAGAGCCTTGACATACACGCAAGGAAAAAATTCTGATAGCTGCCTACAACTTCAACATCAAATGCTCACATTCTAGGTTTAAACGGTTTTAGAGCTTTCCATCTACTTGCAATGATCTGGCTGTTTCAGTCAGGGCCCAAGCATAATTTTTTTTTGGGCCCAGTACAAACTTGTAACAAGGGCCCCCTCCTACATAAATGCCACAATCCCTCATCCTATACATACAATCTCATGAGCCATGAAAATTTTTTTTCCTCATGATAATAGGGGTTGCAGCCTGGGCTGGGCCTCCCAGGACCTCCGAGCCCCAGTAAAGGGCACCCTTCTGACCCCCACAGGAGGCTCTGGTTTCAGTTAGTGAACCATGTTGTCTTTCTGGCCCAATAATCTAGAGTTTGTTATCAGTACTCAAAGAACTTGACAGACCCTTTCAGTAAAAGTTTCTATAAATATATGCAGACCCAGGATTGAAGAGAAAAGAAATTGGATGATGATTAAAGTAGCAAAATGGTTCAAGCATAATACACCAGTTTACTTTGAAAAGGCTTTAGCTATAAAGCAGATGTGCTTTATATTCCAAATATACATGAAATCAGAACTTCAGGGAGTCAGGGCCATAGAAAAAGAAAATAAATCTTCATCTGAAATCTTGATTATAGTAAACTCTCAGTATAAAACACTAACAATATAAGAAAAATAACATACCTGTTTGTCATTGGCCCTATGAAAGGGTTTGTGATTAGCTGCACAGTGGCTTTAGAAGCGAACAATAAACCAACTTGAACATTTTCATTTAGCAGGTCCTTGTCTTTCGTGGGGCAATCAGATGATATATTAGTCATGTTTACCACCATTTGCTCTGTCTGAGTATGATACGAATCTCTTGATCTTGTCCTATCAGACTGACTTCCAGTATCCATTGTGGAATTGTCATAATAGGAGAAGATGCTCTGAAAACTGTCCACAGTTGATGGAGCTATCTCAGGCCTAATCGTCTGGATTTCGGTTTCATTTTTCTGGTGTTTGATGCTGTACAGGTAACTGGGAATTATTGGCACTGGAAAAGCAAACACAATATGTGGGTAACTTAGCATCTGTTGTATGTAAATGCCATCATTTCATTAGCTTGCATACTTTATCACAGAAAATGTTACATCGGAATAAATAAAAATAGGGCTTTGCTATATAGAACAGTGATAGGTTTGATTATTTAATTAGAACAACAAAAGCTATTCCAGAAAAAAAAATACTGACTGTACTGAATTATAATGAGGAAGTGCATTAGAAGCCATTTCCATAGATATTCAGTTTATGGTGACTGCCATGACTGTAGAGCTTTCTACACAAGTACTGTGTAAGGGCAAAACATATGAAGAACCCCAAGACATTATTTGTGCAGTCTTGTTGCGTGATGCTTTTACAAAGAACATTTTACTAAGCTAAGAAGACATTTAAACCAAGGAAACTGCCAATAAAAATATATCATGTTCAGTAAATGTTGCTGAGAGTAACACAATTAAGAAAGGAAATTTTTTAAATTTTTATATTAAATAAAGGGAAATCTAATATTGAGGTTCACACATTGTTCATTGCTAGATTTTTTTTTTAAGTTCATATGAAAGGAAATCATTTAAAAGTAAAATTCTGTACATGTTTTAAAATCTTAGCTGTATCATAACTGGATTAATATATACTAAAGGAAAATTAGTACTTCTAAAATAGTAAAAGCAGGTGAGACAGTAATTTTTGTCAGCAAATATTAATGACAAAATCAACAGTTGTTAATTTATATCGCTCCTTGCAAAAGTCTGAATCTATTTACCATTTTGAAATATATTTTTTTCAGCAAACCTGCAAACTGAGACTACAGAAAAGGTCTACCAATATAGTTATTAAACAACCCATTAAATGCATACATTAATGTTTACAAGAGGACATTTTTTCTTTTAAAAAAAAAAGATATTACTTGCCAAAATATATATATAATATTAGCTGTTCATTAGAGGCCATGTTGTGCATTCATTTTTTCTTCTTTAAGCTGAACTCCCTAGTGAAATCAATAAGGAATTTAGTTTTAAAACTGCCGTGTGTGTGTGTGTGTGTGTGTGTGTGTGTGTGTGTGTGTGTGTGTG
>ML675609.1:50646411-50759945 GCA_007922155.1 Mesoclemmys tuberculata
CCCCCCCAGGCGAGCTCCCCCGGCAGAGGCGCCCGGCGCTTACCCGGCTGCGCGGCTTCGCCGGTGGCCGCCCTCCCGCCCGGGCCGTGCGCGCTGCGCGTCCTGCCGGGCCAGGGGAGCCGCGCCGAGAGCCCCGCGCGCCTCTGGGCAGCGCCACTTACCAGCCTCCTCCTTGACGTCACGCCCGATGCTTATCGCCCCCGAGGCGCCTTCGGGGCAAGGGCGGCAGCGCCCTGCCCCGCGCCGCCCCGCCGCCAGCCCCCGCCCGCCGCCTCCGACTCCCACCCAGCCCCTGCCCCCGCCCCCGCGCCGGGGGAGCGAACGGAGCCGCGTCTCCCTGCAGAGCCCCGCCGACGGCTGAAGGGGCCACGTGCCGGTAGCTGGCGGAGCCTGCTGGGGTGGCCGGCGCCGAGCGCGGCTCCGCGGGCCCCTGGCGCAGCGTGCCCGTGGCTAGGGTTTGGAGAGGCCCTGGGGAACCCGCCGGGGACCCCCATTCAACCCGCTCTTGCTTCAGACGCACAGTTCCCTTAGGCCCGGGGGGCTGGAGCTGGTGTGAAAGCGCCCACGGGTGTTTTCACTGGCGTTCCGGAGACGCTGCGCCCTGTCCTGGCACAGACGATTCCTGTGCCAAGGGGCCTCGTGCGGGGCACAGTGCAGCCTCTGGCGGGAGAATCGGCACGCGCGCCTGGTTAAGTCCGAAGAGCGAGCGACGTACCCTAAATAAGCTTCACGCAGAAGCAGGGTTCCGTGGCCTCTTTTTCTGTAAACCTTTCCAACAGCTTCAAGTTCTCTGCGTATGTGGGAAGTGCTCGAGGCAATCTGCCCCCACAGGCACAACTTCGGTGTGCCCGCCCCCCAGGCCATGTCAGATGGGGGAAGGAGGGTTGCAGCAAGCCTTCTGATAGTTCCGTGGTTATGGTAGAAGTGTGGGGGGGGACCACTCAGATTTGGCCTGGGCCACCCTTACATCACCGTGGCAAATCTCAACGAGTGGCATTGTGACCTGGCACACAGGGTCATAGCACCACTGGGGTTTGGGCCAGCTGCCTCGGCTGCTCAAACCAGCTGCATACTCCACCTAGACCAGCCTCTGCTGGAAAGGCTATGCAGAATAAAGGTGCCCTGAAGAGGTCAACAGATATTTAAACATTTGGTAAATGGGTCCTTTAATGGCCAAGTTCATAATTGTATTAATTCTTTTCTTAAATACAGTGATACAATTGTATGATTTGACAATTAAATAACACACTTCCCTGGCACATATGCATGGTATTCCATGTTTCTTCTCAAACTGCTGCATTTCTTTGTGATGATTAGGAATTTATTTCTGTATCTTTTGTATCTTATGTTTGAGAAGATGTGAACTTTGACAGTGAAAGTTTCATATCATGTACTTATACAAGCTCAGCTGTACATTATCCTGATCTAGCAGCATGTTTTAATAGTTGTATTTTCATATAGCACTGCTGTCTGAGCTGCATACGGTCTGCTTTTAATAAAAAAACAACTCTATTGGACTTCCATATACTTTCCCAATTTTTCTTCACTAGGTGCCTGTTTCAAATCCAGTTAATTCAGTGGGAGTCTTTCCATTGATTTTAATGTGATTTGGATCAGGCCCTAGTTGACTTAAATTGATGACATTACTAGAAGAGCACTAGCAGACTATTTCCTTGGCTGAGTTGCCCACATTAGCTGCTCAAGGTTTACAAAGTTAATTGTGCCCCTTTCTGATCAGATGAGTCTTTATAAATGAAACAGGTTTCACTGGAAATGTTGTAGAACAAAATCCTTTGGGGTTTAAACTTCTGCTGGTGCCTCTGTATCAGAGACTTCCTAGCAATACAGTTTCATATTTTCGTGAATGATGTTTCCATCAGGGGATGGGAATTTTGTTCATGCAGGTAACTGAGGGGAGAAAAATGTAGGTGGTCTAAATTGCTCTTCGGGGCTCTGATACAACTGCCACTGAAGTCAATGAAAATACCTTCTATTAGGTCTCAGCAGTTAGGGGTAAATTTTAGTAAAGTATATTATTTATTATATAGTCATAGCTTTTTCTAATAACTAATAATAATGGAATAGTGTTCAAAATATTCCAGCAACTTTTTTCCTATTCCTACATAAGTAACTTTAATTTTACCGTGATATATTCTACTGTACCACCTACATAACTTGTATTCTGATTATGAATTAATATATTCTACTAGTAGATCATGCATATCAATAAGCCTTCCTATTGCTGTATAAGATGTTCGAGTTGTTTTGTGCATATTTGCATGACTTTCCTAACTAGAAACTCCAGGACTCAGTCACATTTACACTTAGGACTAGAATTTTAACCTTCCAACCACAGGTAATGGCTTTCTTCTTTGCCCTCAGGGTAAATTGAAAAGTATAATTTACTTTAGTGAGGAGAAAGAGATTGCCCTCCAATTACCAGACACTGTTCTGAAAACACACATGCAAGTAACTCTACTCATTTGAGAATTCCCATTGCACTCACTGGGGAAAGGGAAATACATGTTGTAGGTATTGTGAGTAGCAGAGACTGGCATGAATAAGGGATGAATTTTAATTATATGTGACAGGGAATATTACATCAGGAAAAACAGGAGTTGAACCTTTTTGTATTCACAGAATTCACAGAATGCCTTCAAGCAGACCTATTCCCCACATTGTTGCATGTCATATGGAGAATAGAGAAGCAAAAATTCTTCTGTAATAAACTAATGAGACCATGTTATAAACATCTCCAAGTAAAAGACATTTCTTCTACGAGAGCATTTCCCCTTTCTCTCGTTGCCTTTTCAATGCTACTGTTCACATTGATGACATCTGACCATTCTGTTTTGTTAGAGTTTAAATGGCAGGCTTTCTCATTCTCCTGGTCTCTCCCTGCCTCCAGACAGCTAACATGCTGACTGCCAGACACACAACATCATTTTTGACACAAGTGGCTATGATTGCACATGAATACGCATATTTGCATGCAACTATACCTACCCGTGCACAGATATTATTATTTACCATTTTTATTGTAGTAATGCTTAGAATCAAGCAGGCCAGGGCTCATGTTCCTCCTTGAATAATTGTATGAATTTAAACCAGATGCCTGAATGTCCACTGAAAATCAAACAAAAAGGAGCTTGATGGCTGCAAAAGTTGAACTGAGGGAGAATTTGTGAATGTGTTTGTCACTAATTTTTCCCATTAAGATTTTGATGATTATGCAACTGCTTAGTGAAACTTGGTTGAAAAATATGGTGCAAAATTTCCTGCAGTTGTTGATATTCAAAATGTCAAAAAACATTTAGTCCAAGTCTCATGTTTTGAAATATTTTGAGCAGCTCTACTCTTTTGTAGTATCTACCATTTAAGGTATAATAGAAACATTGAAAGGTATTAAAATAGGTATGTTTTTGAAATCCAGATTGAATAATATTATCTGGTGAATTATTAAGAATGTTTATTTATATACCTGGGGTAGAATTTTCAAAAGTACTTAGGTGACAGAGGAGTCTTATTTTCAGAATGACTTGGTCAGTTAGGCTCCTAAGTCCCATTGACTTTCAGTATGATTCAGGATAAAATTTTCAAAAGTGCCTGAGTCTCAGTGTAAGCCAATAAGACCTATGCTCTTAGATGACTTCAGTGGTTATGAAAATTTTGCCCTTTCCTGAAGAGAAAATTAGTGGTAGGAAAGAGATTATCTGTTGAATTACCAGTTTTTAACATGGAGGATGGTGGCACTGTGTAACTCATTACAGCATGGGCTACAGGTAGGTTGAATATCGCAAAGTCAAAGACCAAGAAGTCAAGGGCATTTTAGCCTCAACACTCACACTGTGTTTCACACCTGGGCTTTGACAGATCAAATGGACTGCTGAACTGAATCAGTACCGACAGCGCCATGGAACCAGAACAGTGAAATAAAGCGGCAAAGCCAAAGAAGATAGTCAATGTTGCTGCTACTGAAGATGTAACTGCTACTGAAGATGAGCACCTAGCTAAAGATGGCATTGACATTACTAATTATGTAGTAGTCAAGATTTCAACAGCAGATGAAGATTTGTCTGCAGCAACATATCATCTGTGCATAGCTGGATGTTGCCCTGGGCAATGGGCGTGCTTATTTCTACATTTAGTGAGCAGGATTTATTTTGCAGAGTTATTTCCTATGACTTATTTAACTGTTACAACCAAAAAAAGAAAGAAAATGGTGTGCGTTAAAGCCGGGTTCCTCATCACTCCTCCTCGGGTAGCTATAGTTCACCCAAGATCCCCAAAGGCAGCACAGATTCAGGCAGCCTAACTGGTAAATTTTGGATGGCCACAAAGCATTACTTCAGTACTTTGCATTCCTCTTAATTTCCTATAAGCATTTCAGACATGCCTGTGCTTTATGGATTCTATGCGCGTGTATCACACTTGGAATCTAAAATCAGCACATTTTTCCCAGTTCTGACCCAAAGACTTTAAGTTATTATTAATTATATAAATATGGAGAATGTTGTCCTGTCGGAAGCCAATTTCTTCCAGGAGATTTAATTTTGTTTCAAAAGTAGACAAATTCCACATTAGCACATGTCAAGGCAAGAAGATCACTGCAGGCCAGACAAAGTGACAAGTGGACTCAGGAGAAGGATGAAACAGAAACCAATAGAATAGGAAATTACAGAATGAAAATAGAGATGGATAGGACATATGTGGAGGAAAGACCCGAAGAGCATACTAAGACAGACATTAGTGTGGAACCTCAGGGCAAGAGGCCATGAGGTAGACCAAGGATAACACGGAAATGCACAATAAGAGGAGAATTGAAAGCTCACAAAATGACCTGGGAAGAAGCTAAGACTGCAGTACGATATCAGCAAAGAGGGTGAAGGCCCTATGTTCTGCTTGGAATAGAGAGACATAAGGGAGGAGAGAAAGTAAGCTCCTAGTTCCATATTTTGGCACCTAATGAGGAGACGGATTTTCAGAAGTTCTGAGCACCCTGAAGTTTGCATAGAAATCAGGGGGAGCTGCAGGGTGCTCAGAAATTTTGAAAAATTAGGCCACTAATTTAGAGTCCAAAATATGGGTTTAGGAGTATAATTATAAGCACGCATTTTGCAAATCTTGGCCTCTGTGTCTAATGTATAGTGAAGCATGTAACTGCAGAAGGAGAGATGGAGTCAGGACAAAGGAGAAAGACTATTTGTAATAATTATATATGAGAACTCAATCCTGAAACCCATGATCATAAAGTTAATCCCACTGAAGTAAACAGAATTTCTCATGTAAGTGTTGTAGGGTAACAATCTGATACTGAGGATTTGTCTAAGGCGGCTGTTTATGAAAACTTGGAGTTTAGAAAATAAGGTCTTAATGTCTCTCCAAATTTTATTGCCATACACTAAGACCAACTTTACAATGGTATTAAACATTGAAAGTTTAGTTTGGAAGGCAAAAATTCTGTCTCCAGATCAGAAGATCAGATTTAGAGTTACAAAGGTATGTCTGGCTTTCACTATTCTGGCTTTAATGTCTTCATCTGTTCCATCTGTTGTACTTACAAAGCTTCCAAGATGTGTGACATATTGGATCTCTTCTATGTCCATCCCAGAAAGTGTTATCGGTGTGTCTCGTTCTGTGGTGAGTCTCATGGTTTTAGTTTTCTCACTGTTGATTTTCAACTCTACTAATTGTACAAAGGCCTGAAGCTCATTTGTTTTGGTTTGCATGTTTCTTTGGGTATGGAACAGCAAGCTCATGTCATCTGCAAATTCAAGGTCCTCTAACTTCTGTGTGAAAATCCATTGTGTGCCCCTTGGTTGTTCAGTGATCTTTCTCATTACCCAATCCACTACAAGTAAAAAGATCATGGGTGACTGTGGCAGGATCCCCGGGGTGCAACCTGGAACTGTGGGACCACTGTGCCCCTTTAACTCACCAGACTGGGTTGTCTCTCACAATGCTTTGCTAGTGAGAAGCAGCAAACCCCTCCAGGTGCTGTTATCCCTCAGCCACCAGCATGCAGAGGCACACCCAGCTAAGCTGCATGAATACTCTGATGAACTATATACAGGGAACACCAGCAAATCTCCCAAGCCTTGCACCCCAGGAATATGCCATCTTGCACTGCTCAAGCCCTTCTCTTGAGTAGTGCAAATTTATTAACTCATTGACCATTTCATCAAAGGAAAGTGGACATGCACCAGCCTTTGTAACCTGTGCAGATTCCCCAAGCACTTCAGGCAAACTCACTGGTCAAGATAAAACATTAAAATAAGTTTATGAACTGCAGAAAGATAGATTTCAGCATAGGTGGGGGAGGAGAAAGGCAAAAAGCATGATGCCACTGTCCCCGATTTTATATCCTCAGTCCATGTGCCTGGAGAATACTAGCCCAGACATGACCTGATAGGCTTTCCCGAGTCCCAGAGCTGAGCAATCCCCCTGGTGTGCTCTAGTACCGTTGAGTCATAGAATTGAGCAATCCCCATTGTGTAGTGCTTGTGCAGCTGTCATTGAATTGTAAATCCCTGGTTTACTATTCCTCTGCTGGTCAGTGACTGGTGATGATCACTTAATGCCCGCCCAGGTGTTAGTCACCTTCTTTTTTGTTATCACTGGAGAACTAACAGTGGGCGACTCCCAAACTCACAACATATTTTAATAACAACCATGTCTCAGAACTTCATGCACACTAACAATATACATATTTTGTCAGAACAATAGGTTTCAACAGATCATGACCTTTCATATGATATTTTACATGACATGCTTTGTATGGAATATCACAACCATATACGAATGATGAATATGGAGGTTACAGGGTGCCACTTTGAGTTACAGTCTATCACGGTGACAAAAGACATTCCTGTTTGATGCCCATCGTAACCTTGAATGGCTTAAGTCAGTTCGCTGTTACGTATTACTTGACATGTCATATTTTCATAGAAGCTCTGAATGATCACAAAATTTGGAGGGATTGCATCATGGCGGAGCTACTATCATAAAACTGTCCTATCCACTGTATCAAAAGCTTTCTGGAAATCTATAAAATGCATATAAAGTGGTGATTCCCATTCTGTCAGAAGTTCTCTGATGCAAGGTAGGGTTACTAGTTGATGTGTACATAATTTCTCCTGTCTGAACCTTGCCTGTTCTTGTTGTAACCTTGAATCTACTTCTTTCTTTTTTCTATATAATGTATGTAAATACCTTACCTTATTTGGGATTGACAGCAGTTGAATGTCCCTGCAATTTTTACACTCACTGAAGTCTCCTTTCTTTTTCAGCTTCACTGTATGATCCTTTCCCACTCATTTGGTATTTTTTCTTCATCCTGTGTCTTTTGTAAGCAGCCTGTCAAAGTGTCTACTGTGTTCTTCAAGTCTGTCTTAAACACCTCCATTGGGATGTTATCTGGAGCTGCTGCTTTTTCACTTTTTAACTGATTCGCTGCCCCCTCTGCTTTTACTCTGGTGATAGGTCCTGGTTCAACATCCAGATATTCTCCTTCCTCTATATCTTGGGGATTGGCCACTGGCTTGCCAGGCAGGAGTTGACTAAAGTACTTCTTCCATATATTTAATTGTTCTGATGTCTTCATTGCTAAGTTGCACTCATCTTCAACTACTTGGTTGGTATTTGTTTTTCTTCCTGACAGCTGTCTAGTTATGTTTGTATAGTGTCTTCATGTCATCTTTTGCTGCAGCGTCTTGCATCTGCTGCCATTTTGTCTATAAAGTATCATATGAGGAACCTACTTTAGGTACACATTTTTTAAAAACGTGGCCCCCAGAGTATATACACAAATACAATCCTCATCTTCCTCTCGTATTGAGTTTTTACAAACAATTCAGTGCCTTCTTAGTTCTTGAAGGAAACCTACTCCTTTTTAAGATGCCCCTCTTTAAGTTTTACAGTTATTTCTAGACTGTGCAGTTGCATTTACAATAATTCATAATTCTCTGAGTCTATTATAGGAATTAATCATTTTTTACTAAGGGGAAAATTATCTTGTTAGAAATCCTTCCTGTGAACTAAGCTGGAAAACAAGACTTAGCTCACAACTATACAGCCACAGTTTCTATTCCACTAATAGCATGAAACATCATTAGTCAGCTTTTTCACCTCAGTAGGTTCCTTGAGAATTTTTTTCTTTGTGCCTAACAGCTGTGCTACTAATTAATAAATAGTAACCCTGGAAGGTAATTAGATCCCTGAATAATGTATTTCATATTTCACATGCATTTGGATTATGCAGTATGTTTTGCAGTTCAGCATGTAGTGTACAGGTACCATAATTCATGTTGGCATATAATCTCAGGAGGAGAGAGAAGAGAGAAATGTTGCGTTAGAAGAGTTGTTATCAATCAACCTTTAGAGTTAAATTTTGCTCTCCATGGATATGGCCATTCAAATGTGTGTGTGATAGCCACACAGTGGGTCCCAAATCCATCCTGCTGGTACAAGGCTTCTTCTTTTAAAAGGAGCAGTGTGCACCTCCCTCATATTTAATGCACAGAACCACAGAGCATGCTGAGGTGCTAAGCCATGCCCGTTATCCAGTAGACAATGCCTTCTTGGGGCTATATTTCATTCAGTGTCGCAATTACATGGTCCCTCCTCCTGGACTGACTTCAGTAGGTTGCAGTTCTGTATTGCTGTGGCACATAAGTGGGGAAGGAAGGTTCCTCACATTCTCTTTCCTTAAGTAGCATACTCATGTAGTTGTGCTTCGGCACATACTGCAGGAGATGTAAAACCAACTATAATGCAAAATTAGACAAATAACATTTTGCAGTAGCATTCATTTGTAACTGTAGATCTCTCAAATGGTGCCGATAACAGAGACAGGGCGACTTAGCGGCATTGTCCCTTGGACAAAAGGAATCTAATTATTAGGGATGTAACTGCTGTAAGAGCCACCTAATAAAACCAGTTTCTTTCAACTAATCTCTTTGGGATAGTGTCTTTGAAGTCTGTGACTCAGTGAGAGTTTGAAGTGAATGAGTCAAAGGTGTCCTGTGTGGTGATTGGTCATAACTGAGTGGATGAGAGGGATGAAGTCCTTGTGCTTTCGGCTGGAGAGGTATAAATACAGAGCTAGCCAGCTAGTCACAGCTCAGTCCCAAATTTAGAGAGGTAGCATGAGTATTAGACAGTTTATGTTGTGTGGAAGTTAGCACTGTAGGGCTGCTCAGTGAGTAGATAGTGAAGTAAAGTAACATCATAAAAAACAAATATACACGCATCTTTTACTTTATATTTAAAATAAAAATGAGTTCAATCTAGCCCTCAGTCACAGAACAGAAACCCCGGGATAACTAGGGAGTTTAAAATTCAGCAACAGATGACTCAATGTGCAGGCTACCCATTTCACTAACAAAGTCTGTAACGTTCAACTGTGTAGGTATATGTATAAAACTGATGCGAGCAGCTCACGGTCCTCAAAAACGTAAGTCCAGCATCCTAAGGCCAAAGTTGCTGATCTGGATGAGTAGGAAGAGACAGAATTACTTATAGAGGCAGAATTTAGAGACATTGAAGTGGGGTCTCTCCTCAACTACCCCAATTTTCCAGTTGAGGAGGCTGGTGTCATGAGGAGAGAGGACCGTAGTGTAACAAATTCCCTTAGATGGGATGTACGTCCCAGTAAAATTAGAGAGGGTTAATCATTTCTCATGCACTGGGGAGGTCATGGATATGGATGCAGATGAGAGATGCAGACAGGCTATGGTAAAAGGGAACTAGAATGTTAGGAAAAATAAGTAGGTAGGGATTTGGTGATTGTGAGAACTACTCTGCGACTTGCTTATAGAGACATCTAGATAAACTTCTCATGTGTTCTGGAGAGGAGCTTGCACTCACAAACCATACTTACATGAAGGGGTCCTAAAGCTAAACTCAGGCTTATACAGTAGACAGAACCAAAATAACTACCGTAAATCAGTTGTGATTCACACCTTTAGTTATTTCAGTTCAAGTCTGAGGGTGGACACTCCTATTTCAGAATAAGAGGGCCCTACTTCAAACTAACAATTTGACTTGTTACCAAATTAAGTTATTTTGAAATAGAGCACCCTTTATTCTGAAATAGGAGTGTCCACATGCAGACTTAAACCAAAATAACTGAAGATGTTAATTATAAGCAGTTTTCTGGGGCGGGGGTGTTTGTTTTCAGCTGCATTTACCATGTAGATAAACCTTCAGATGCCTGGTGGAAAAGGCTTACAGCAGGGTCAGAAATTCTCTGAATATATCAAATATAGGAAACCTTAACTCTGCAATATAATGATGACAATTTAAAGTTAACATGTTAAGCTGTTTTGCTACTGTTCATTTTAGCCAAAACATTCAGCTATTCTGGGAGTGTGGGTTGAGTTTGAGCAGAAAACCATTACTTTCCCCATCTGCCCCCATCTGAAGAGAACATATGACCCATAGTATTTAAGGCAGCACATTATACTGTGTAAACAATATATTGCCACCTAGCTGAATAACAGCTAAAGTAATGACAGAATAAATCCCAATTCACCTGTATAATGTTTTACAGACTCTCACTGGAATTAAGACAAGTGCAGACACTCACGTTTAATACTTCAGTCACTAAATTAGCTAGCCTGTTTTCAGCAATATCCTCTGAAAATTGATTTCAAGGATTTGCTGCTTTAAAGTACAGCTAACCTTTCTAAGAACTTATGCTGTGACTTAGAACTGTATTTTTTTTAAAGGAACAATTATCAAAAATTCTATTTGATTAGCCCTTACATTTTGCTATCCTGCTTTGAACTACATTAAGGGCTTTAGACTCCAACCTGTCAGACTCATGATAATAAACCTTTCTGGCAAAAGGTTATGGTCAGGCTCTAGAAACAAATCATTGTTGAAATGCTTGTCAGAAACATTTCAGTTTTTGTCATGCTATTTTTAGACTCGTGAGTATTTTTCTCCCTAACCCTGATATAATACAAGTGAAGCTTTATGACACCTGGGTACTTTCACTGCAAGCTTTTGGTGCCCCAAACATTTTTCCTTCTGAGAGTGAGAGCTAATAAGAGGCAAATTATTATGGGATTTAACATGGATATCTTTAGAATCTGTCAGGAAAGCCATTAGACAGCAGGATGTTGATGGCAGGTACTATTAGTGGCAGGTGTTGTCTACACACTCTGATGTCTCCTACCACAGTTCAGTGAAAGTAAGGACTAGTTTTGACATGTTTAGTTGATCTAACAAAAAGAGAAGATCTGTCAAGCACAATAAAAGCTGGATAATGACCAGTCTAAATAACACCTTGTTTTGTCTGTCCTTTCTGAGCTGGTATTCTGTTTGCAGCTGACAGCCCTGAGGGCAATCCAGTGTTAGCTCCCTGATCAATGGGAAGACATGCTGGCCACAGTGTTCCAAACCTAATTATTTCCTCCAGAAATTTGTCTGTAACTAAAAGGCATCTGACAATCTTTCCCATCCTTGAAGCTTAGAGGAATCCAGTCATTACATGCAAATTGTGTTAATATAGACAGTTTACATTTCTGTTGAAATTGCTGCCCTTTATGGGTTTTGCAACAATCACAGCCCTCCGGGCATGTTAGGAGATTCATATTAATTCACGTAAAGCCATGATATAGTTTGCATTACAAATATCAAGTATGGCCACTTTTATGTATATAGCAATAAGCCACAATATTGCATGCCTTAGTTAAATATTGGTGCATTCTTTGGGTGTATTGTGAAACATGCAGCTAAACTGGGAGCTGGACAGGCTAGGGAAGGGTAGCAATAGTTTCTCTTCCTTTAGTATCTGGACTTCAAAGGCAAGTGTTACACTGGGCCACGTGGTTGCAGTCTCAGGAGGAAATGTTAGACAGAAGGTTTTCCTTCCGAGTGTGCCTCAGGGACTCCAAGACTGGGGCGGAGCCTGAGCTCTGTTCAGACTCTGGAGGCTTAAAACACTTGGGGATGCACAGCCTGGATTTGTTTTTACAGTGCTCTGGTGGGCCATGTGCTTAGAAAGCCTGACCAAATCTGTGACAGTAGACACAGTGCTGAGCAGTACCTGAGAAATGGAGAGGAGAAATTAAACAAAACTTTAAGTACTTGGTCTTCTTTAATGTTGTCTGCTAGATGAAAGCTTAGCTGATAACCAGCTCCAAGTTCAGCTTCTTAAGTAAGGTTAGTTTATGAGCTGCCTTCTCACAACACAGCTAAGTTTTGAACTATAAAGCAAATGCAACACTTGTCCTCCTGGCTTGGAAGGCACTGCCTACAGCAAAACAGATGCCTTTCCATTGTGCAAAGAGGAAGTAAGGTTGGGGAAGCATACACAGGGTATATACCCAGTTCTGTAGAAGTTCCTTGTGCACCTCTGTGAAGCACAGATTGAGTGGGAACAGTAAATCAACCACTATCTGGATTCACCATCAAGTTCATCCTGGTAGACGGGGAGGGAGAGGTGCAGAAATGCTGCAGTCCTGAAGCTATGGAGATGCTGGGTGAAAACGCACATTGAGAGAAATATTTTTTAAAAAATGATTGATAGGCAGAAAAATTCCTTTGCCAGTTTCTAAGCTCAGTTGCCACCCTGAAACCTTGCATGCTTAAACTCAACTCACGTATGCTTATAAACCACCTTTGTTAAACTCAATGCATTAATAGGCCACCATCCAAAGTTTCGGGATCAGAGTTTTGTTTCAGGAACTGTATTTTGCTTGTGGTACACCACCAAATGAAAACTTATTGCTAGCAGTTATTAAAACACACGTAAAAGAGAAAAGGTCAAACATTTACAATTAAAAAGGTCAAGCAACTTTTCATTTTTAACAATTTCCCTCTGGCCTCTCTCTGTGTTCATGATGTCTTTTAAAGTGTAAAAATCCTGTCCTTCACAGTTTCTCAGATGCTGCCTCTGGTTCTTGATGGGAAAGAAGAGAAAGTCATTTTACTTGGCAGGTCTCAGGTCCTCATATCTATGGTTAAAGTCGAGTCCCATCTCTTCTTAAGACAAAACAAGACAAATGCATTCAGGGAAGAGGATAAAAAGAATGACAAAAGATAAGAAAATGCATTCCCTGTCTCTAGGTCGCACTATTCAGTTGCTAAACAAACTCAGCAACAGCATATGATGCAGACCCTATTAGCCACTCTGGGACCCAAGCTATGCATCCCTGGCTTAGGAAAACATTTAACTAGATATTGGCTGTTTTTCATCTGGCCAGTTTATGGGAAACAAGGCCAGGACTTGCGTTTAGCTGCCCTAACTGGTCACAGTAAAGTGTTACAAGATTAGATTTGTTCTAATGGTTACGTTGGACTCAGATAGAATCAGAAAGAGAAAGAGAGAAACGAGGAGTGAGGACATGCACAAGGGGAGGGGAGGAGCATGAACTTTTGGTTCGCATCTCAGGTGTCAGTGGTGGAGCCAATTTTGTCTGGTCGGGATATCTTTCAGTAAAGTGCTGGTTCTGCAGGGGGGTTGGGAAGGTAGCAGCCAGGTGAGTGAGACTAATGCTAATGATGGCTATGCTGCCACTATGGGATGATGTGGAAATTGCCAAGTACTCCCAGGAAAAAATATCCAAAAAGTAAAGCAAACTTGTCCCATCAAAAATACTCAGTTGAACCCAAGCTTCTGATGCTACATATATAGAACCTTTCCTTTCCCCTTCAGATTCTAATCTATGGTAGCAAATCTTTAACTTCACCAGAGGCCTTGAAAGCCTGTCACCAGCAGTTCTTTTAGTTCAAAATAACTTACGTGGCAATGCTTTTACTCTGCTTCATGTTTCCTTTCAGCAGCAATTTTACATAACAGGATTTATTGATTAAAATAACCCACCTGCCCTCTTTCATCCACTTTAAACAAGTTAAAATTCCAGCACAGATTCAACACAACAATGCAAATATGGAACTAAGTGATGTTATGGAATGAAAAACCCAATTCAGCCCTTGTGTAGGTGGATGTAACACCACTGAAGTCAGTGGCTTCTGTTCTCTAACACTGTTATAACATGGTTTGGTTCTATCTGTGTAGAAGGGATCAAATCATGTTATAATGAGTTCTTCATAAAGATCAGGGTGTGACATGGTTCTAATACTGTATGGTCTCCTTTATTTATGTGTGGTAAGGTGGTGGAGGTCCTATCAAGTTATGACATAATTCCCTAATACAGCTGCTTTACCTAATGTATATGGGTCCAAGAAGGCAGCTGTCAAAAAAATCTCCATCCATTGTGGTCTATGAATCCATATTAGTGCCCTGTAATCAACTATCAGGGGAAGACCTAAACATATTATCTTGGATTAAATCCCATGTAAAATTAATGGTAAAAAACAAACAAGCCGTATGGGGCAAGTGGGATTTGCAGGATGTTGGACACTGTGATTGTGCTCAGAGTGTTAGAATTAGACCAACACCTGTGTTGAATACTATTGTGCTGATTCAGTAGCTGTATGGATTCTAATGAAATAATCATGACATAAGAGCACAAAGATGCATTCGGAGCATGAGAGAAATCAAACAGCTGTAACACAGCAACAAAGACACTTGACTAGCTTTGAGATGAAAAGCTTTTGTGGTTCTTTATTTCTATTTCTAGCATAGATAAAGTCTCCCTTCACCCTCTATGAAATGTGCTAAATGTAAACATAAATGCAAAGAAATACACATTGCTAGGTAAAGAGGCACAGCTATATCTTTGCCAAAGTACAAGACCTTAAATAAAAGCTTTTGATTAAGTGTCTGTGTATATTTTATAATGAGATGCAAAACATGCATTTTAAAAGCACAGTACACTTACTTATAAATGTGAGAATTGATATACAAGAAACTGAACGCAGCTTCTCTCGGTGGCCTGTAATAGAATTGGCACTGGGTGCCCCCTCTTGGCCCCAGCTACTCCTCAATAACTCACAGAAGGCTTCTCCCTGTTAGGTAATTACCCTTCTTAAGATCTGGCTTTATGGTCATAGCATGCAAAATGAAAACAAAAACATCTTCACCCCTCCCTACCCTCTCGCCCAGCCTTCTTCTTGAAGTGCTGTCTGAAAATGGCCCCTGGTGTCTCAGCTTCCTCCCAGGCCTTTCTAGCTGAAGCAACTCCCCAGGTCTCAGGATCTTCCTTGCAAGAGCCTTTCTCACTCTCTGCAGTCCCTCTACAGCTTCCTCGGTTTCTGGTTTCCAAACCCAAACCCTTGCCGCTGGTCAAGGGTCTCCTGCAGAAGCTTCCAGCTCATTGCGGCCTGTGCCACAGCCTCCTGTCTTCTGTTCCCTGATGGCTCTTTCTAGTGACCAGCTGCCCTCTATGGGTATGTCTACACTGCATCCAGGAGACAACCTCCAGCTCAGGTCCACAGACTTGTGGTAGCAGGGCTTGCACTGGCTCACGACAAATACCTGTGTAGACATTGCTGCTCAGGCTGGAGTTCAGAACTAGCCTCCCTGTCTAAACTGAGTCCAGGGTAGAAAGTGAAAAAAGGGGTGAAAAGTAAAATATATCTTTTAAATCGTTTCATTTGACTGGATCAGTATAGGGCCCAGCGTGTGAGAAGAAAAGTGTCTTGGTTGCCTTTCTACTCCCTCAGTCCTTGACCCAACTGGACCTGTGGGTTGCTCTAAGTTCTATTGGCTAAAGTAGTCCTGCAGGGACCACTCTGCTAGCAGGGAATCACTAGAATGATGTGTGCTCTGGCTCCTCTCTCAGCCATGCCTCTGTCCTGCCCAGAAATGCCTCCTCTGCCTGGAACAGAGATTGGGTGACATAGAGGTGGCCACGCAGACTTTACACTGCTCAGGGATTTACTCCTCGCTGCTCCATTAGGGGATGGAGTTGGGGACAAAATCTACGATGGGCCAAGCCTTCACTCACACACACAATTGACTTCAAGGTATAAACATTTTTGGGACTGTGTCCTAAAACATTGCTAGTAACAATGGTAAGGACATTTTAAAAATCCACGTAATCTTAATGGTGTCATTTTGAATGTCCTTATGTCATTTACAATGACATTTCGCTGGAATATCTGTTGTAGGGTAGAGTGAATAAATAATAATAATTCATAACTCTCCAACATGAGATTTGCGTCCTAGGAGGATTGTGAAATATCCTCTGTTTAATCAAATGTGACTATAATCTTTTAGGTAAGTACATACAGTACTTTCAACATTATAGTCAAGAAATCTTTAGCCAATGCATTTTTTTATGTACTCACTTTTCTTCAGCTAAATCTGTTTCCATTTTTGCATCTTGATTTCAATGTGTGTGTGTGTGTGTGTGTGTGTGGAGGGGGGCGGGTTCCTGTCTTTTGGATTCTGAAATCTTCATGTGAGTTCTAAATACACTTGTAAAAATAGAAAACTCTGTCTAGGAATATAAATCGCCCTGCTGCGCTTAGTCACAAATGGACAAAGGCAATGAGATTTTACAATAAACTAGAAACGTCTGTGTTTTGTTGTGTTAATAAATGTTCCAGTGATGCTCTTAAAGGCAATAAATTACTGGTAATGGAACACTATCCTCAGCACGTAGAAGTCATTTTCCACTTCCAGACATTCTCAGATTAGGTTTAAATTGCTATTAGAAAATCCTAAACATGTTTATTTGAAGAAAATCTCTTTAATGGTTCTGAGTAATCCAACAGTAGCTGTTTAGCGTACAGTTAACTAGAGGTTTCCTGGGGAAGATAGCTTACAGTAGGGAGGGTGCTACGCTACATCAGGTCCTTGGTTTTAGCCAAGGGGATGAATGGCACAGTGAGATTTCACATCCAATAATTTTTTCAGCTGGCTGGCTGTATTGCTAGCTGAAGAGGAAATGTACTGTCAGGCTGAATAGAAAAGAGAATCAAGTGTCTGAGCTTCTAACACAGATGTAAGGCAGTGATCTCAAGGCAGTGTCCAGTGGCTACAAATGTCAGGGTATGCCCTGCTAATGCTTATCCATAGAAGGCCCTTTCATCTTCTCCCTTTTATGGGCTAGACGTCAGGTATTGAAATGGCAACCAAAGCTAGGAGGAAAGATGGACCAAGGAAACTAGGAAATTAAAAGTGGGGGAAATATGGAAACTTAGGCCCTGATACACGTGTGCTTAACATTTGGCATATAAATAGTCCCATTGACTACAGTGAGACTACGCATGTACATCGGATTAAGCAGCATAAATGTTTTGTTGGACTGGGTCCTAAAACGATTGTATGTCCTGACTCTGTGTGATGTTCCCCTCTGCATGGTGGATGGGTATAGCACTGTGTCACCCCAATCCCTCACTCCTGGAGCACCTCTCACTCTGCTTTGCTGTGTGAACCCCCACTCCGGGGCAGCTCATGCACGGCCACAAGCTAGTAAATTGCCCCCCCAGCTCAGTGAGTGAGTGCCTCTAGCTGGCTACTCATGGGTATGCAATGCTGTGACCTCCCAGACAATATGCCAAGTCCCAGATGCAACCCTAGGAACTGCCGTTTTACAATGTTCAGTGCTGCCCCTGGCACACGACAAGCTCGTTGGTTCGTCAATTTATTAATGAAGTTGACGTGCACCTGCCCTGTTACTCAAATGGACTCTCTACAAACCTTAAGCCACATGCACTGCTTTCGCTCAAACAAACAACTCTATTCAGTACAGAAATATTTTAAGTGATTATAAATTAGAGGAAAGCAGCTCAGATTTCATCACAAATAAATAAAAGGCAGATCACATTCTAAGCTAAACTGAACACTTTCAGCAACCTTACAATCTTGGATGATTCTCACCACAGGCTGGCTGGTGCAACCAGGCTCTCCCCATGTGATCAATGCTTCAGTTGCTTATGTTCATAGATGGGAGTGGAAGAGAGAGAGAACAGTCATAATGGCTCCCCTTTTCAGCATGTCCCTTTGCCCCCCTCAGGGGCCCCTATCCCCCCTTTCAGGGTCAAAGGCAGCCAGTATCTGTGCATGGTTTTTTCCAGGTCCTGAGACACTGCCGTTCTTTGTGGATTCTCTTGTTGACATCTGAGCTGCTCCTTTGTTCTTGGAATGCTGAGCTGGATTGTTCTATACAAGCTGTAGTGAGGTGTGGATGGCTCTCCAGCTCTGTAGAGTTTTGCCTAGATCTGCCTCTAGCCATGAGACACACATATGGGAAGATCACATAGTGAAGCCTCTCAACTACATACATGACGTTGCAACAAACATACTACAACAGTAATGTTCAGGATGCCGTAAGCATTCCAAAACCATATTACATGGCATACCTTGCATTAAGCAATGCAGTTACACTATAGAGGCGAACATGAATGATACACAATCACACCATGAGAGTGCACATGTGGGTGCAGTGTGTCACGCTCTGCAAATACTTTACTACTGGAGGTGAAGTTTACTATTGTGAGTAGTCTCATTGGTTACCATGAGCAATCCATCAAAGTCAAGGAGACTTTTTTAATCCTGACAATAAGCCCCATGCCCAGTAGTGTTTGCAGCATGGGGCTCACATACGGGACAACTGGGGCTAAATTCTGAAGCTGTTACTTATCTGTTCTTTCACATGAGAAATCTGATTGAAGTCAGTGATTAAACATTAATCCAGGATTTGGCCATCTTTGGTGTTTATGGGTTTTTTGTTTTTTTGGGGGGGGGGATGAGGTTGGTTTTGTTTAATAAGTTTATTACAAAATTTTCTTAGGCAAAGACACATTATCTTTCAATACATTTTATTAGCATCTAATTTGGATAATTCAAAACAAGTTAGGGAGGAAAAAGCCATAAATGTTAATTTTTATACTAGCTGTCTTAAATTGACAGGAATGAAGCCATGAGCAAACTGTAGGGATTGCACAGGGATTAATTAACTCTATATTCTGTGGGGAACATATCTGATTGATCTGAGAGAGTGCTAGACTTTCCAGCATTATTTTATACAAATCAAGGCCCTAGTCCTTCAATGAACCACACCTAAGTGGACCCTGCTCCCATCTAAAGCTCATTGCATGACTGGGGATGCAGAACCAGAAATTTGGATTTCAATTGATTCCAAGTACCTAGACCGAAACTGCATATTCTTCCAGCATTAATCTTAACGTGTGATGTTCCTTCTCTGATTTTGCCTTGTATGAACAACAGGGGGTCAAATTAAAATTGGTTTAAGTGGGTGTAACTCCATTAACTGTAGTGGGGTTTACCCACTCTCCCCAAATCCGTCTTTTCCTGATATGAAATAAAAAATAGGTGTTAAAATATTGTGCTAAGGTAACAGGGAATTTGCTTTGTTATCATCTGTTCTCTATCAGCTTACTGTGCTCTTACAGTGGTAGGTGATGCACATTTTCTTGTTTGTTGGGCTGAGATTGCATGCAATTTTCACATCATGTGCTGCAACCCACTGTACCTACAAGTCAGTGACCAGAAACAATAGCAACCCTGTGCACCCATACCCATGTTATTGCAAGAGCAAAGCTGCCTGAACTTGGGATAAACAAGAAATGAATTGCTCTTACCAGTGCCACAGTTACCAATAGAAAGCTACTCACAGGGATTTTAGTAACCCCAAATGCACAAGTTCTAAACAATCAACAGCTAATTATCAGGCTACTTACTGAAAGGGTTGGTTACTGAACAACCAAACTGAATTTTCTAGGAACATATTTATTGATATTTAAAGGGAAACAGCGGTGGTTTTAGGTTTGTCCATGATATGCAGCAATGTCCACACCTAACCCACTGCCTATAGCACCATCCTTGCTTCCTCATCTGCAGTTCCATTTGATCTAGCAGTTTTGGCCACGGAAGAGATTGAGGACTAAGTGAAAATCCCATAAGGAATCTACGCTGTATCTTTAGGTGCCTAAATACTTCTAAAAGTCAGGCCCTGAATTCTCCACCTCCTAGCTTTCTGGTGTAAGTGGGGGGAATCAAGTGAGTATGTGTATGTTTTCACATATGTGATAAGGAAGGGCATGTTTTCCACAATGTGAGATAGAGTTGCAGACAGATGCAAAGTGGCTATGGCACGTAGGGTGTTGTATTTATGTGGATACATCTACACAGAAATTGAACACCCACAGCTGGCCCAGGTCAGCTGACTCAAATTCACAGGGCTCAGGCTGCAGGGCTGTAAAATTGCTGTGTAGACATTTAGGCGCAGGAGGGGGGACTGAGCTCTGGGACCCTGTAAGCCAGCCTAAGCCCAAACATCTCCATAGCAATTTTTAGCCCAGTAGCCTGACCCCATAAGCCCAAATCCGCTGTCACAGGCCAGCAGTAGCTGTGCCATGGTTATTTATTCCAGTGTAGATGTACCCCCCCAATCCTGATAAGTGAGGAAAGAGCTAGATAGGGCCCTATGTAGGCTACTGTTTTGCTGAAAGGTGCTAAATGGCTGCCATCAGGTGTTTCTTTGATCCAAAGACAATCCACAGACCTAGCCAAAGTCAATCAGGTCTTTCAGATTCAAAGAGCAAGTTAAATCCCTTTAATGTAGTAAAGACAGCTGCAAACAATAGAAGGCCTGCCCAAGGCAGGCCAAAGCTAAGTCTTATGGGTTGAGAGGTTTTCCTGTTTGCAAATACTGGGGCTAAGCTTGTGTTTGTTAGAGGAGAAAGCTGGTAAAAAGACTTTAGAAGCAGTTGCGAGTGTGACCCTGAGACAGAACTTCTTGGGCACAGAGTTTGTTGGTGTGGCATATATAGGGATTTCTGAGCAAGGAAACTGTCTGCCATTAGTTTCTACTATGCTCAGGGAAACAGGATTTTCTGGATATTTTTTGTAAATAAAGAAGATTAGACCAAAGATTCATATGTGCTGACTCGTACCATCAATTTCTCAACCTAGTGGAAACAACCCTGTGAGGCTTTGAATATGGGCTAATCACTTGGACAAATAAAACAACACATTTGCATATGTCCCAGCAAAGCTTAAAGGCTGCCCTGAAACTAAATCTTTATAGGTCTTTCCCCCTCAATCCTTAAAAGTGCTTAGTTTCTAAACTAGAGGTTTTTTAATACAACAAAATGCAACATGATTAATGGGACCTTAGAAACCTTTCCATTCAAAAGATGTAGCTTGCCAAACACTGTATTTAAAAGGCCTGCAGTTTATCCATCTACTTTATGAAGTGATTAAGAACTTTTTGGATCCTTCTCAAAAGATTCAGGTAAGATATTTTGTCATTAAATTTTTATTGGCTTAAATTTGATTGTGCATCCCCCAAGAAAACAAACTTTCCAGATGTTATTGGGTCTAGCTGGCAAGTTAGGTTTTCAAGAAAGGAAGCAAAAAGAGTTTTCACTGCATGGCACCAAAGGTATTAAACCTGTATTATGACTTTGTTTTCAGAAAGGAAGTGGACTATTTCCTTGTCACGTAATCCTGGGGTATTTTTTTAATAACTTCTAACAGAATATGAGCCGTTTCAGTTTTTCTAAACTAACAAAATCAGATGCTAGTGAAATTTTTTGAGCCACATTCTCAACTGGTATAAATCATTATAGATCCACTGATTTCTATGTCAGTTCATAGCAGCTGAAGCTTTGGCTCATTATAGTTTAGTAAATCAATATCCAGTTACAATGTGAGAGGTTATGGATTTGGTATTTTATTTCTAATACTTAGATCAGATCCAAATGCACACTTATTAAACAAATGCACTTGGTCTGATCAGGCTTTTTACTTTTTACAATACCTTCAGTGTTCTGAAATCAAAGATGATGTAAAAGCTGGTCTAGCCTCTAGAATTAGGATTCTTTTAGCATTATGTTACCTCTGTTGAAAAGTGAACCCTAATGAGTCTTGGCAGGCCCAACCTGAAGTGGCAGTAGCTGTGTTTGATGCAGTTTCCTGGCATGATACCCCCTTTAGATTCCTTATTAAGACTTTGGAGCAACTGAAGGGACTACCCAGAAATAACCAGTCCCAGTTTTAACGCTGAGCCCAGTACATTTGCAGTTTAATGGTCAGTATTATGTGATTTTCATACAGTACAGACACGGTCAGCATAGCTGATAGTTGCATAGTTAAGTAAGGACACAGCAGTAGGGTATCTTTGCCTTTTTAGCCTTTGACCCAGCAAAGCACTAAAGTATATGCATAACTTTAAGAATAGGAATAGTCTGGTGGATGTGCTCACATGTCCTCAAAATTTACAGATGTGCTTGAGTTCTTTGGTGAAATGGGGTCATCAGAAAGAATCATTTAGTTATAAATGGCTCCACCCCCGCCCATTTCCTTGTATCCTAGTGTTATTTTGTCATTCAGTTATCTATTCTGTAGACGCATTCACATTTCCCATGTTTTTCCTGCAGGATGTACTGGTCAGAATCAAAGTCTTCAAAGCACTATGAGATCTTCAGATGACAGGGCAGAAGTAAAAGGTATTCTATCACTATGAGTTTCCAGATCTTCTGTGATGTTTGGTTAAGTGCTATCAACCGTAATTTTGAAGGTAGCACATTCAGGTTCTAATGAGGTAATGTAGTTATTTATTTTGTGATTTCCTGGTCATCTTCATTTTACAGAGCTTTGTTTGCTTCATTCAGTAAAGCAAATTATGTGAAAAACATTTTCAGAACTTCTCTCCTTGCAACCTTCAAATCTTTCACTGGGCTTTATGGTCCCTATTCTGCAAATATTTATACATGTTCTTAATTTTTAGCACATAAGTAATCCCGTTGACATCAGCAGAATTACTCATGCTTAAAATTAAGCATATGCATAAGCACATGCAGGACTGGGGCCTATATCTGTTCCCTTTTTTTATTATAAAGGGAATTGTTACATAAAGAAAATGGGCTTTGTGCTTTCGGAATTGGTCGTGTTCAGAGATCTCACACAAGAACAATGTAGATTTCTGACCCATTTTGAGGGCTTATGCAGGAGTTAAGGGGTGCATAAGATAAGATAAGGGGTGCATAAGATTGTGAAGTCCCTGTTTATGAACAGCTAATATAGGAGTCTGTTCTCATCATTGTTTAATTACCTGTCTCAAGATGAAACAAAAATAGCTTTAGGTTTTAACAAGCTTGGTTTTGTTTATTTCTTCTTTCCTTCTCTTTTTGCGCCCTTTTCCTCTGAGCAATCCATTAAAAGCAGGCAAATTATAGCTAGCCATAACTGTAATTATAACTAATTATATCTAGACCACCTAGAGTAAGGAAGGAGGAAAACTGATGAAACTAATTGGCTTCTGTGCAGTGTTTTTCCAATAGCTCTTCCTGGTAGTCTTATTTAAAATGCTGCTTCTGAAATGCAGGATGTTTTAAATAGTGCGTTCTGAACAATCCCATTCTGAGGAAGTGTATAATAAAATATGTGAGTCTCTAACACTACCCAAATATTAACAGAATAGACTTCCCAATTAAGTAAAAACTGGTAGTTGTATCAGACTTATTAGGTCTCAAAATTAGAGATCACTTCTGAAAATGTAAGTTTCAGTGACCATAGATTCCTCTAATTCTTCAAACTACTCCCATCTATTTGCTAATCAAAGTAACTTGCCCCATTAATTCTCAGTTGATAACCCAACAGCAAATACGGTGATTCCTTTATTTTGCTGTGCAATGTTTCCTAATGGTTAAAGCAAGAGGAGGCTCTGGCCTGGCGTGTTTTCCTTCACTGTTACCCCCTATAGTGTGATGTGTTGCTAAGACTGTTGAAAAGTGAGAAGTATATAGTGGGTGATGCCCACAGCATTAATATTCCTGACTAGACCTTCCATTGATTTCAGTGGACATTGGATCAGGCTTTAGATAAATAGTGGGGGGGTTTTCTCACCCACTTTGTTATTGCAGCGGAGTTTGGATCTGTCCAAAATATTTAGGATTAAATGCCAGTATGTCAGAAATAACCCATGCTCAAGCATCTAGCTGTGGTGAAAGAATGACATTTTATTAGTGCTGCAGGCATTTTAGCCTTTGGCCTAGTGCTTTACTATGCTCCTGAGTAATCTGGTGTCTCAGGAGAGCAACATACACTGTTGTCTGTTAACCCTGACCTATATACCTGCTATTCTGAGGATTCTTCTCTCTCTTTTTTCCCCCATTCAGACTGTGATAGCTACTTTCAACTGGATCCCATATAATTTCAGATAGAGATGGGGCCTATGATGGGGTATCCACCCCATACAAGCCCTGAGTGGGTTAATGTGGGTCAGAAGGGACAATTAATCTTATATGCTGCACCTGGAGGGAAGCCAGGGCTCGATAAACACTAATTGCAGCTGAAGCCAAGAAGTGAGAGCCAGAAGAGGCTGTAGGGAGGAAGTCTATAGCCATTTTTTAGAGGGAGCTGGTGAAGGAGAAGCTCTAAGGAGAGCATGAGACCTTGGGTCCTGTTCTGGAGTAGGGAGTCTTACAAGAGGCATAGAGGAGTGAATTTGCTATGGGGAAGGGAGGAACCTCGGGGGGTAAACCTACAGATATGCAAGGAAATATAGAAGTGGGAGAGGAAGGAGCCTAGGGAGACAGCAACAGGGTTCGAGACTGAGCAGACCTAAGCTGTTAGTCTCTGGCTGGAACCCGGAGTAGTGGGTGGGTGTTGGGTTCCCATACCAGCCACTGGCGAAGTAGCACCAGACCTGGAGTTGGAACAGCAGACCGCTTGAAATGGCATATGGACAGCTTGTCCAGTGGGACTTTGTGACCTCAGAAGGGGGGACTATGGAGTGACCTGGCTGGAGGGCATAGGCGTAGTTTAACTGCTATACTGGGGGGGGACCAAGCTAGTTACCTTGGCTCACGGGCTCTCTCTCACTGCCTGGAGTGGTACTTGGGCTGCCGGTGCTGGGGGAGGGAGGCACGGTCCGGCTGAATGGGCAGAGCCCCGGCTGCTGCTGGCAGCCACTCCGTCACCAGCTGCGGAGGGGATGTTGCTGCTCTGGTGCTGCCGCGGCTAAGGGGATGCCACATGTTGGGCTCCTGCTACCCCTTACCCACTCCTGTATCCCCATCTCTTCCCCATCCCCTCCCCCTCCCTTTTCCCACTGTCCCCTGACCCATCCCATCCCCTCCTCTTCCTCCCACCCTCTTCCCCACTGTCTCTTCCACCCACCCCACCTCCTGCCCTCTTGCCCTGCCCCCCATGGGCACTAGGAGCCAGGAAGTGGCGTCTAGCTGCAGAGGCAGGGACCCAGAGTGCAGGAAACAGCTTCCTGCTGCTGCCTCCTCTGTTCCCCGTGAGATGAAATGTGCCTCCTCCCCCCAATAGGCCGAGAAGAGCAAGCCCTGTAGGGCAGCTTGGTGCTTGTAGAAATTGGGGGCAGGGGGAGAGTGGCACGTGCCCCTGTGACACCCCCACATGCCATGTCTGTGTTTTGGGGGGGGGGCAGTGCCTCCTCTGCATCCACCCAAACTGTGCCATGCTGGAGGGATCACCCTGAGTCACAGAGAGAGGGGCCACAACACAAGCAGCTGATGGATGGGAGCGCCAGATGGAGTGAGAGCGAAGTCCCAGATCCAGCCAAAAAAGAGGAGCGCGTGTGATGAGTGGACTCCTTCCCGGGGCCCAAATAAAAATCCCACAGTCAAACCACATGAGCTTTTGTTGAAATCCCAAACCCAGAGCTCGATATTTACAAACAGCCCTTCTCTTTACCGTGGGCTAAACGTCCCTGGGATCTTGGGGTGTTCAGACCGGGCTCAGCATCCAACCGTTGTGACTCGAATCTATCTCTAACGTCAGCTACAATTAATAAATGTCATGTTCATGTACATTGTGACATGCAGTAGTAGCACTATGCAGATATATTTACTTGTTTCCTACATGACAAAAAATAACCACTTTAAATTCTGTAACCTCTACCTCCTGCAAAAAAAAAAAAAAGATGTAATTTAGCTCTGCTGGAGCGTCTGTCTGCACGAAAGGAAACTTCAGTAGGTTCACTTGATTGCCTACATTTTTAACTCTCAGTATCTGAGTAGATTCTCTCCTTACAGGACTAAATAAAAGGGATAAAAGCAAAGTAATAAAGGAGAAATTAGGGATAAAAGAAATATTTTTCATGTATAATTAACTCAAAGTACCTTTGTTCTCCAGATAGCTAAAGTCAGACCAATGGTCCATCTAGCCCAGTATCCCATCTCTCAGTCAATGCCAGATGCTTCAGAGGAAATGAACAGAACAGGGCAATTATCGTGTGATCCATCCCCCTGGCATCCAATACCAATATCTGGCAGTCAGAGAGTTAGGGACACTCAGAGCATGGAGTTGCATCCCTGACTACTGATGGACCTATCCTCAATGAACTATCTAGTTCTCTTTTGAACCTGGTTATACTTTTGGTCTTCACAACATCCCCTGGCAATGAGTTCCACCGATTGACTGACTGTGGTTCTGTGAAGTATTTTTTGTTGTTAAACCTGCTGCCTATTCATTTCATTGGCCCCTCATTCTTCTATTATGTGAAGGGGTAAATAACACTTCCTTATTCATTTTCTCCACACCATTCGTGATTTTATAGACCTCTATCGTATCCCCCCATCATTAGCTGGCTCTTTTCTAATCTGAACAATCCATCTTTTAAATCTCTCCTCAGGTGGCAGCTAGTCCATACCCCTTGTTGCCCTTCTCTGTATTTTTTCTATTTGTAATATATATATTTTTTGAGATTGGGCAACCAGAACTGCACGCGGTATTCAAGCTATGGGTGTACTATAGATTTATAAGGTGGCATTACGATACTTAGTTTCTTACTGTCTATCCCTTTCCTAATGGTTCCTATCTTTAACTTTGTTGACTGTCACTGCACAGTGATGTTTTCAGAGAACACCATTAATGACTGTTACACCCTTACTATTACCTGTCTCTTCTTAATTATTGGGGTTCCCGCCTCAATGCAAGAGGATACCATGACATCATCTGGAAGGAGGCTCCCAACCATGGGATCTTTCTTTCTGCTCCAGCCTGATGTTCTCCTTCCCTGAGACTTTCATCCTCCTCAACAGCACGGAGGCTGTCAGACAGGGGTGGGACCACTCTGCTGTATCCCGTAAAGTCTCGTCTATGTATCTCGGTCTCCCTTGGGTCCTCTAGTTCAGCCGCTCTTACTTCTAGAGTCCATGCTGCCTCTGAGGGCTGGGAGCTGCTTGCACCAAGTGTGCACACACCTGCCTACAAGACAAGTAGTAATACTTTATGCTGGCTCTCTCTCTCCCTTGCAAAATTCCCATGCTTGTTGCTCCTGTTCATTATCTCCTCTGGTTGCATAGGAGCTAGCCTTTTAACCCCCCCCCCTTCTCCCCATTTCCCCTGAGTAGCCCCACTCCCTGATTAACAGATCCTAAAGGGATTAGGGTTCAAAGCCTCCTTAAGAAGCTCTCAGCCTTCCCTAGCATATCATACTTACATCTAATCACGGTTATAGTTCATGTAGCAAATGCAATGGATACATTCCCACTTCCATAACTCAATGTGACAACACCTGTCTCTGTGGGCCAAATATTAAAAAGGTGGCTTCCTTTTGTGGTGAATCCATGAGGAATCCTAGCCCCCAACTAGCTCCAATCCACAGAAGGCATGGTTCTCTTCTCACTTGCACCAGTGTAAATCAGGATTAACTCCACGAGGTCCAGAGAATTAACCTGTGTGAGGGGAAGGAGAATCCAGTCCAGAGTTTTTACGCTTCCACGTGCTGTCCTAAGCCTCCCTTGCGCCATGGCAGCATGATCCACTCAGAGATCATGCTGTCAGTGGTCTCTGTAGTCCACGTGTGCACAGTACCCTTTGCTTCTCTGAAGTGGGAGAAGCCTCGGATCAGAAGTTCAATCAGCTCTAAGCAATATTAATTTGTCTGAAATACATGGGTTTTGTCAGGGGAGCACACTGTCTGCCGTTTGCTCCCTGGCTCTGTCCCCCCTGCAATTGCTCATGCCCCCTCAAAGAAAGCCTTGCCGTGCCTCAGACATACCACATTCAGATGCAGAGGGGTTGGGGGAAAGTGGGGGAAGCGTACTGCCTAGCATCTGCTCACCAGAGCTACTTGAATGGTATTTGTGCCCATTTTCTCACTGCTGGTATCACAAAACCCTACGTTTGCAAGCTGTGGCCGAAACTCAAGAACAGCTGAAAAGCGCTTCTCTGCTAGCGATGTTTCCTTTTGTTTTCTGGGTTTCTAAGGAATCATCCAGAATGCGTTCAACACAAGTACAAATAGCTACTGTGGTGCCTTGCATGCATAGTCTTGAGCATTCAGGGCAGGAAGAGTTCAGTGTCACACTAGTATTTAAAGGGACGGACAGGCCATTGTTACTCAGCAATTAGGCTCTTGTACAAGACCTGACATTTAATGTATTTACGTCTGAAATGCCTGGTGCAGTTATAATCAGCTAGCAGGGCCATGAACTATGCTGCTGGGTGAAATAGAGTGATTCAAGCCACCATTCAGATTAAATTAAAGAAAAATATTCCAGAAAACGGAAGACATTTAATAGTGCACCCGTTTAAATGCAGTCCCCGTTGGCAATGAGTGCCTGTTCTGCTCCCTGCTGGGATGACACAAGGGCCCACGAGAAGCGAGCTGGTTTGTTTAAAATCGTTCGAATGTAATGGAACGGATGTAATGGAATACATCAAGTTGTATGCACATCAAGTCTGAGTAGCCCTGTGATATCTTTATGCTTGGTCATTGTATCATGTCTAAAATTAGATTGCAAGGTCATTGGGGAAGGGACCATCTCAAGGCTTTTGATTTACTTTGTAATACATCCAAAAATCCTGTTTAGATGCATCCATAAAACAATAGTAATAAAGGGGGAGCAACTATGGCTTGCTACTCTTGCCATACTTTTTCTGTGCAGAAATAAGATCTCTTTACTGCCAGTCTGTTACCAGTGTTACCTTAATTTAAATGGAAGGAATGAAATGTCTATGATGCTGTCTTTTCAGCCACAGGCTTTTCTTTCTGTTGCCTTTGGTCTTGCAAGTTTGCTTCCAGCTTTTCTGCATGATTTTGGAATTAGGAAGTCTTTCGAAATGCTTGGAAGAATGGAACATGCAACATATCAAAGTATGTGCTCTCAAATGACCTTTCACTGGAATATGCTAAAAGACAAAACTACCCTGTCACCTCTTTTCCCAAAGCCACCACTCAATATCTGACTGATCAATCCTCCTCCTCAAAGGAAACCTGCACAACATTTTCAAAAGACAAGCCTGGGAGCTACTAAACCAAACACTAAAAATCAAGGAATCAACAGAGACGCTGGATTTATTGTTTATTACAATCTGTAACCCACAAACCCCTTCATTTTGTCCTATGATTGAAGAGGTATCAACGGGCCACTCTGCCTTGAATAATCTCTTACAATATGTGCTAACTACTGATGCTAAACAATCTGTTCCACTTTGCATTTTGCTGTGATATTGGGAATTCCTTTCCCAGGTCTGAAGAAGAGCTCTGTGTGGCTTGAAAGTTACTGGGAGTTACTGTATAAATTATCGTTATACAGTAATTCTAGGTTTAGGAAACGCCCGCTGGTGGTAGCTATCGTTTTAAAGAAACCAGGTCTAGCTACACCATCTAGTGGCTTCCTTGTAGTCTGAGCTCAATACCTTTACCCTAAACAAAACATTTGGTTTGATAAGCTAGCATGGAATAATAAAAATGCACCAAAGATCACAGGTAATTATGAATCAATGTTAAAAGCAGCACAAGACATATTTCCATTTCTGGGTTTTTTAGGCATCAGTACATAAACCAGCTTGCCATTAAAAAAAAAAAAGCATTGATACTAAAGAGAAAAATAAACTTGAGACAGCCAGGTTAATTCGCAGTGGAACAAAGCACTGTAAGCGTCTCCTCCCAAGATCAGTATACATGCTGAGGAGAGGGATTTAAACCTTCGAAGGGCAGGCGGAGTTGCCAGCTGCCCTTCTTTTGGTTTTACGCTACATGCGGGGCAGCTTTAATTTCCTCCAAAGAAGCCCTGCTGGTGGGGAGATGCTCCTTCACTTTGCTAACGTACCCAGCCTTTACGTCCCACCAGTCCAACCAGCTGCCCTTGTTTAGACATTAGAGCTGGTCAGAAATGGGGGGAGAGAGGTTCTCCGTGGAAAAACAATATTTTTTGTCTAAATGTTCCATTAAAATCTTGATTTGTTTGAGGTTTTTGGAGGGAGGGGCCACGGGACAAGGGGGGGGAGCAGAACTGAAAAACTTTGTCAAAAAACTATAATATGGTTTTCTGTTTCAATAGTTTGGGTTTGGGGCATTTGTTTTTCAAAAAAAAATTTTTTTTTAATCATTTTGCTTTGGAAAGCAGATGCATCATGAAAAGTGTCATTTTTGTCAAATACCCAATGTTCTGCCAAAAGAACTGATGAATGAATGTTCTGATGAAAAAGTTTCAACCAGCACTATTCGGCAGATAGTAAGGTGTGCTACCCTCCTTCCCGAGACTCACTTGCTCTTACTAACCAGCCGCTCCTGCCCTTCCCCTACCCTAACCTCTAGCTCAATGACAAAAATTAAGTGCACAACAAACCCAACCTAACTGGTAACTAACAAAACTCTACCAGCCATTGCCATGATCATTCATGTACATGTGATTTCTCTGTGCCCACCCTTCATCTCTTGTGTCTGTGAGCTCTCTAGGGCAGTGACTGTCTCTTTGGCTGTCTTTGTACAGGGCCTAGCACAGTGGGCGCCTGATCCTGCTTGGGGCCTTTGAACACTACAACAACAATCGATAAAAAGTCAGTGTGCCCTGTGTCTGCTCTGGCCACATGCCATCATTCCCTGGAGGCTAGAGTGGCACCATACCCTCTGTCAGGGGGAAATTGAAGGCAATTTGCATGCTGCAACCTTCTGTCCTACCAGGTAATGGATCTTCAACCAGCAAAGGGCTCTAGCCAAGCCCAGGATAGGCTCCAGTCTGCATTTTTCTGGATAGATACTGAGGTGACAACAAGAACCAGCTTGCTGTCAGGTTCGATTTATATGGATCCCTCAAATAAGGAGTGACAAAGATTGTTTTGCATACAACTTTGTTTTACTTGCAACAATCTATACATTAACAATTACAATTAAAAAAGATCACCATCAATTCTTATTTGATACAACAACTTAACTATTTAAAACACAACCACAATTACAAATGTACAATTATATTTACAAAGCTAGCTTACACTATAGGGTTATACTTATACTATTATACTTACACTGCACCAGTGAGATTTGTCAGCAGCAAAGCAGCACTCCAATTCTACTAGTACAATTCCCGGGTTTACATCTGAGTGGAAAATTCTGTCACACTCAGGTTACACATCTGAGTGGAAAATTCTGTCACACTCAGGTTACACAGCCCCACACTCTATACTTAGGTTTGAGTGGCAAGCTGGGGAGAGACAGTAGGTAGATCACGCCTACATGTAGAACTATTCTGTTGTTCTTCCAAAGATACGGGACATCTCCAGTTTACTTCCTGTTTGTGACTATCTTTTATATTTTTCTTCCACACAGCAATATGCCCACTTAGCCAATTAGAAGTTTCCAAGAGTGATGAGGTAATTGGGGACTGCACCCCAAAACAGCGAAACTGACAGAGTGAAACCCGATTTTATTCTTCTTAATTGTCCAGCTGTTGTTTGCTGCTGACAAAGAATCACCCATTGCAATACATGTCTAAACACTATTCAAATGCAGTTTACTGAGTTTCGAGTCACAGAGATTTTGCTGTGATACATGAATGGATACTGTTCAAAGGAAGTTTCTCAGAGATTGATACTATTTAGATGAAGTTTACTGGGTTTGAAGTAACAGGTTTTCCAAAGGCTACATTCTGATTACATTGCCTTTAGTACTTAGCGCCTGCTGACTCCTCCCGGCGCTGGTAAATTTCACAGAGATTTTGTTACAATACGTGGCCGGCCGGGGGTTGATACAAAGCAGTTAGCATTTTACATTTCAGTCCAATGAGTTTATGTTCCTATTAATTTAAAATGGAGTTGGGTCACTTTAGTTATAAAATGAAACAATGTTACAACAGATACATGTTTAATCCTGATAGGACTATCCTAATAAGATTACCTTTGCTTTGGGAGAGGGGGTGGGGGAGGAAGGTATTTTGTGGCAGAGTCCAGTGATCTCTATGACAACCCTTACAATTTGGCCCAGTTCATGTTACCCTCTTACCTCTGTGCTAATTTAAGGTATGCTCAAGTAAGGTTCATTATTTGCAAACTGCATTCGTCAAAATGTTAATGGTGACCACTGTAGCTTTAGACTTCTAGCCAGTTGTCTTCTTCACCCATTGCCTAGATCCTGTACTAAAGATATATTCACAGCCCATAAGAGCTTACTTCTGTGTGTAAGAGTCATACCGACCCCTTCACTCCAAACCAGCATCATTTTTCTTGTTTGAAATCTGATTTCTTTACCTTGTGTGTCAACAGCAGCTCTTCAGAGGTGAAGATGGGCACCTCTGAAAAACAACCTTTCTAGAACAGTGTCGAAAAGAAGGATGTGCAGTGGTTAGAGTGCTGGCTGGGAAGTTGGGAGACGCTGTTTGAGTTCTCTCTTCTACCACAGGCTGTGTGAGAGATCTTGGGCAAGCCGTTTAGTCTTTGTCCCTCGGTTCCCCATCTGTGAAATGGGGATAATAGTACACATAGGGATGTGGTGAGGATAAATACACTAAAGATTGTTATGGGCTCAGATACTATAGTAATGAAGCCACATAAGTTCCTTAAATGCATTAATTTTTCACGGAGAAAGCTATGAAAAGAAAAGTATGAAAATCAGTTCTATTCATGATTGAATATATTTGTTAAGGTACTCGGTTGGGGCCTGAGCCAAAACCCATTAAAGCTAATGGGAAGGCTCCCATTGACTTCAATGGGCTTTGGTTCAGGCCTATACTGCAATAGACCATGTAAGGCCGAATCTTCAAGTCCATGGGAGCCCTCCCAGCATAGGCAATCTAGCCATGCCATGCCAGGCCCATGTTCGGTACTGCATTTGGTGGCTACAATGCCATGGAGTAGGAGGGACTGTAAGTGCTTTGTATTGATACCTGAGGTGGAGTTGTCCTGTGTGTTTGTGTAGGCATTCAAGGATTGAACGATACCCAGAGTGCTTTACAAGTGCTATTAGTGCAAAGTCTTATGATTAATATATTATTCTAGGACTGCAGGATCAGCACAATATCAGGACCAGCCTCTACGTTTCTGCTTTTAGTTTTGATTTTATTGGAGGTTCAAATTGCATCGGACATACTGGCAGGAGATACAAAAGATGCGGGGTAAATATGATTTCAGAATGTTTATCTCTCAGTTTTGAGCCCACCTCTCCACAAAGCTTTGCTGCAGGAACAGGAAAATGTTAGCTTATTGTGATAAAAGAAATATTTCATCTTAGGTTTTTATACTTCTGCCCATCAGCACAGTATCAGAGCTCCTTCTCAGCTACACATTTGGGGTCAGATTTCCAAAACTGTTCAGCTCCCACTGAGACTCTGGCCATTAGGCTAGCCCAACCCAAGTGTGATATATAGTAATCAATATAGAGTAACTTGCAATACCATGGTCAAAGAAAGTTTTTACCACGTTTTTTGGACATGTATTCGTACATATTACCCAGCCACAGTGCTAAAGGTCCTGTATTCATCAGTCTGTGTTTGATTTGCCTACTGCTTATGTAGGGGGTAGCTGAGAATAGAAAAGAAGTGGGGGAAGAAACAGATTTAGTGGTGGTCTATTCACCTGAAAGTGGTGAATAGACACAACTAAAACATGACCAGAGGTAGTTTCTAACACCCAATCAAGATCAAGCTGTATCTGAATCAAACTGGCAAGGCAAGCATTATCTTGAAGAGCCTCCATTGGATTGCTTCCCTTCCTCAGCCTTACAGACATTAGGCCAGATCCCCACGCAGCACAGCTGGCTGCTTTGCACCACACAGATGCAGCACAGCAACTAGAAGGCTCCTCTACTGGGGAAGGTGGGAATTCCCCTAGAAAAGGAGACTCTGCAGCTAACATAAAACCATGATAGCTGGCTCAGTGGCACCTGCACCCAGCTCCCTCTTAAAAGGAGTACATTAGGGGTGTGGAAGAGTGTCTTGCCTTAGGGGACCAACCTAACTTAGAGCATCCCTTAGGTTTCTAAATTACACAGGAAGGGTGGAACACCCTCTCACCCCACAGCCAGCCCCAAGATTGAGGGAGCAGAAAGAAATCTAGAGCCCTTAAGGCCTGCGGTAAACAGAGCTTAGCCAAACCCAAAGATCTATTGCCATTGCCAGCAGATCGCGGGAAGTGCTGATTCCCCTCTATTCAGCACTGGTCAGGCCACGTTTGGAGAATTGTGTCCAGTTTTGCGCCCCCCACTACAAAAAGGATGTGGACAAGTTGGAAAGAGTCCAGTGGAGGGCAACAAAAATGATTAGTGGGCTGGAGCACAAGACTGATGAGGAATTGGGCTTGTTTAGCCTGCAGAAGAGAAGAGTGAGGCAGGATTTGATAATGGCCTTCAACAACTTGAAGGGGGGTTCCAGGGAGGATGGAGCTAGTCTGTTCTCAGTGCTGGCGGATGACAGAACAAGGAAAAATGGTCTTAAGTTGCAGTAGGGGAGGTCTAAGTTAGATATTAGGAAAAACCTTTTCACTAAGAGGGTGGTGAAGCACTGGAATGGGTTACCTAAGGAGGTGGTGAACTCTCCATCCCTAGAAGTTTTTAAGGCCCGGCTTGACAAACCCTGGCTGGGATGATTTACTTAGGGTTGGTCCTGTTTTGAGCAGGTGGTTGGACTAGATGACCTCCTGAGGTGTCTTCCAACCCTAATCTTCTATGATTCTATGATCTAGATTCCTGTCTTGTCTATACCAAGATACAGTACATAGGTCTCAGGACAGGAGGATCAGTGACCTGGGTGTTGCTCCCAGCCATGCTGCTGTGTGACCTTAGATAAGTCATTTCATGCCTTTATACCTCACTAAAATAATTATTTATCTTTGCGGAGAGTTCTGAAATCTACAGGTGAAATGTGTAAGCGCTACATATTTTTCTCAAGCAAATGCTTATAGTAACCTTATTATGGGCAATAGAATACACTTGTAGAGCTGCCCATGGTTTAGAAATGCCAGGAATACTTTGTATATGTGATTAAAGGGGATGAAGGAAGGAATACTAATGAAAAGCCCTGATCCTGCCAGACCTTACACAGGCAGCTCTCCTGTTTACTTGAGTAGGAGTATTGACTACACAATGACTTATGGACGGAACCTTCACTTAGGATTTTAGTCATTTGAGTACAATGATAGAAATTGTATCATTTATCAGGTAAGGTCCCATTAAGTGGCTGACCCCATCTTTTGAAGAGAATGGGAGTGTTACTATTAACATCAGTGACTGAAAGTTTGGGCTCTTAGCTGAAAGATACAAATCCTTGCTAGGAAACAGTGTCTTATTTCCTCGCCTGGTAGAAGAGTCTTAGCTCTGCATAAAGGGGACAAATAAAAGTAAAAGGAAAACAAATTTGATTTTGTAAGTTTAAGAACGTTATGAGAGAAGGATATGGTTGCAAAAATCCAAGCAATATTTAATGGGTGCCACTAGATGTTCTATGTTAAAATGGATCACATCATTGAGTCAAGATGGTACATAAGGAAAGGACTTCAGTCCATTAGAAAACCACTTAATGTTGCAATGATCAAATAAAGATTTAAAACATCCAAAGGCAGTATTTCAGACTTGCATCCTGATAAGGCAAAGATGGATTGGTTTTAATAAATTAAAGACTGTATCACAGGGTACTGGGGATAAACAAAAGCATGTTGTCAGCATCCTGGGTATGAGTTCTGGGCAAGATCAAAGAGAGAGGGTAAAGTGAGAGAAGACTGTTTTTCCTCAGTGACATACTGCCAAGATTCAAGGTATTTATTCATTGATACTCAGGACCACATCCACTTCACAGTCCAGGAGTTAACCCAATAAATATATTGCCCAAACCCAATTTTATAGAAGACACAAGATAAATGATTGTGCCTCACTCCAAAGAGTCTCCTCTGTATCTAAATGATGAAATGATGCATTTAGGCATAACTTGGAATAATGGAACCCAAGTCTATTCCTTATAAAAATGGTAGGTTAAGAAGGGTGACTGTCTTGTCTGTTTAAACTGTATACTCTTTAGAGCAGGACTGCTTCTTCCTATGTGTTTGTACAGTGCCTAGCACAGCGGGGCCCTGATCTTGGCTTCTGGGCGTTACTATAATAAAATAATTATTATGATTAATCTGTCAGATATTTAAAAAATGTGGAGTTAATTATTAACAAGATATATGAGCAAGGGCATATTAATTAAGCATGAAATATATGATGACGTCATCACATGTTACTGTGAGGCACAGGAGCTGCTCATCAGCAATCTATCATTTGCTTGTGATCAAAGAAGACGCTTCAGCAAATTCATACGCACAGTCGCATCCTTTACCTATGCAGTTACTCCCATTGGCTACTTGGGAGGAAGGGTGGCCTTAAGCTTAAGACGCAGCACTAGAACTCGTGTGATCGTGGCTCAGTTCCTGGTTCTATGACTTCCTATATGGCAATGGTCAGGGCATTGAATCTCGGTCTCAGTTCCCCATCTGTAAAAATGAAGTTGATAATACTTCCAGCCCCACTGAAGTGTGGAGGATCCTCAGTGTGGAGGAAAAAACCTAGGGTGATTAGGAATTATACCTATAAATGCATACAGTATTTGCATGAGTAAGGGTTTTGCAGGGTCAGATGATTGTCTTTATTATAGTGTTCGTAACTGCTGGTATCTTGGGCAGAAGTGCTGGGAAATGCAAGTCAGTTCCAGTATTAATATGGCATGTATGTGAATGCAGGGGTGTAAACAGCGTATTTGTTTTTGCTGTTCAGCCGAACTTTTTGTTTCGGTTTGTTCCTTGCAAGTTTTCCATAGCCTGTTTGGTAAAAGGAATGTTTAAAAGGCTCAGTACTGCTGAGTACTTTTAGAAGAAATGGTTTGATCCTTCTGCATAAGAGCAATTCAATACAAGATTAAATTCAATAAAATCAATGGGATATTATTATGCAGGGCAGAGAGGGATAGCTTACAAAGTAATGACTTGCGTATTGTTACCCTGTCTTGCTGGCTAATATAAGTAACTGATTATGTAATAGTATGGCCAGCAAAGTGAGAAGCTTCTTGTAATGAATATGTGGCTGGATGATGAGGCTGTTTCAGTCTCAGAGGCATAACTCTGAGGCTAGATTAAAGCCTTCTGGGAAATGTAGTTTAGTAGCTGGGTGGCCATTTTGTTGCAGGTGTGTTTGTGATTAGTTAGATTAAAGAGTGGGTGTTTTTTGTTGTGGACATTCTGGCAGTAAAGGCCGAAGCCGAATTAACTGATCTGTTCACTGCTTATGTGAGTTAATTAGCAGGTGTTTAAAATGGAGACAGATTTTAATTCTTCTGAGTGGAGCGTTTTGGATAATCTCTTATAAAAAGGGCTGAGCTGACCAGCCAAGACTGGCCAGACACTTTAGTGTTACAGCAAATGCTCACTTAAGGGTGTTAGTGCTCATTTGTGTTATAAATGAGAAGGTAACATCTTAAATTGAGTGGCACTTCTTTTTCTTGTTAATTTTCAGAGTAAAGAGAAATTTGTACAGAATTCTTTCACAGTTCTTCCCTGAGATCTCAAACTCTGGTAATAATTGTCCAGTACAACTAAAATAAAACAGTTTCTCACAGTATGAAGGCTAATGATTGACATTGATACCGCACTGCACTAAGTAGCCCCAGGATTTCAATTTAAAATGGTGATGTTTTGAGGCAGCATAAAATAACAGTTTCACATGCTGCAGGCTAGAAGAGAAAGGGCTGCCAATGGGAGAGAGAGCACGAGAATAATCAAGGGGGGCACGTTTTGAATCTATTGTAGTGTATGTGTAATGGAAACTTGGGAATCTGGGCATGCGTCTTGCAGTAAAATCAATGGGAGTGGGGGGGACTAAGTTAAAGTAGATAATTAATCTAAAAATGTTCTCCCCATGTCAGCCTTGCAGAAGGGGTATGGGGCATGTGCT
The DNA here is from genome assembly GCA_007922155.1 of Mesoclemmys tuberculata. NCBI lineage: Eukaryota > Metazoa > Chordata > Testudines > Chelidae > Mesoclemmys > Mesoclemmys tuberculata. The sequence goes on from ML675609.1 coordinate 50,684,409, forward strand.
CCAAACTGCACAGAGCACCAGGAGCTACTGGGAAATCAGGACCCATCCCAGCAGGTCATGTAAACAACATGCCTCAGGAAACTGGTCTGTGGATCATTATATTACTCTCACCCCAGTACAGCTTCCGGGGAGCAGGGGAAGCTAGAGAATGCCCAAGCTGTTCTGCAAATGCCAAAGGGGGAATCTATGAGATTTAATGCTGCTTTTTAACAGATATCCACTTACAAAACCTTAAGCCAGGTGTATGCCATGGAAAGTCCAATGGAGGCCTGAATGCCAGAGTAGGCATGATGGGGCTTCCATGAGCTTGGGTGAAGAGAACTGTCTGCATGCCATGTTTGCTCTGCTCCCTTCCATAGGCTTAGGGCACTTTGCCTCAATTCTCACTCATTTGTTCCTCTTCAGTCTGTATTACTGGGGGAAGGAGAGACCTTATAAGCATCTATTTTCTCAGTTTTCACGTCTTCCCTGTCAGATCACCTTTTAATATGAAGTTCAGATAGAAATAATGCCAAGGAATCTTCTCCATTTACTCATGCTCACAAAATGAAAGGGCAGATTTTCAAAAAGTGGAGAATCAGATCTGTGCATTAGCAAACCATGCCCTGGTACTCATGAATGCAGGGTCACTTACCACTTAATTAGTCATGCACATGTGTAGCCATGATGATATCTGGTACAATCATGGAGGCACTTTTGCAAACACAACCTTGCTACATAGACTTTGGACTCCAGTTTTGGAAAATATGCCCATTGTGATTTACATTTGTATAAATGTTTTTGATTTCTCTTAACTATTTTTTGTCATGCTAGCAGAGGGAAATAGATGTCACTGAATATATCCCCATCATTTGTTCTTGCTCTGTTAAATTACCTTGCTCTCCTATCCTGGTAGCCTCTTATAAATACCTAAAGAGAGAAGGATTTAGATTATGCAGAAAGTGGCATAGTATAAACTCTTGGCATTCTTCTCCCCAGTTTTCGTTGGAGAGCTCCAGCACGTTTATGCAGAGATCATAATGTCTGTATATGACTGTAGACACACACAAGTGATCAGACATCGGCTGTTAGGTAAAATGCCAATCAAATAGCTATGCTGCAGACTGTAATTTGCAAGATAAAGGCAACAGAACTGGAACACACCAGTTAGGCTATGCATGTGCTTTATTCGTAATATTCAGTTGTGTTGCATGAGGTTTGCATATTTGTGGGATGATAGGAGCTTCTGTTTCATTAGACTTCTAAATTCTGGAATAGACCACACTTATTACAAATATATAACTGGGGGGTTATTGAATATATTTGTAAACTAGCTATAAAGAATTTTTCTTTCATGCCCAGTCAGCAAAGAAAAGAACTGATAGGAACTGCTATATTTAAAATGAAAAGATGCATGCTACAGCAGAAATGTAGCTAGAATCTAACTCTTAGTGCGGAACAGTTACTTAAGGGTCCTGGTCCATGATGGGAGATCCCAGGTGTGACTGCAATGAAAATAATTAATAATAATTATTAACAGGACTATTCTAAGAGTCTGATTCTGATCCCACGCTAGTTTTAGACCTAGGTAACTCCATTGACTTCAGCCAAGTTACTCCTGATTTATCATAGATAAAGTCAGGTTGGAACCATACCTCAAAACTGTAGCCATTGCAAAGATGTTGCTGATCCGTAAGATTGTGCTGCTCATTGGTGGCATGGTTGATGCTAACAGAAGTTTAAGATGTTCACTGCAGATGAGCTCCCCAAAGTTCTGTTTGTTTACCCTAAGCCATCTTAAATTCTTAGCTCTGCAAAACTGGGAACAGATCTTCTAGTGGGTGTTAAAATGCTACTTTTTTCCAATCAGGCTAGAAATACTGTCAGAACAGGTTTTCTTTTGGTGCCTTGCTTCCAGTATCGGTAAACGCCCAGGGGCCTACAAAAGAAAAAATAATTAAGCAAAATTCCCAATTTCAAAAAATATTGGATTCAGGTTTTGCTCAAGAAATGTGTGAAACATGTTTTCAAAATTTAAAATGGGGTCACTTTTCTAGTGACATTTTTAGGGTTGTGAGACAGACAAAAGGATCACGTTTAAAAAAAAGCATGCTGGTAAAGTTACTGCCTGCTTTTGACTCAGCGATGATCAATGCATAACTCTCACGGTAGTGGATCTTTTCCAGTAAATTAGTATGCTGAATGAGCTTATCATGACACACTGAACATATGTCATTAATATTCATTTTGATTAAAAAAAAACAACCCCAGTTTTGATAGTGTCTATGCTCATTCCATTTTATTCTTCTTTCCTCCAGATACCATCCATCACACTGAACAGTCATTCCACTGCACTGTTTGTTCCTAATAAATCTATAGTAAATTCTACAAAGTATAGCAATATCTCTTAAACAAACATTTTGTAGTTATTAAAAATGATGTTTTGATTTATGAAATAAAAATCTAGGATATTTTTGGTATCTCAAAAGAAGAAAATATATGGGGGAAAAAAACAGGGTTATCCAGGTAAAACCTAGATCTATGGCCACTTTAGTGAATCTTCATATTATTTCATGCACTCTGGTCCATCCATCCCTAAAGCATAGACAAAGTAGCATGTTAGATGACTTTGGAATGAATATTCTCCTCGCTGCAATTTTATTATACAAATTTACACTTCTTCTAGGATATCTATCTGTGGTATATGGAGGTCAGGTGTTCCCATATGGAAATTAATCTGCTGCCCTAAAATATTCCCTTAGAGTTCTTAATTAGGAAGTAAGACTGTGTTGTTCCATTGGCAGGAAATCAATCGGGAGTTCTGCTTAAAAACTGGTGCTATTTTATGGTCTCAAGAAAAGAGATAAGGCCTTAGGAATATTGTGAGGTAGTTTTATTGTTATTTAACACAATTTTCAAGGTGGTTTGGTTCTTGGCCAGGTGAAATTCATTTAGTTCCATATGGGTATTTTGCTTGTCTTGGGAATTGGTGATCAGGCCTTAACTATGAATAATTGCTGCTGGATAAAGAAATATAGGACTCACTTTGAAGACGGTAACAGAAAAAGATTAGCAACAACTGCAGGCAGATGAAACTTTTCCTTCTGTGGTGTTTTTTTTTTTTCCTGGTTTACTTTTGCAAATGGATCTGTTTTTTCCAGAAACTTGTCAAGCCTGTGAATAGAGGAAACCTTTCCTTGAGGTGACAGCTTCTGTAGGAAACCAGCTCTCCTTAAAAGTAGGATCAAAGGGATTCCTGTCAACACATATTCTGTTCATTTGTTTTCAGTTGATTCCACTGAAGCTACTGGGGGTTTTACCATTGACTCCAGTGGGACCAGAATTCAATCCTCTATTCTGCTAAAAGTTGATTTTCCTTGAAGAAGAAGGAGAAAAACCATATGTACACACATTGTCCCATAATCTCATCCAGCACATGTTTATTTGTTTCATTGTGGAAACAAATTGTTATAGAAACAATTGGTACTCAGTTTAAATTTTCCATGCAGGGTACTTTGAAAAGAAGCTTTGTTAGCAGCAAGTATTAACACGAGCACATTCTTTATATGCATAGACCCAGACAGTAAGTCAGACTTTTGAGTATAGCTTATCATGTGCTTTTTTTCAGCTCCAGAAAGTTCACGAGCCTTAGTTTGCTTCCAGATATTTTGGAGCAATTAAGAAAAATATTAAACTTGGATGTTTTTATTGTAAAAAAAGAAATATTGTAACGTGGATTTTAGTGTTTGTGAACAATCAGTCATCTGAGGAGGGAGAATAGGACAAGAGGCACTGGGCTTAAATTGCAGCAAAGGTGGTTTAATTTGGACATTAGGAAAAGCTTCCTAATTTTCAGGGTAGTTAAACACTGGAATAAATTGCCTAGGGAGGTTGTGGAATCTCTGTCATTGGAGATTTTTAAGAGCAGGTTGGACAGACACCTGTCAGGGATGGTCTAAATAATGCTTGAACCTGCCTTGAGTGCAGGGGACTGGACTAGAAGCCCTCTTGAGGTCCCTTTCAGTTCTACGATTCTATGATTCTGTGATTGATTGTGTTGCATGGCACCACACTGTAAGGGAACTTCCATGACTTTGAGCATAATCATGTGGAGCAGCTGGAAGCACAGCGCTAGACAAGGAAACAACATGCAGCTTAATCAACATAACTTTGCGGCCAGTATGGCGATCATTGTTCTTCTCCAATTGGTTTATGGAGTCACACGAAGACCCATCAATACAACTATGATTATCAACATCATCCTCTAAATCAAGGTTGTCATTGTCATCACCATCATCTAGGGTTTGTGTGAAATAATTCAAAACAAGTGTTTGATCCAAAACCCATTGGAGTCTAAAGAAAGGCTCCGATTGATTTCAATGGCTTTGAATCCGGCTCGAAGAGAATAAGAGATGGCAATCTTTTATTTAGCCACAGAGTATGTATGCCACTGCATTACCATTGTGTCACAAGTTGCATCTACAGAGATTGCCACTGATGTAACAAGGTACTTTATTCTCTCTGCCACTTTTATTTCTGGCCTGAAGTGTTAAACTAGCTAATAGAGCAGGTCCAACAAGAAGAAGCAAAATTAGCACTCCAATAAATAAATAAATGTATCCCCTTTTGTTTTTATAAAAAAAATTAATGTAGAAATATAGAAAAATTAAACTAATTTGGTTGGAAACGTTCTGCAAAAATTTTACTACATTTTTCCCTTGTTTTTTTCATCAAAAGTCAAAATTTGGACAATACTTTTCATCAAACATTTCAACCCATTTTATTGTCCAGCAAGGCCGTCAGAGCTATAGTCTTTATTTCGGCAAAACTCCCATTGACTTCATAAGGAATGTTACAGTACATATAGTACATGCAGTACACCTGAGAGTCCTGAATGTGACAGTAGTTTTTGTGCTGTTGATCCCTGTCTGCTAGGGACTGGACTGAGGCCACCGGTTCATTTCTCAGTGGCTACCAATAAAGCTATGAAATGGTCAGTTAATGACTTATAGCCTCTACTAGAAGACTGCAAGGTCAGCTGTCTACAAAACCAGCACCATCCATGATCTCATTTTAGATGGAGCACCCTGGCCTTGCCTGCATCACTGAGACATAGTTCAATGCTACCTCCAACCCTAGCTTACAGCTGGTCCTCACAATGATGCTCTGTATGTAACAAGTCAAGACAGACTCCAGAATGCATCAGAAAAAGGAAGAGAGGAGATGGAATAGCAGTCTTCCCATTCTCCTCCAGCCACAGAGGCAGAAGATTTTTCACCCAAGAAACTAAAACATTTTATCTGTGAGGTGAAGGACAAGGGGAACCTGGGACTCCTAGTGCTGTACAGACCTACAGAGGGAAATCCTGACATCGTCCTGGAGGATCTCACAGAGCTGATGCCCGCTAGCATACTGGAATCCTCCCAATTCCTAGTCCTTAGTGAGCTCAACCTCACCTAAACAATCACAATGATACAGTAATACCTGATCTCATGGCCTCCATGGAATTCCCCCAGGCAATTTCTGGACCTAAACATGCAGCCAGACTTATGTCAGATCCTGTCTTTGGCCTAGGACTGGATATTGGAGACATCTCCAACACACCAGTCTCCTGGTCAGATAGTCACCTCATCCAGGCAGTGATCAGAGCCTTTCTTCCTTTCCACCAGGGTAGTGAGCAACCAAAGCTGGTTCGCACTCGAAGACTTCTCAGCTCACTAGGTTTTAAACTTGACCTAGGAGCACAAGCTATCAGATACAAAGCCCGAGTGTCTCTGATGTAGTACTGTGGTATGATCCGCTGTTATCCCATGCTATCAATGCCTTCACCCCAAACTGTCCACTTCCCCCACACGGAATAAGAATATCGCCATAGTTCACGGATGAACTATGCCAGAGGAAGTGCCACAGGCAGAACGTTAGAATGCCAGAAACATTCTGAATCCCTCTGATCAGAACTTTGCAGATGCTATGGTGTAACCTATTTTTACCCTCATGTATAGCCATGGTAAAAGATTTGCAACTTTGCTGGGAATGGGGCTTCAGCTGGCAGCGCTTTAGCGTAACCTTGTCTGAGAATGGATCATACTTGTATTCTATTTTCATATCTTTTGCAATATATATTTTTTCCATCCATGCATACACCTAGATACATCTTTATATCTATAGCTACATACACATGGCAACTCTAATATGTCCTGTCATGGTGTTTGCTTGTTTATAAATCTTAGTAAGTAGACAGATTTTTTTTTTTAATTCCCATTTTTTAATACCATGTTTCCTTGTAACTCACAGTATGTCAACCATTCACATCATGTGTATCTGTAAAGCTGTGCAAATGCTGGCATTTTGGAAGGATGCCTTTCACTGGGTGGAATTCACCCAGCAAAGGGGGTCAATAATCTCCTTATTGTGGGTGAACGTTCTCCACTGAGATTAAGCGTTGTGCTATATTCAGACAACTGTAAGAACAAGTATAAGAACAAGTCTGAAGAGTGAAAGGCTTCCACCTGACTACACACTACACCACTTTAATCCCTCCTTCAGTCATAATCTACTTGACTCCTTGTAAGGAAAGAATATCCTGGCAAACCTGGAGGATGAGTATCCTGTACCATGTGTTAGCTTCCAAACCTTAGATTGCTTCTCAAGTCTCTCTTGTCATATGTGAAGTAGACAGCAGTGTCAAAACTCACTTATTTTAACAGACCAGTGGGTTTCTCTTTCAGATCACACAGCATAAAGCCTGCTGGCAGCCTGCAGTGTTAAGTAGCTCAAGTAACTCACTTCCAATGGAGCGTCAATTGCACTGGCAGTTTTATATGCTGGTCTACAGTATATCCTGTCTCAGCTTTCCTGTGTATATAGAATTTTGTGGAAGTAGCTATGTAATACAGTAATATCGTTCGACTGAATTTCGTTACTCTGGATTCTCATAAATAGATCTTTGACAAGGAAATATTAATTTTTAACTATCAAAACCTTTTCTTCACGGCACTGGTAACCTTTGTGTTTTATTTTTAAAATTACATTGGCTGATACGACACATGCTTTCCTAAAACTGCAACAGTTTTTCATGTCAGCTTGAAGGAATTTATAAGTCAAGTTCAATGGCCCTTATTCTATCCATACTACAATTACCAACATCACAGCTTCTTCATATTGAGTCAACCTGGTCTGACCTTAAGAGATCATTGAGACAGTGGTCTGATTATTTAAAAAGGAAGCCCAAGGTCCATGTACAAATCTATATGCACAGTTGCTCACTAACTTCTTTGCATGCACTTACTAAAATTTCACAAACAATTGCATGTGCAAATGGCTAGTTATTGGCACGCACCATAAGCTGATTTCCAGACACAATTGCACTAATTGTGCATGCAGTTTTACATTTAGACCTCGGCTCGCTCTCTCACTCTCTTTTTCTTAAAACATTTGGTCCAGTAGATGGTGGTCAGCAGCCAAAAGATCTATTGTTTGCTGGGAGTGAGGAAACAGATTCCCAACATTTCTCTCCCAAACTGTGCCTGTGTATTTTAACAAACATGACTGGAATTTATTCTGGACAATTTGACCCCCCCTTCCCTGTGTGTGTAAAGCAACATATACCATTTCTGTTGCCATCGTGCATGTTTTTAACCAGGTGGGGGGATGAGGAATGGAAAAGTTAGACTAACAACATGTTTGGAAGAGGCTCTAAATGTAGTAATTTGTCTACCCGCACTGCAGTGTCCATCATGTGTCCTTTGATATAGAAAAGTGAAAACCACCAGCCCTGAAGAACAAAGTTCTGTTATGGTGAAACAAAATATCCACCACCAACCCACCAGTCTGGAAGATTCGGGGCTTAAAGGTACTTCTAGGGAAATGGGGTCAGATGGCGCTTCTCCCACCTGAGGTTCTCAAGCTCTTGCCTTTCCTGAGGCTGCCATGAAGCGTGCCTATTAGTGTTAATTATGTAGGTGTTTTTATGAAGTGGATGCACATCCACCTGGAGCTAGATGGAAAGCCACAAAGATGATCACAGGACTATAATGTGATCAACACTTACCCAGCTAAAATCTTGGCTAGATCTGAAACCGTGATCTAGAGATGAAAGCTTTCAATATAGTCTAGTCTTCATGCTAGGACCAGAGCATTTTGGTGACTAGAATCTTTCCTCAGGTCCTGCTGCACTGACCAGTGCATTGAGCTCTGCCAGATTGCTCCTGGATAATCACAAAAAGTAAACGCCAAAACCTAACTGCACCATACCAATGAGAAAACAACATGGACCTAATGCTGGGCCCATGTTTATGTATGGCAGTGACCCTTTGATATCAATGGGACCAGTCACATGAGAAAGGCTCGTTGTGAGTGAGGGATGCAGCACTGAGCCCTATCATAAAGAAAACTTTAGGAGAAAAACAGGAAGGAAAGTCCAGGTCTGATCCAAAGCCCATTAAGAATTTTTCTGTTGACTTTTGGAGTGCTTTGGACCAAGTCCAAGGCCTTTATCCTGACAAATTTAATTCTGTGGACACAAAATTAGAATTGTTTGAATTCAGAAGCTGGAATTAAGCCTAATGTTTAAACAGTTAACCAGGATTGGTATGCTCTTTATTATTGTTAATTTTATTATACAACACAGTTTTCTATATCCGTGCATGTAATCTGTACATCATTGGTGCTTAATAACCACTAATAACCATTAATAATTAGTACTGAATATAAATCACCATTATTCACTGAGATTACAAGAGATACCATATAAATATTCAGAAAATATCAACTTCAAAGGGCAAACCTGCTAATAAAAATAATGTACATCACATCATGATCCAAATGCACTATAATATTTACAGTCTTCATTCAAATTCGGTTTTTATGCTTATAATTTACAAGCCAAGACAGAATTGGTTAAATGCAGTGGTTCCCTTTTAGAGTGTGTATCTAGTTTTGATACATAAAAAGATGTATAGTTAGCATGAGAGGATCTTTATTCAGTAAAATTATTATTTCTAATACATGGCACATATATAGTGCTTTACAGGTTCAGAGTACTCAACAAGCATGAACAATGTAAGTCTCACAACACCACTGACTGTGGTTTTCCCTATTTACCATTAGGAAAAGTGATAGAGGTGAGGTGACTTGGCCAAGGCCACACAGCAAGTCAGTGGCAAAGCTGGAATTAGAACTCAGGACTTCTAGGGTTCCAGTTCCAAGATTAGTCATGTTAGACAATACTGTCTCGCTAATAGTATACTAATAGCTATGGTTCATACGTTGTTCATACAGTCTCAGGTTTGTTGCATGCATTCCAACAAATAACTATCTCAAGAATAGAAACTGTGATTAGCAGTTGAATGTTATAGATGAACACCATAAACATATATACATTATGCTGATTACAAAGAGATGAAAGGATACAAATGCTGACTCTTAATACCGGGAACTGATTTACAGTAAAATGCTTCACTGTGAAGGACAATGAAGTTTCTAAAGCTATGGTATTTATGTAACTTTGAATTCAAATATCCTGTTCCCAACTGGAAAAACATGTTGAACGTTATAGAAGACATATTATTCTCAAGGTAACAAACTTTGGGCTAGATCCTCAGATCTGGCTGAGCAGTGAGTGAGGAGATAAAGGCGGTTAAGCCATTTTTCCATTTCTCTGATCCCGGAATCAGTTTGGCTCCATGTGTAACTTAAAGCAGCCTAAGACTCCTATTAGTCACATCAACTGAATAATCAGCTAGTGGCTGCTCTGTCAGCCAGAGATCACCAGAGCCCAGTATATTCCTGCCATACCTGATAAGCTGGAGCAGAAAGTGGGTGCCATGGAGCCAGGAATGCTGGCTGGCTTTGGGTCACCCGGGGATTCCCCTACACACAGGGAAACGCCAGCTACCCATGTTGGAGCAGTTTTCTGTCTGTTTTGCACTGCCTGAACACTACAAAACAACTGGATGGGGGAGGGGTTTTGAGAGAATTTGGCCTTTTTTGAGTTCGATTACATTGCCCGTTAAGAAGCTTAGATGTGTTGGAGTCCTGAATGAACAGCTAATTGGGTACATACCTTAATCATGCTTAATTATCTCAGGCCAAGTTCTGCCACTGGAAATCGGGCAAATGGATATGTGCGTAACGGGGAGACAGAGCCACTGTCTAGTTCTGGTGAACAAGAGCTTAGCCTTAGCACTGCTTTTGCAGGGTGCTGTGGGGAGAATCATAATTTGGTGCTTTGGGAGGCAGAGAGGAAAGACGGCCTGTAGGAAGACAGAGCTCATAAGACTGAGCTGAATCATGGCTGGGGGAGGTGTTTTAAAATGTCTGGTTTTGTGTTTGTTTTTTTCTGGTTACAAACATTATCTCTTGAGGAAAATCCTTGCTGACTGCATCCTGTGTCTAATTTTTGTTTTTGTTTTTTGAGGCCTTCTGCCAGTTTACAGATGTTCCTACTAATTTCAGAATGAGTAGAGCTCATATAAATGAGGGAGAAATATGGCCTCGCCTAAGCCTTCCATAAAGCAGAGAGATTGCAACTGCCAATTAATGACTGAGAGAGATGGTGGCTATTTTTTAAATGGATATTTCTCATCCTGTGTTGATGTCTTCTGACTAACATATGAAATCACCTTTTTGTACAAGCAAATCAATCGGTTTTGGCCCAGCTTAAAAGCAATAATGACTATTTCTATGCCAATGACAATATAGAGGGAAAAAAACAAGAAAAAGTTGGGATGTTGCAAGTGAATATCACCAAACCCAATTGTTGTCAAAGTGATAAAGCAAAAATAGAAAGCCTCCTCAAAATCCAAGTGGCTTTCCCAACGTGGAAGAATGACTGCTGCACAGGAGATGTATGCAAAGACAATTAATGCCATTAGCAAGATGGGCACATCTAGCTTTTCAAGCTCCTTGCCTATTTTGTCAAAGTTGTCAATAACATGGGTCATCTTCCCCGAATCTAGTTCGGGACATGAGCTCCATCTTTCAAATTTGTTAGTTCTTGGTGGCATAAGGTATTGATTTTCTCTTGCAATTAGTATTTCAAATATTTCAGCATTTCGATATTTCAGTGATTTCCTTTTAATGGAGGATTGGTTTTTCAGCACTTCCGTGATACTTAAAGGTTCCTGGATGACTATTTTGTGTTGCATAAGCAACGATGTTCCAGTTTTTATATCATTGTTTTTCTTGCAGATGCATCCAGAACACAGTTTAGATGGCTTAGAGGCTAACATTTTTGACTGAAGTTTTCTGAATTCATTGTAAGACTTGGATAAGATAGTTGCAACGATGTCTCCCAGGTCTGTCAGAACCAAGAACATCAGAGGTATACCAAATAAAGCATAAAGCATACACAGATATTTCCCAGACTTTGTTACGGGGTAGATATGGCCATAACCTAAAACAAAACAAAAAAAGAACACTGCAATTTATTTTATATTCAAAACTTTGAACTTTTACTGCTGTCAGTTTTAAGGTGATATTTTAGTCAATAGTCTGTATGGTTCTTTTTAACATTTATCTCACTCCTTTTAAAAATTTAATTTTAAAACTTCTTAGGCTGTTTGTACCCGGGTATGATTTAGAGCAGAATGATCTTCACTGTATTCCTTCTGAAAGAACATATACACAACCCATAAAACCTGAAAGCAGAGAATTTTGCATATGATAACTCGTATGTAGAAATTGACCCAGAATGGAACACCAAATCAAAACTCCCTGAAGTTTGATAAACTCAGATCTGAATTTTCCAATTAGTTCATAGGCTCTGTTTAATAGGTTGGAACAATGAATCCCAACAGCCTCAGACTTTTTGACTCAGGCCTATTGTTGCTTATAATTGTCACTGTCAGTGATTTGAAAATCTTACAGTTTGTTAGATCTGACTTTAATGGCAAGTACTGTATTTAACATATGGGCTTTAGGGGACACACATTTTCTCCATTGCAGAGCATGGCTGGAAACTAATAATATTTTATTTTAGTGATCTAAAAAATACAAATAGCAAACATAGCAAATGCAGAAGCATTATCAGTCATCCACTGCCAATTAATCATTTTAAGTAACAAAATGGTAGTGCAAGATATATAACGGTAAATTAAATTAGGACCTAGGGCTCCTTTCTTACGGTTATGCCATGGCTTCTTTGGATGTGAAGACAAAACCCTAAGTTAATGCGTTTCCATTTACGGAAAAGATAATAGAGAGAAATTGTATTAAAGCTTTAATGGATGTTCTCGTCTTTGTCCTCCAAAAAGGCATAAAGAATCCTTTTTTTTTTTTAAAGTGTTTTTTTCTTCCTTGGACAACACTGTTTTGGGGGCTGTCTTGAAGATTATTAACCCAAATGCTGGAGGCACCTTCATTCTTCATTGCCAGGTTGCCTTCATTCTTACTAAAGATAGCTATCGTCTTTATGTTCTAATCCAGCCCCCACCACTAATTCAGTATGTGTCCTTTGGCAAATTATTTATCTTGTGTGTCTCCGTTCCCGCATCTGTGAAATGGGGATGCTAATTCTTACTCTGTAGTAAAAAATGATCTAACAAAGAGGAAGATTAACAGCCATGGAAGGGTGGAAAGGGATAACCAAACAAAATTGCCTAATTGAGAGGGAAGAAGTCTTTAACCACACAATTTGAGAGCTTGAAACTGATTTCTTAATTGCAGAATTAAATAGGGAGGCGCATAGCTGAGGTTATACGTGAGGATGAATTCTGAGTACAAGCACTTTTAGAGACAAGGTTGTTCTCATTGTTTGAAAACTGTGGGTTCTGTTATATCTCATGCTGAAGGATAATATCAGGTAACTTTTCATACCCATATTTAGATTAACTGAATTTTGGTCAGTTGAATAAATACAGGTTTTAGCTGGATATCAGACCAAGTTACCTTCTTTAAAAAAAAAACCACATACCATAGAAATCTTCTCATCTCTGTCCCTTTCCTTGTTAACCTCCCTGGATTGCTGGCTGCTGCCTCTTGACCTTCCCTCACAAAAGGTGGTGTTGGTCATTGTATCAGGCAGACAAATTGAATGGTTCTATTTGAAAGACTTAGTGTCGCTGTCTGTGCTAGCCAACATGTGAGAATGGTGTGAAGAAGAACAGCAGTAGTCCTGGGAGTTAGCATGGAAAGTAGCATCCGGTAGTGTTGCAGGGAAGGCACTAGAACAGGACATTTTTGTTTGTATCTAGGTCATTCGTCTGCCTAAACCTGGAGCTGGAATGGAAGATTTCAGGAGTACTTTTTAGAAGCTTATCTATTGGCACATATTGGGAATGGCTAAGCAAGAGATGGTTAATTATAACACCTAACATTTATATCACCCTTTTCAACCTAAATAACTGTGAAGCTCTTTACAATCAGATCTCCTCCACCAGGGTGGTAGGCAACACCCAGAGTAACACACAAAAGTGGGGCAGGTAAGAACACATTTTGGCCAAGACAGTAGAGCAAACTTGTATTTTTTACCAAAAAAAGTTGCATTAAATCATTATGACCATGTGTGTATGCAACTGAGCATCTAATTGCATATGCAGTTACTGTCATCTAAGTGCTGGAATACATTAGAAGATGGTTACAGAGCTCCGGATAACATTTTGACCCGGATTACTCACTGCAAATACATTTTGTTCTTTTGTGAATTCATTGGATGAAACCCATGAGTTAAACACAGTCATTAGTGTCAAATGTTAATTGTCCTTTACCTCAGAACTTACCCACTGTTGTGAACACAGTACAGCAGAAAAAGAGAGACCCAAGGAAGGACCATTGTTCTTTTGGATTGTCAAACGATTCCAACCTAGCTTTGGTGAGCAGGTTAGGGGCTCTTTCCTTAAATATCTTCTCGTTTTCTGTCATGTTTTCTGTTACAATAACAAAATAGTATGTGATGACTGCTTCAAGACTCTAGGCCACACCATCAGCCACTATCAATCAGCCTAACTCCATTACACTGGCTGAGGATGTGGCTGTCTTACTTTAAAAGAAGAACATATCCACACACAAACACATCCTTTCCCACGCTATAAGTAGAATCAGGCTAACAGCTGTGAAGAAAGAGAGAGAGAGAACGGGGAGGGCTGATAGATGAACACGTATAATATTAAAACAGGAGTACAGAGAAACGGGGTAATTTTTAAAAAGAGAAAGATAGAAGATATACCAAAGAGAAAATAATACAAGATTTTACATCCGTGTCTCTCAGTGTCCTGCTCTTTTCCATTAGGCGCTTGGTTTATCTTTCTTCTGATTGAATGAATGAACAGGGGAGAGGGGGAGGTGAAAGGGGAAAAAAGTGCAACCAGCATGGTCTTTTACTTAAGAAAGTAAAACAACTTGTAATTAGAAGGTAAACAGAAAAGTCTCCATTTGTGGTCTACTGCAGAGGCCCATTGCCCCTACCTGTGGCTAAATACCAAAGGCATTATCTCAAGCAGCTACTCCGATAGCCTCTTTGGAGTGTGATTTACCCCCTATTATCCCTCCCTGATAAAGATTGCTTCCAAAGTGGAGTAAATTCAGTTGGAAAAAGGCACTTGTGTTCTGGAATAAGAGTGTCCGTAGAGGGATTATACTGAAATAAATAGCTCTTTTGGAATAATTATTCTGGAGTAGCTATTTTGGTAAGATTTTAAGTGTAGACAAGTCCTTAAAAAGAGCCAGTGACCATTCACTAAAAGTTCCTTATCTGCTTAGTTTACTGTAGACAATGAATAGGTGCCTCCACCCCAGTCCCCACCACCCTCCATTTCTTCTTTGCCATCCTGACATCATATCCCCTATACCCATGACCCACCCTTCACATAAATAATGACTAGCTTTTCTTTGACTCTCTGAACTGCTGTTATGTTTTGCTAGGCAGTAGGGTTACCTCCTAGCGCTGCGTGGCTAGAGGGGACCCCAGGAGGAATGAAGGAAACTGAGCTGAGCTTGTTACAATAGCTAAGCAATCTGTCACTCTTCAGCTATCCAAGCTAACTTTAAATCTTTCCAGTGATACGAGAAAAAGAGACGTAGATAAGCACTACAGAAATCTCTTCAAATGTTCACAGAGGGATTGTGGAAATTTGCAGCCTGGAAATCCTAATTAAAGCAAATAAATACACTCTAAACATAAGGAAAAACTGCTTCTGAGCGTCACCTCCATTATTTTGAAGTATATATTCCCATGTTAAGAGATCTCATTTGAATGGCAAAGGGAGCAATAAGCTAAAAGTCAT
The DNA here is from genome assembly GCA_007922155.1 of Mesoclemmys tuberculata. NCBI lineage: Eukaryota > Metazoa > Chordata > Testudines > Chelidae > Mesoclemmys > Mesoclemmys tuberculata. The sequence continues at coordinate 50,699,609 of ML675609.1, forward strand.
TTTTCTATTATTTTCTATTATTGCACATACCTGTTAAATCTTTTGAGAGGTTCCACAGATCCAGCATAAAATTCCTATATGCTTCACTTTCATTCCAGTTCCTGTTACCCTCAATGTGAGAAAACATAACCGCCCCTAGCAAAGCATAGATCACTAGAGAACAGATGAAGCAGGCATGAGGAAAAACTGCCCAAAACAGTCTTGAGCATATCCTTTTGTCTTGCTGGGGTTGAGATCTTGGTTCCATCCTCAATTCTCTGTCAGGAAAAAGCAGTTATAGCTTTTACAACGAGGAAGGGAGAAATCTCTGGCATTTCAGTGAGGTCGCTCCCATCTGAGAAATGAGAAATGCTTTATGTGCTTTCAGAAGCCAGGACTTTATAACTGAACACTGTAGTACTGTCCCAATGGACCCTGGAAAGAGCCCACGACTAATCAAGTCTTAAAATATCTGTCAGATGATGATACACCATGCTATAGCACTGAATTACTATTGATCAGGGAGAGCTGTAATGCACACAGATGACCAGCTACTGTATGTATCTATTGGAGTCAATTGCAGTTTAAAGTTTCTTGTTCTTAGCTGCAGTGTTTGCTTTTCATTGACACAACGGATGCAAATTTCCTAGTTACAGATGAAAAGCCACTCAGGGTAGATAAAGGACAGGTATGTAATGTGGAACATTCCACCCAGAATGAAGGGAGCAGACTTATGATTTATCAGAGGCAGACAGTGCTGGGACTCTACCATTGTACTAATGGTCATTCTCTCAGGGCTGCGGAATAATTCCGTGTCTCCTACTGATGCATTAGGTTGCTGTCTAGGCAACCTTATTGTAAGGCATTGGGCCGTCCACCCTTGTCCATCTGGGAGGGAGGCCATGCCCCCTCGCTACGGTGCTTCTGTGGGTTAGATGACCCAAAGGGGGGAATTAGCATTCAAAGGGCTCTGGCCCCACAGGGAGAGGCAGGCTGTCAGGTGGTCTGTGCGCTCCAGCCCCTAGGGCAGGGGGCAGAGCAGGCAAGAAATCTGTAGGCTCTGACCCTTCAGGCAGGGCATAGCAAACAAGCAGTTTATGGACCCCACCCACAGGCTGGGTGGGGTAATGAAGCAGTCTATGGCCCCAGGTCCTCAAGATGGGCAGGGCAATTAAGCGGTCTAGGAGTTCCCAAGCAGGGGGTGAGTACTAACACAGTCTATAGGCTCACAAGTGGGGGATGAGCACCAACACCTCCTGGCCTATGATGAGATGGCTGCCACCCCAAGGGTGAGGTTGGCATCAGGGAAGGGCTGGGGTACCCAGCCCCACCCTACTCCACTGGGTCCCAGTCCAGGGCCCTCCCAGTGGTGGAGCGTTCCGCCACCGGGTCAGCGGGGCCCCAGCTGAAACGTGCTGACATGGTATCTGACACACCACAAGCAGACTGTTTCTGGTTCCCCTGGGCTACTTCCTACCTGGAGTACCTGGGCCCTCGGGGTCGTTGTCCATCTCCCTGGGGTAAACAGCAAGAGGTAGCCCCGACAGTTCCTCAGTGTCCCAGGTGGGCAGCAGTTCTGGCAGCCTGTCAGTGTTCCAGGTGGCAGGTGGGCTCCGGTGGCTCCTCGGGGCCCCAGGCAGCATGCACCTCTATCAGTTTCTCCTGGTCTCTGGTGCTGCTGCAACAGTTGGGCTTGGGCATGAATGGCAAGGGAGAGCCATTCTTCTCCAGCAGCTCCCCGCAACTGAACTAGAAGGCTTGCCTTTTATACTTCACAGCATCACAGAAGATTAGGGTTGGAAGGGACCTCAGGAGGTACCTAGTCCAACCCCCTGCTCAAAGCAGGACCAACCCCAACTAACTCATCCCAGCCAGGGCTTTGTCAAACCGCACCTTAAAAACCTCTAAGGGTGGCCTGTCTCACCTTTCTGCTTCCGGCAGGGCAGGCCAGGATGTCCTGGCTCCGCTCACCAGGAGGTGGGTGGGAGTTCCTCTCTGTCCATCTCTGAGGAAGGCCACGCCTCCACACTACACTTATATTTGTTATTTTCTTTAATTGTAAAGGATTTTGTTTGTGAGGGCGAATCATGAAGTCCTGCCCCAGTTGTCACTCAATCTTTATTTAAGCAAAACTCCCACTGACTTCAGTAAGTAAGAATTGAGTTACCCCCATGTTAGTGATGTTTTGGAAACACATTCACCTTCAAAACCAAAACTCTCCCTCTGAGCCATTACTCTGAGACACTGAAAGTGACAAGTGCTATTACTGTCCTTTGCTATTTTAGCAATGAGGGTAACTAGAACAGGGTGCCAAAGGATGTAGTGAATTTTCCATCTCTAGTGAAACTTTAAACAAAGCCTGGAAATGCTCTAGTACACCAATAAGATACTGAGCTAGTGGCAGGTAAAACGTGCCCATTGCTATGAAGGAGAGCAGACTAGCTGATCATAATTATTCCTTTGGCCCTAAAATCTGTAGGCTAGATCCTCAGTTGTGCTTCATAGTGGAACTCCAAGGTGTGGTGTGTGCAGTTTGGCCTACTTGATTAGGGAAGCAGGGACTGGGAGCTGCATTCTGGTCTTCAGCTGGCTTTTCAAGACTTAATCTCTGGTAGGACAGACTGCCCTTTACATGAATGACTGATTTTATTTATTTATTCATTCATTCACTGAACCAGTGTACCATTTTTAGGCACTAGACCTGGAAATCCTTTTTGCTGTTTAATCTGCTCTTTTTGGTCTGACACAAATGCACCCTTAAAACACATGACAATTGCACATGAGCATATCTTGTAGTTCGGTTTTAGTTAGCAAAAGAGCCCAAAACATTTTCACATCCCAGGATTGTAATCATGATCATGGCATGACTTGTCATATGAATTTTGTCACCTGCTTCTCAGATTTCAGCCTTAGTCCTATTAAAAATATGCTGAACCCTCCAGTCCCACCGATATTCAGTAGGACACAGATTGCTTCACAATTCCCAGGACATCCTCATCCACTTCCAGTTTCAAACTCAGAGTTTGCAGCAATGAGAGAATTTGATAAAAAAAATATTCAGTAAATGATTTTTACATTAGCTGCTTAATCGAAAGCATTTCACACTTGCACTGTGTTACATATTGGGCTCAAATGCCTAAAAGCAAACTGTGATAACCACAAGCTAGTCCAAATTGAGTAAATGCTAGTTGAACTGAGAGAGATTTTTGCAGTCTGCATTTCCTTTTCATATTAATGGACTGCAAAACTTAAGCATTTGCTAAAGGTCATTTCTGAATGCCATTTCTTTCATTAGTGCAGATACACATTGCTCTAGAGATGACACTTGAAAAGGTTTTTGGACAAACCTGAAAGATTTAATTAATCCAATACCAATAAATGTGTATTACAATTTGTTGTTCATCTGGGTTTCTTTGATTACAAAAGTTCAAATTATAAAGTTCCTTCTTTGTACACGGAGATGCTTTTAGATAATCAATGATAACTCTTCCTGCATATAACCAGCCATTATTTTGTCAATGGATCTGCTATTTAAATGCTCTTCAATCAAACTCCATTACATTCAGTGTACTGTACTTTTAAGTATTAAATGCTCCAGAATCCAAGTCCACATAACACATTTAGCCAGGTTCAAGCTTTTTCTTTTTTCAACGTGTCTGATGCAAATGGTAGGAGAGTAAGTATTTTATAGGAATTATACAAAGACCGATTATTGCTCTCCTACCGTGTGCATGAGGCACTGACTCCAATGGAAATTGTGCCTGAGTAAGGATGGAAAGCCTTGTCCTGCAAAGACCTAAGCACTCTCAAATCAATGGGAATTGAAAGTACTCAGTATCTTGCAAAATTCCATCCTAATAAAGAGTGGAAGAATTGGTTTGTTTTTGATAGGAAATGAACTGCAGTATTCAAAGCTCCCCATTCGTATGAATAGCTCTATATACGGACGTGCACTTTAGGGTGGTCAGCTCCAGTCAGCATTGACATTTTAAAATGTTAATTTGGCAAGGTCTGCTTTCTGTAAACTAATTTGACTTTTTTATGAGATTACAAGTTTGCTTGATAAAGGTATTAGTGTTGATGTAATAGACTTCTGTAAGTCATTAGAGTTGGTACAACACAATATTTTGGCTAAGAAACTAGAACAATACAAAATCAACAAGGCACAAATTAAATGGATTTAAAAACTGGCAAACTGATAGGTATTGTGAACAGAGAATCATCACTGACGGGATGTGTTTCTTGTGGGATCCTGCAAGGATCCGTTCTTGGCCCTGTGATTTAAACCTTTTTAGCAAGGGCCTGGAAGAGAATGTAAAATGATCATGGATAAAGTTTGCAGATGACACAAAAATTGAGGGAGTGATAAATAATTAAGAGGACAGGTTACTTGCTAAAGAGTTACCTGGATCGCTTGGTAAGCTGAGCTCAAGCATCTTAATGTGGCTAAATGTATATGTATGCATATAGGAACAAAGAATGTAGGCCATACTTGTAGGATCAGAGACTCTATCCAGGGAAGCATTGCCTCTGAAAAGGACTTGGACTTGGGGTCCTTGGGTGTATAATCAGCTGAACATGCGCAATTCTGTGGCCAAAAGAGCTACTGTGATTCTTGGATGTATAAACGGGGGAATATCAAGTAGGAGTAGAGAGGTTATGTTCTCTCTATATCTGGCACAGGTGTCACTGATACTGGAATACTGTGTCCACTTCTGGTGCCCATAATTCAGGAAGGATGCTGATAAATTGGAAGGGGTTCAGAGAAGAGCCATGAAAATGATTAAAGGATTAGAAAACAAGCCTTATCATAAAAACTAATAGGCTTCAATCTGTTTAGCTGATCTGATGGTTGTTAGGTTGCTCATGACTGAGAGTCACCTTGTTACTTCCCTGCCATCAGCTAGAGAGAGAGTGCACCAGCTAGAGAGAGTCCTGCTTTGAGCAGGGGATTGGATTAGATGACCTCCTGCGGTCCCTTCCAACTCTAATGTTCTATGATTCTAAGTTGAAGCTAGACAAACCTAGGCTAGAAATAAAGCATCATTTTTTAACAGTGAATGTAATTAGCCATTGGAACAACCTACCCAGGGTTCCGGTGGGTTATCCATTACTGGGAATTTTTAAATCAAGACTGACTGTTATACAGGAGGCCAGTGTAGGTGATGACAAAGGTCCCATTTGGCTGTGTAACTTAGGATCTAAGAAATGCATGGGTTTCTGCATTAAGATCCAAGGGAATGTTTCTGGGTCCATGTCTGAAAAAGAGAGGTCGAGGCAGTAGGCCGCATGCACCCAGAAAATACCTCTTGTCAAGCAGGGACTCCCCTTGATAATAGTGATCTCCAGACACCCCTTGCAGTGGAGACCCCACTCTCTGGCTTTGGGAATTTAACCAGAAATCATTCCAATTTCATTATCAGTATAGACAATTTTATCAGCAACAATCACCTTGATCCGCAACAGACCGATTCACAATCCAGCTTGCTCCAGCTCTAGTCTCTCTATGGAGTGCGCTACGAATGTTGACTTAGTGTCTCTGCTGCATTTGGCATCCACTCCCGTAGTCCCGGTGCTGGCCTAGACTTCTCTTGCTGGATTTTAATTGCCCTTGTGTCTGATCCCTGGGTTGATTCCTCAGCTGTGTGTTCCAACTGTACTGCTCCCTACTGGCTCTCTCTACCAGCCAGGGACATGCCCCGAAATTTAACTTCGATCCCTTTTGAACGTGCCCCCGACTGGCCCCGGCAGGAGCTCACTCTCCCCTCCCCCCCCCACTTTCCACTGTGGCCCATGGCTGGGTGAAGCTCGCTCTCCCCACCACCATCACAGTGCCAGAGATGTTCTGTGCCCCAACAGTTATTGTGCCCCTGATTGGCCCCCCTTGTGCACGCCCCTGCTACCAGCTGCAGCAACATACAGTCCCATGCTACCTAACCATGCGAGACACAATGGGAGGAAGGGAAACAGACCATGTGCACCCAGAAAATGCCAATCAGTGTGCCCTCCTCCCCCAATGAATATGCAATGGGAAAGGGAGTAGTCCACTGGAAAGAGCTAGTCAGTCATCTGCCCCTGAAATCATTGGCAGAGTGGAAAACCACTAGGCATTTCACAAAAAAAATAGCATTAGATTGGAGGAAAATATAGCTGCAACCACTGGCATGGGATTGGTGACAGAGACATAACTTGTTCCCATCCCGCCACACACCTTGTTACTGGGATTGTTACATTAATGCACTGTCACTTCCTCACTGGAAGGAAGCCCAAGGCTTTTGCAAACAGGAGTTGTTTCTCTCCTACATCCTCTGATGCCCAAATTGTCTGCGTTATAACTGCACCTCCTGCCTTCTTCTGTTCACTAACTTGAACCCCGTTCTTAATTAGTTCAAGAAGCAATAATATCTGCCATTGGCAGATGCAGTGCAGCAATTCACACCAGTGAATGTAAGATTTATTGCTGGTAATTGGGTGCAAGCAAAGCAAAGCAAAGCAGATGGCATTACTAAGTGTACTTGGTTCAGTTATTTGGGTGAGAAATTTTAACTATGCTTCATGGAACAGTTACACACATATGGGTCAATACGGTGATGGTAGTGTTGGTAACACGAGACCGCACTGCAAGTTTCTACTAATCAAACATTGCTGAGAAGTAACACAGGAGCTCTGGGTTTCCAGATAAGCGAAGGGGATTAGCGTGGTTCTACTAATAGGCACTCTCTTAAAGCTCAAGTCACTGCAGAATTAATGCAGTGAACAGAACGCTAGTGGAGAGGAGAAAAGCTCAGTTCAGCAGTTGCATTTTGTAACAAAGATACTTGCCCCCAAAGATATGAGAGAGCTGTTTCTCTGGAATTTGTGTTTGGATAGCACTTTGAACATGTGAATATGCAGTAAGCTATTTGAACAGAGGCGGCAATTTTACACTATTTGGGTTAGCCAAAAACCTAGGTCAGAAGGACAAATCTACCCCCATCTCTTGGAAAGGGATCTTAATTCTTATTATTATTATTGCTGTGACACCATGGGCATATGAAGTTTTAAATGGAGATCCCAAAACCTCAGACATTCCTGAGGGATATTGTGGGATTCACTGCACCCCTAATGTCCAGCATGTTGGAGGCCAATGGAAAAGCATCTCATCAGACTATTGGATTATGAAGGGTTTCTGCTTTATATGATGGCCCTAGCACGAGGCCTATGCACCAGTTCATTTCCACCGAGCCCTCAAAATCGGGCTTAAGTGATATGTGGGCGTGTGCTGGCTCTCTGTGCACGTTGAGCTTCACCCCAAAAGGAGACTATCCATAAAGCCATGGGCCAGCAGCAGGGTTCATTTCTATTAACTATGTAAATCAGTGCTCATTTCAAATACAGGGAAGGAACTTTTCTCTCTTTTTCTTTTTTTAAGCCAGAGGGTAAAAAAAAAAGTTTCATCCAGCACTAAACAATTTTTTTTATTGTTATTTATTTGTATTACAGTCATGCCGGGGAGGCCCAGTCATGGATCAGGGCCTCATTCTGCTAGGTGCTGTACTACCACAGAATAAAAAGCTGGATCCTACGACAAACTAAGTGGTAGATAGCCTGGAGAGCAGGGATAGGACACAGAGTGCCCTAGACAAATTGGAAGATTTGGCCAAAAGAATTCTGATGAGGATCAACTAGGACAAGTGCAGAATCCTGCACTTAGGACAGAAGAATCCCATGCACTGCTACAGACTGGCAGCGACTGGCTAGGCAGTGGTTCTGCAGAAAAGGACCTGGGGGTTACAGTGGACAAGAAGCTGGATGTGAGTCAACAGTGTGCCCTTATTGCCAAGAAGGCTAACGGCATATTGGGATGCATTAGTAGGAGCATTGCCAGCAGATCGAAGGAAATGATTATTCCCCTCTATTCAGCACTGGTGAGGCCTTATTTGGAGTATTTTGTCCAGTTTTGGGGTCCCCACTACAAGAAGGATGTGGACAAATTGGAGAGAGACCAGCAGAGGGCAACAAAAATGATTAGGGGGCCGGTGCACAAGAAACAAGATTTATGAAAGGTTGAGGAAACTGGGCTTGTTTAGTCTGCAGAAGAGAAGAGTGAGGGGGGATTTGATAGTGGCCTTCAACTACCTGAAAGGGGGTTCCAGAGAGGACAGAGCTAGGCTGTTCTCAGTGATGGCAGATGAAAGAACAAGGAGCAATGGCCTCAAGTTGCAGTGGGGGAGGTCTAGGTTGGATATTCGGAAAAACTTTTCATTAGGAGGGTGGTGAAGCACTGGAATGGGTTACCTAGGGAGGTGGTGGAATCTCCATCATTAGAGGTTTTTAAGGCCTGGCTTGATAAAGCCCTGGATGGGATGATTTAGTTGGGATTGGTTCTGCTTTGAGCAGGGGGTTGGACTAGATGACCTCCTGAGATCCCTTCCAATCCTAATCTTCAATGATTCTTAGTGCTTGCACTCACTCCCAAAAGCAGCTGCCATCAGTACATCAGAATAGGTTGGTTTCATAGTTAAGAGTGAGAAGTTCCCCTAACAGCATTATACATTTTTAATTTATGACACTGCCCGAGATGTGTGTGACTCTTTCCAAACATTCCAGAATGGGTGATCATTGTCTGAAGGAGTTTACAATCCAAGGACAGACAGAGATGTGGTTAGAGGTCCAACAATAGACCATTTTCATTCAAATCACTGCAATTCATCATAAACAGCACAACAGAAGTGAGTCTTCAAAAGGGACTTTCATGTGGACAGGATAAAGGAGCCGTGCAGATGGAAATCCCTGTCTCATCAAAAGATGACCAGACCCCCCTCCTTTCTGAACATCTACTTGAAAAATATTCTGCTCTGCCCTATAGTGCCTCCATTTAATGTTACGCTCTGTGAACATTGCTTTTAGGTGAATTATTGATGTCACTTATTGATTGATTTCTCTAAAGTTGCCGTAGAGAGAAACTGCAGAGTTGCATATTGCTAGGAAGTGCTTTACAGCAGTGTTTTAAGGAGCACATTTCCATAGTTCAGTGAGTGGTACCGTGTCACTGCTATGTACGTTCCTTTAGCGTTCAGTGCAATAAACAGAAAGGTCCGAATCTTTTGTCTGGTGCGTGGCTGGGCATCCAGGATCTCTGTGGATCAAACGAGGAAAAATCCCATGGCACCACTATTCTGGCCTCTATGAGCTAGATGCCCATTATCTCCCCCCCTCCGCCCCCAGAATGGGGAAAGCCTAGAGAACCAGACAGTGCCAACCCCTGTCCCCAAACATCCACTCCATGGTAGCATACAAGGGGTCCCCATGCAGCTGGCCTCTGGGCCACACATGCGGTGGACTTAACCCAAACCCTGTCCCTACCTGCACACCAGTTCTGCTGTGAGTGGAACTGTCAGTAGCTATAAAGGCTGGTTCCTCAGTGTCTCTGATCTTAGGGATTCATGCCTAAATTCTCTCTGGCTATTGTCTTATACATTCATAGGAAACAAAATGATTTTACAAAGGCTTCTTACACCCAGGGTTAGTCTTGAGTTGGAGAAACAAATAATGTGTAGCATCCCGAAACCATCAGCTTAATGTGCAATTAAAATCTGTCTTAAAATATGCACAGGGCATACATTAATATGCCAAGGGGCCAGCAGGAACCATCCTTGTTGAAGTTACTTTAATATGGCACACAAACATGTTATCCAACTATATCATCAGACGTGTACATGAATGAAAACAATTAGCTCAGCTAGCCATTCCATTAGTGAGCTACTTTAGCCGCCTCAAAGTATCATCGTTATTTTTGTTCATTAATTTGGGATTGAGCTGTCATTTTAGGCACACCACTACCTAGGAGCAATATGCTGCTTACTTATGTTAACCACTGGCTTTAGAACTAAGGCAGAAGTGGTCAATCTGTGGCAGAATTTGACCAGCTTCTGCACTCATTTAAACTCCCGTAACCCTATGTAATGGGATAAAATAGAGCAGGATTAGCCCTTTTTTTTATAAAGGCCTAGTGGGAATATTGATTATAAATTCACCGCTCAAACAGCATTCCTGTTCTCTGCATTGCTGCTCTCTTTCTTTGGCTATCCCAGCACACAAATGGGGGGGACCACAGGGGAATAATCCTCTGCCCAAAATTAAAGGTGATCAAAAATAATTTCAAGGATTTCAAATAGGTTTTTAGAACAAACAAACCCACTGAATTTTACTGAAGAGTTAATGGAGAGAAGGATTCTCCCCAGGAAAATACCCGCCTGTTGTCAGACTTTTTTATATTTTAATTGCCTTTGAAATTGTTTCTGTGACTGAGATATTTCCAGAGGGGTAAATAAACCCACACACGTGGCTGAGTGTGGGAGGCAGGGAGGTAATTTGCATGAACCGTCTATTCCCCACCTACTTTCACAGTTCACCCTCACAGAACTGATTTGTTTGTAGTTTCTGGTCTTTCAGGGCCTTTGAACAGGTTTGCCTGCCACAGCATCCACATCCACAGCTGTCAAAGTCTTCTGTGGCTTGGAAGGATGCAGATATTTTTTGCTTGATCCAATTCTTTTGCAGGTTAGTCAAAGATAGTTACATGTAACTATAGAAAGGCAGATTTCAGATCTTGGGGCCAGACTTTCAAAAGAGCCCAGCTCCTATTTAGGCAATGAAATTACTTAGACTGTAAGTTCTTTGGGGCAGAGACCGTCTTTTTGGTCTGTGTTTTTTAAGCTCCTAGCACAACGGGGTCCTGGTCCATGACTGAGATTCCTAGACTATATGAGTCTATCTGATCTGGTGTTCACCCCACACCATTCCCGAAGGGGTTAAAATGGCTCAGAAAGGGCTATTTGACATGATGGGCTGCCTACAGGTGAGGTGTAGGCTGGGTGTACAACCCTAAATGAACCTGAAGCCCAGCTGGGTAGCAAGAGGCTGGTCTTGTACAAAGCCAGAAAGAGAAAGCAGAAAAAGCTTTCAGTGTGGGTGGGAGAGTGAGTGAGTCAGAGTCAATCTCAGGGTTGAGAGAAAGGAGCAGGAAGAAGCCTAGAGAAAACAGCAGCAAGTGTGAGGCCTTGTGGGCCTTAGCTGCTGGTTCTCAGGTCCCTAGACTGGAAACCAGTGTAGAGGAGAGGCCTGGGTTCTCCTACCTGCCTCTGGGGGAGTGACATGGACAGGGCAGAGGAGTTTGAAGACTGACTGACGCAGTTTGGTTAGAGAGAGACTTCGATACCCTCAAGGGGGGAACTGTAGTGACTTGGCTGGAGGGCCATGCCAGGAAGAGAAGGTGCTGCAGCTCGTGGAGTTTGAGAGAGGCTGCCAAGCTAGAAACTGTGAGACGGGAGTTGAGAAACTACAAAAGGAGGCATCAAACCAGTGGTGAGCTAATACCCAGAGTAGCCCCAAGGAGGCCTCATCACAGAGAGTAGAGCAAACCTCGTGACACACTACAGATAATAAATAAGAATAAGTGGCCAGATTTTCAAAAGAGCATATGCACTGTGCGTGCTGAGCTCTTTCACAAGCAGGCCAGGCATGTTGCAATGGGGAATTTCTGGGTGTGGAGCACTCTTGAAAATCTGGCTCTTATTTAGGTTTTTAAATGGGCGCTTGAGTGCTTCTGAAAATCTATCCTGAATTGTAGGTTTTGAGCACTTGAAAAAATCTGGCCCTGTGTGTAAGGTAAAAGCTCAGAGCTCAATAACTTAAAATTACCACAAGAGGGTGCTTAAGGAATACATGATTTCAAACTTGGTTTGTAAATCAAGACTTAAACCTCTGTCCCAAACAGCACCAGCTGTTTAAAGGAACAAGAAAACATCCTACTGGGAGAGAGTGCCATAGATTTCACTTCACCAGAATAGCCATGTTCATGCCAGCGTAACCAAATAGAAACTAACCAACCAAACTAGTCAAGAGCCTTGATAAAGCTACTGGGCCAGATCTTCAGCCACTGTAAATCAGTGAAAATTCTGCTGACTTTTACACAGGCTGAGGGACTGGCCCATTTAATTCAGTCTTCGTAATGTGCCATTTCATAAAGAAACCTTTATTCATAGGTTGTAACTATCTGATAACTGTTAACAAAAACTCTGTTAAAACAAGTAAACAAATGGAGCAGTGATGTTCTGGAGAGGGGTCCTGGGAATTCCTGTTGAAATTCCGACACCAAATACGCACATGCCTCAAGGTTTTACCCCCACTACAGATTAAGCGTTTAATAACAGCCATTTCATTAATGGTCTAACAATGTCCACTGGAGTCATAGACTATTAGTGCATTGTATGAGGCAGATCCTTAGCTGTTTAAATTGTCATATCTCCATTGCAATTTACTCCCAGTGTTTGTTTTTTTCCAGGAACGCTGAGTCCAAGCATTTGAAGCAATGTGCAGTTACACATATACTTTCTGCCTTGATGGCATTTATGAAGTGCATTTGTTTAATGGGAAAACTCATAAATATATCCCCCACTCCTGGTGGGCATCACACAAAGCCCCTAGTACATAAGGGTTATCATGGGCAAAGGGGAAACATTTTTAGGGAGCCTTATGTGAACATATGGACTGATCACCACTGAAAGAGACACTTGCATTATAGTCTGTGTTTTGCAGGCAAGTATAGAGGAAAGGGGCCACTGTGGAAATTACTTTTGATTATTGCTGAGATTACTATTAATTATAACTTGATTACTGTAGCGCCTTGGAGCCATGGCCATAGACTGGCACCCCATTGTGCTAGGTGCTTTACAGCACAGAGCAAAAAGACAGCCCATCCCCCAAAAACCATACAATCTAAGTACAAGACAAAAGAGAACAGATGGTTACAGACAGACCAGTGGGGGAGTACAAGGAAACAATGAGACAATACTGATCAGCATAACAGGCAGTGGGTTCAGCACACCAACAGCCTAGTCATTATCAAGAATTTTTTATAGACCTCACGGCAAAGGAGAGTTTTAAGGAAGGATCGAACGTAAAACAATGGACTGTCTTTGTGGATGTTTACAGGGAGTCCCTTCCAAGCATGGAGGGCAGCATGGGAAAAAGCCTGAAAATGCTTGTTTGACAATTTAATAAGTGGACAATGAAGGCTGGCATCATGGACTGATCGTAGGTGGAAGTCAGCCTTTGGATACTGAATGGGAGGTGATAGGTAAAGTGGGAATAGGCCATGAAAGGTCTTGGAAGCAAAGACAAGTAGCTTATTTTTGATGTGATAGAGAAGGGGAAGCCAGTAGAGGCATGCGAAGACAGCTGACATGGTCAAAATGATGGACTCAGAGAATGATCTTTGCAGTAGCATTCTGAATAGCTATGAGTAGAGCCAGAATGCATTTGTACAGGCCAGAGAAAAGGATGCCACAGTCATTGATACAGAAGATGATGAGAGTCTGGATGAGCGTTTTAGCTGTGTGGATGGATAGGAAAGAAACTTATCTTAGAAATAGTATGCAGAAAGAATCTGCAAGAATTAGACACAGCCTCAATATGAGGACCTGGAGGAGTCGAAGTCAAAGATGGGGCGCAGGGTATGGGCTAGGATGAGCAGAGATGCTTTGAATATAAACAAGAAAGCAAGATAACCTTATGTCTCCCTTAGATTTTAATTGGGCTTCTCCACTTGTGGAGTTTGGCACGTATCTCATTTCTAAATTAATATATAAAAAAGCAAGATAGGCAGATGTCAGGATAACTATGTGCTGGATCCACTTCCCAGTGTCCAAGACTCTCTGGCATCTGTTTTGAGTAGATCCTCTGGCCATTTCCCATCAACACCATGCACAGTGATGCAGGCAGTCCACCCTGCCTGGCCATCATGACACACAGGAGTGGTGCAGCCCTCTGGTTGGCTCTTCAGGCCCAGCCATCTATCTAGCCCAGCAGAACTGCACCAGTGTAACTGCCTGCATTCACTTCTGCATGCACAGGGATGGGAATGGAGGTGGAATTGTTCCTGGGTGGCTAGCTAGTTCATTTCCATTGCAATATTTGGTAACTGGACTCGCTAAGTAAAAACAGTGGCATTTTCTTAGTAGGATATTTTTAGCTCAGATTTTGAGATGCTGCACTAGGATAGCACAATTGAAGTGGCTTTACAGAAGTTTCCACTCAAATATGAAGCTGGACAAGGACACGGATATCTTCCAGACAGTGTAATAGGATAGGCATGTACCTGAGTGACATAGATGTGACAATCCCTAAAATGGGCATTAAACATGTAAAACTAGGCATTTTAAGCACCAGTTATTTACATATTCCTAAGTGAAACTCATGTCCCAGGATGAAAAGTAAAAATCTCAAAAATATTCATGAACCAAAAAAATAGCGTCTTTTTCCCCCGAGATCAGTTAAAATGTTTCATTTTGATAATTTTGAAGCACATTTTGATTTTTGAGTTCTTTTCCTTTAACTTTTTTTCCTACCAATTATAAAACCATAGAACCATAGGACAAGAAGGGACCGCAAGGGTTATCTAGTCTAACCTCCTGCCAAGTTGCAGGATTTGTAATGTCTAAGCCATGCAAGACAGATGGCTATCCAGTCTCTTTTTGAAAACCTCCTGCGAAGGAGCTTCCACAACCTCCCTAGGCAGTCTGTTCCATTGTCCTACTGTTCTTACAGTTGGGAAGTTTTTCCTGAGATTTAATCTAAATTAAGTAGCTTAAATTTTGATACAAGGAGTCATTTCAATTTCGAAAATGAATTTTTCATTTGGAAAATGTTGAAACAAAACATTTTGACCATTTCATAATTTTTCCTTTTTTTTTTTCCTAGTCAGGAAATTCATTGACCCCTATCCAGTTTCACAAACAATTTCAGTTTTGACAAATCAGCATTTTTTATTAAAAGATTATTCATTGAAAAATTCCCAACCAGCTGTACTCATAATTCAATGACTGGGTTACGCTCATTCATATATCCTATATAGTTTGTTCACCTCTGACTGATATATCATGCATAACAGTCTTCATTAGCCATCTTTCTCTCTAGGTTCTCAAACCATGCCCATCATCATAGGATCTGTGCCCCTCAGTAGTCTGTGTATAATTCAGTATATACAAACAAGTCCATATATAATTTAATACAAGCTACTAATAGAAGTTAGGAAAAAATATAGTGTGTTCTTCAGTGTTTCAGAACACCACATATGGCATTCACAGACCATGGGGATGAGCACAGGAGAGACAGATAATATTGTCACAAGGTGACACTAGCCCTTTAAGAGGAAAGAGACCAGTGTACCTATGAGTGGTCAGCTGACCCCCACCCACGTTGGGTTTAAAAAAGGGCACCAGGTCCCTGGAGGTGAGAGAGATCTGGTGAGTTAGAGCTGCCTGAGGGTCCAGACTCAGAGCCAGAGGAGGACAGGGTAAAGCCACATGAGGAGGAAAGACGAGACCCCGCGTGGAGAAGGAGAAGCAGCAGAGGAAAGCTGATACAGAGAGCCACTAGGAAGAGCAAAAGGTTGATGGTGAGGACTAGCCAGAGCAGGGGAACCATTGTGGGTTAAAGGAGAGCTCTTGCAGAGGGTCCTGGGAAGAAGGGGAAAAACCAGCCTGGCTAGAAGTAGCTGAGCCCAAAACAGGGGGCTGGATCTCAGACGTGGGACTAAGACTCACAGCCAGGGAGGTGTGGATGAGTGGAATACTGCAGGGAACTCCCTTTCTACAGATCTGAATGGAGGGCTGTAGGAAGTCAAGCCCAGAACACGGGGTTAGTCCTGGAGTGACGTTTCTTGAGCAGGAGTAGGACCTGGCTTTGCGGTTACAGGAGAATTCTCGTGGAAGAGAAGCAGGTCTTGAAACTCTCAGGTAGGAGGCCTGGTGAGTGGGCCCTGGAACAGGGGTTAAGAGCACAGAGACCAAGGGTTAATGATTCTTGAGAGGGTAACCTGGGAATAGTTACCTTTAAATGGGATTGAAGAGCTGCTGCATTATAACTTTGTTTTGCTTTGGGGCTTTGAGAGGAACAACTTTACTACAAGGCTCTGTGGAGTGTGGCACTTTATGTGAGTTAAAAAAGTATGAATTTACCGCTAAGAAAGACAATATTCCTTTGAATGGGTGGGTGGTAGGGAAACTGAGGCAAGCACACGTGTCATGCCAGGACCTGCTGCAGTAGGTTGCCCAGGCCAGGGTTGCCTTATGACAGTATCAAGTGAATGGAAATGGAGTATGAGACGTTAGTTGTTTTTTTTTAAGTGTTCTACTGTGTAGGCAGCATGTCAAAGTCCAAAAGCCAATTTGTCATATGCTTGGTTGCCTACTGCAAGAGGTGGGCTGGGTCAGGATACCAGGAGGTCAGGGTCAGTCAGCAGGAAGCGCAAGGGAGGTGATCCTCAACAAGGGAAACTCAGTTGCACAGGCAGTTACTTCCTGTTTTTCTGTTTTGTTTAAATAGAAGCAGGGAACCAATCAGGACATCCCACAGCTCTGCCAATCATATCTCAGAACTGGAGTCCTCTGTCAGAGTTGAGCTTCTAGTTCTAGTGATGACTGTTAAAAGGTCATTTGGTGGAGGGTCAAAACTTCCTGGCTCCTAAGAGGACTGGAGTTTGATACCCCTGGTCCCTGCCAGCCTCACACTTTAATAGAGTCAGAAGACCCAGGAGGAGGTTGGTCATAATGTAAATGGCCAGCTGGAAGAGAGACACCTTGCTTTGACAGCCTTAACCCAGAGTCCAGGCAAAATAACCCCGCTGCCTGGCCAGAAAATCCCCACTGTTCACTGGCATGCTGTCTTCAAAAGATAGAGCTCATGAGCACTAAGAACCTTCCTCATCTGAGCATTGGCATCAGACAATCACGTAGAAGATAATCTTTGGAAAAGGGAAGAAAGGAGACAGTGGCTTAGTGGTGGAACTGGTAGAAAAATAGAAGAACACTTATATGCCCATGAAGAGTTTTGGAGCAAAGAGTTCTGAGGGAGAAGACAGGAAGGCCAGCCAACAGCTGACTAGGAGAAAGGTTATGGTTTGGTGGAGGATATGAGCCAATAGGTCCTGTGAAAAAATGTCCTTGTCTGGTGACTCCTATCTATCTGAGGACACTGTTGATCCAATAATAAAGACCCCTGTGCATTTTCTTACATGAAAGGGTCTTCCTACTTATGGATAGGCCAGATTCTTCATATAAGGATAATCTAAGATTGGACAGCTAGAAACAGTCACATGATAGACCAAATTGCAGAAATAAAAATGCATACATGGCAATAGGGATAGGCAACATACAGGTTTCATTTGCTGGTAGGAGAGCTAAGAAAAAACCCTCCACAAATACCTATGGAGCAATGTATGGTATAATTTGTGTTTCCTTTAGTAAACAGAGATGCACCTATTTTTTTCCAGCCATTTTCTTTTTATCAGAGATCAGAACTAAGCCCTACATAAGAGGTTGATTCTGAAAGAAATCCCTGTAAAGTCAACTTTTATTAATAAAGCATTAACTTGAAATTGCATTAGTAGAAAATGTACCAGAAATTCCAAAGAGTCTTACTGAATTAAAGTGATTGCCCGTTTCAGAGGAGCCCAATGGAGCTGAGTTCCCACAGAATTTAAACAGGACTTGAGTATCTTTTATATTTACTAGTAAGTATGTGTAGTTGCATGTTTAGGACAATAAGCTTGAAATCATGTAGGCCCTATTGCTGTGTTCTGTTGCTGACTCTTCCACTGACTGATGCTGTGACCCCAGGCAAGTCACTTAACTTCTTTGGGCCTGAGTTTATCTGTCTTTACAATGAGGATTCTACTTCTTCCATTCCACACAGTACTCTTGAGGCTTTATTAATTGATACCTGTAAAACATTCCCAGACTTCAAGTAACAAGCACTCGCTAAGCACCAAGGGTTATTAATAGAACTGGCCAAATAATATTCAGCATATCATGTATTCCCAATAGTTTTGGAAATACATTATTCAGTGACTATTTTGGAACTCTTTACCAAACTGGGCTGAACATATGCAAATAATTAATATGGCAAATCTCATGATTGTTTACAAATGAATTCTTAAATGATTTTTTTATAGATACCTGTTTGCCCAGTGCTAATTACATTAAATATGCTGCTTGAATTGTGGAGGCACTCTAATTATTATAAGCTTTTTAGAAACTCTTAATCAGTTACATTAAAAATATCAGCCCATGCTTAGCTAGATGTTATAAATAAATGATAAGGCTGAATCTAATATTCATCTCTGGGAAAACCTGAATTGAATTTGCCAGGAACAGTCTTTCCAAAGTCCGGGAAACCTATTTTTCCCCAAGTATTTTTGTTAAATAACCATACTAATTGTTTGCTCCAGTTGTGCAGATTCCATTGGAGCAGGAGGTGTTTCTGATTATTCCCTTTGTTTATGGTATTAGAGTTAGATTATTGTTGATCTTATTGTTCTTATTTGTAACATGTTTGCCTCAGTAGGACAGTCATTGTGTCAAGCAAGTTGGAGTCCAATCTACAAAGCAGAATGTTCAGAAGTGCAGAAAAAAGGCTCCAATTTCTCAAGCAGCATGCATATTACTCCTCCACTAGGATTATTAAATTCTAATTATAGCCTGTTGATCCCAGTTACAATGTTGTTTCTAAATACAGTTCTCTAAGGCCTTGACTGATATGTGTTTTATTTCTTAACCTGCTAATGCTTAGTAAAAATACCAAGTTTGCATAAAAGAGCAGGTGCCAGTTAGCTTTCTCCCAATCAAGCTCCATAATAGGGGCCTCAATATTACTCCGAACAGGATTATGCACAGGGCGTTTCATCCTCCCAAACCAGCGTGGATAATCCCAAGAACAGTTGTAGCCAATGCATTTTCTTGAAATGCAGCAGTGTACCTGTAGAATCTCAAATGCAAGGAAAACCAAGAGAAGCCACTGCCATCCAGAATCTAGAGTCCCAATCCAGGCTTTGTCACGACGTCTCCTGTAGCTTTGTGCGAATCACATGTTTGCCTCCATTTCCCATCTCCACCACCATCTGTTCAACTGGGAGAAGAATACAGGGGTGATTCAGTGGTTAATGACACTGAACTTGATCCTGTGCTCATCTACATCAATATCAAAATCAAAACCATGGGCCTAAGTTTCTTAAAATTCATTACATGCACATGCCCAAACTGCATGCAGGGAATACAGAAACTGTTCAGGGATTTCCACATGCATGCACCCTAAGCTTGTACTCATTCACTAGGCCTTTTTTATACAGACTTTATAACACGTAGGCCTCCTTGATTTCGGTGGGAGCACAAGTAGGCCTAATATTTGTTCAATGTTTTGGACATGAAAAGCACAAGGTAAGTGTTAAGTATTGCCATTAACTTCCATGCACAATGGTTTGGTTTTATATTTTCACAGCATATGTGTTGGAGAATGGCAGTTGTAGCCCATTGGTCCTGATTGCCTCCAGCTGACTTCCATAAGAGCAGGGCTGGGGCTGGGGCTATTTTGATTTTTTGGGGGCTGGGAGGAGCTGAGGAAAGAAGACAAATGCCATAAAATAACATTTGGAGAAAATAAGGTAAAAAAAATCACTTTATAATAAGAGCTCTTGTATTTATTATTTTAACTTAAATTCACATTACAAAGGGAAAATGGAAAAGCAAAGCAAACAGGAATACTTTTTATAAAAAGTCCATAATCTGGAATGACCCCAGGGAACTAGTTTATATGATCTGAGTAAATTTAAGTCATTATTTCTTTTTTCTTACAATCATTGTAGAAGTAATTTTAAGATCACTTTCTCTTTCCTACACCTGGAAACAGCAATACAGTTTTTGTTTGTTTTTTGTGTGTATGATTTTTTTTCTAGTTGGCGTTCCTTCTCTGCTCTGTTGTGAATCAATACAACCCAATGGTAAATTAGGATTTATAAGCGTGAGTCGGTTGTCTTTTTAACTAGAAATGAATATTGCTGATTTTGGAAATATAGAATTATTTTATATAACATTTTTTAAAAACTGCGGGGAAAAGGTACTTTTAGAAAAAGGACGGTGATTTGGTTTGGTTTGTTGTTTTTGGTTTTGGTTTGGACAATACGAAGTTAGCTGTGTGGGTTTTGCCACTAGAGGGCGATCGGTCCTTTGCTGGCCTGCAATAAATCGAATTGTCTCTGGATCTGCTACGCTTTAAAGTAAAGACGGAAAGTTTTAGTTATAAAACATGCCCTTTTGTGTGCCATGTTGTGTACTCCACGCAAGAATTTCAGTGGATGCACCCGGGTTTATGTGTTGCAGAGCTAGCAGGGGAAAGCCGCAGCAATATATTGTGCTGGCAACATTTCAACAGCTGACTTCGGGTTCACATGCCTTGAGGGCATGAATTCTGGCAGGGACGATGTGCTCAATCTTGCAATTGAGGAATAGGATGTACATGGCAAAAGATGAACATGTCTTGCAGCACTGTTTGATTTCAGGGATTAATTTTGGAGAGAGAATCTACCTTCCTTGTTAAAGGTAAGAAGATACTATAAAGACACTGAATACAGACCATTAGGGGAAAGGAGGATCTTAACTCTGGGTAATCTGGGGGGATTTGGGGGTGTTTTTAATGCATGCTACCCAGATTCTTCATTTCTAAACCCCCTGATCCCAGAGTGCGCAGTACAAAGGGATTTGCTTATGACTAACGTCTCAATGAGTTCCTAGTGCTGTAAATACCTGGACTAAGCCCCAAATGAGCAGTAACCTATTGCTAATGTGAAATGTGGCGTGAGCCATGCAAATAGTTGAGGACCAGGCACGACCCAGAAGCAATGTGTTGTGATGCAAAAGAGGGGTGTTAAATCCAGTCAGTATTACGTCTGGAGTAGGCTATTATCCCTGCATGGTAGACAGGAACAGATGCTTCCCCCACTCCCCCCATGATATCATTTAAAATGAGCACATGTGGGGCTGCTCTAGGGGTTATTGAACTAATAATCTCCTTTGCAAATAAACGCCCAAACTGAAGAAGTAGACATGTAACGGGCTCTCACTAAGATCATGGCTCTGGAGTCCCTCTTTCTTGCTTAGTGCCAAATCCACGCTCTCCGCGGTACAAGCCGTGGTTTTGATCAGCTGGCAGCTACAACAGCGCTTCCCAAAGGTGGGGGGGTTGCTTTTTTAAGAGAAAACAACCCCGCCCGTTGGGTAACTTCCCGCCGGATGCATGGACCAGCTCCGATACCCCTCTCAGGGCGGCTGGCTCCGCATAGTCCTCAGATGCGCTCTGCCCACGGACCCGGAGCAGCTCTCGCGTGCAGCGGGCGCCGGCTTTGCTTCATGCCTGCTGCGCGACTTGCCCAGGCTCTGGGAAAGGGGAAGCTGGCCGCGGCTGGGGCGGGGAATGGTTTTTAAAGCGAAAGGTGCTGCTGGGGGGAGCACCCTGTTGTGTCGCGTGGCAGAGGGGTGGCCCTGTGCGTCTGCATGCAGCAAAAACCAGGAGAGTCCGCAGCACCTGAAAGACTAAACCCATTTCTGCCGGGGTAAGCTTTCCCGGGCTGCAACCCTCGTCGTGCTCGTGCAGCTGAGGAAGTGGGTTGCAGCAGCCCGCAGACGTGGGGTTAGTCTTTCAGGCGCTACAGGACTCTCGTGTTCGCTCTCGCGTCCAGATGCTCCTGCTGGAAGCATTTGTTTTGCACGAAACCAGAGCCATTCTGCAGCAAGCTTCAGCTTTGCAGGTTGAGGGATGGCCGGGGCTCCTAAGGACTTGTTGGAAAACTCCCACCGCCTGGGCTTTATGTGGCACTGAACCCGCAAAGCGAGGAAGGGAGGGTGGCTTCAGTGGAAAAGAGGGGACGGAGGGCGTGTGACTGGGCAGCATCCTTTTGTTCTTTGACGTTTAAAGGCTTAATCCTCTTAATGCTGAGGCTTGGCTGCGGGTGCAACGCTGCAGAATCGTGTGCTCGGGAAATTGTTTCCCCGCCCAGGGCGAAAGCAGCAATGCCCCATGAGTACACAGAAGGGCAAAGCAGTCTAAGGCGAGCGCCAAGCGCTGGCCAGGCGAGCGCAGCCATGAAACGGGGGTATGGGAAGAGGGGGGAGTGAGGACTTCGTGCCTGGGGAAGGAAGGCTAGGGTGGGAGCCGCGGGCGCTATTTTAAGAGGGCTTTGCCCTTCCGGAGGTCCGGAAGAAAGAAGAGTCCCAAGGTCCGAGCCCCACATGCCCCCTTTATTTTTGGCTCTTTAAAGACACAATAAACTCCTGCCCCTGAACAACTCGCCCGTTTCCCCGGCGCCGGCTCGCTGTGGCGTGCAGTGGGGTCCCTGGATCGGTACTTCTGCAGGGAAAGCAGGTCATTCCTCAGCCTCGGCCGGGAGCAGCGCGGGCTGGGGCATGCTCTCCATCGTCTTCTCCCGTGGGGACGGGTAAATCTGTGATCCCAGCTCTGCCACCCAGCGGAGCGTCGGGCAAGACCCGCAGGACTGAAATGGCAGACGTGGGTGGCCCCGTGTTTGGAGGCCCAACTGGAGGCTGATTCCCCCCCCCCCGGAGGTGCTCCGCACGTCTGATCTCCAGGTCAATGGAGCAGGGGTGCTGCGTGCCTAGCACAGACCTCCCGGGGGCATGTCTCAAAGGGGGGGCCCGCAATACAGCCTGTGTGTTTCCCTGCGCTCGGAGCTCCCCCAACCTGGAGCAGGGCGAGGAACCAAACTGCGGTGGAACGGGGTGACCCACCTTCTTCCTGAGTGTGGACGTGTCCTGGGCCGTTGCACGCCCCCTTGCTGTGTGGTGTATGGAGCCTTCGGGCCCTGGCCAAAGCGCTTTAAAAAAGAGCATTAACAGGAGGAGGGGAGGAAAGGGAACGAACCCCGATTTTTCTCCCCCACCCACTCCCCGGAGAACCCTGCGCCCGTTTCTCACTCCTGATATTCCGTCCCTAACCCCGGGCTACACTGTGCCCCGTGCCCTGGGGAGAGCAGCCAGCCAGACACACACTGGACCTTGCAACTCTGGGCTTGGGGCTCCCGGGGCAGGGTGGCAGTAAACGCCTCGGGCGTGGAAGGCATCGCTCGTGGTGTCAACCCAACACCAAGGAGCCGGGGTGGGATCCCGGCCCGTCCAAGGCGCTTTGGAGCCGCGCTTCGCTCCGCTTCCCCACTGGCAGCGCGCACGGCTTCGGCTTCCCCGTTTCTCCCCCGGGGCCGAGCAGAGGGCGAGGCCCGAGGGGGACTCGGCGGGGCTCGGAGTTGTTCTGTTCGGGTCGAAGCTTAAGGACAAAAATATAAAGGGGGGGTCCCGGTGCCCGAGTCCCTCTCGCCCCCCGAAAAGACCCCAGCCGCCCCGCGTCTCCTCTCGCATCCCCCTGAGAGCCAGCCTGGCGTACCGCGGGGCGCAGGGCTAGTGAAAGTCCCCCGTGTTCGGCGGGTGCGGGTCCCCGCCACATGCACCTTCTGTCCGAGCACGCAGCCCTTTGGGGCCAGCATAGCCGGGCCCCCCCTTCCCACCCGCACCTTGCTCCACTAGCGTCTCTTGAAGTTGGCGGGGGGGGTCCGAGGTCTGGGCGGCACTGCCGCTCCGCGAGTGGAAATCCCGACTCCGGAGCACGCATCCGGCCTTTGGAAGAGGCCACGGAGCGCGTTTCCCTGCGGGTCCCGGACCCAAAGCACCCGTCTCACGCCATCAGATGGCCACGCCTGGGCCAGCCCGTTGTCCGAGCCCGGGGCTCGAACTCGGTGCCGTCGGGGGGGAAGGTGGGCGAGGCGATTTGTAAAGATGCGGCGGCAGTTTTACCGGGCGCTTTCCCCCCCCCAAGGCCCTGGCAGAGCCGAAGAGGGAAAGCAAAACTCCACGGGAAATTAACGCGCCGTCGCTGCGTTTAATTCGAAGTGAATCTCGATTTTTAACCGAGGCCTAGCTGGTTTTACAAGGGGGCTCAAGGAAGGGGAATGAAAACGGGCCAGCTTCAAACATCTTGCCCCTGCCTAAGGTTCAGGAGTTTTTAGCATAGATGTGTCTCCATAGGGGAAGGCGTTTGTTGTCCCATTGCGTCCCCACCCTCCAAGTGTGAACGTGAGAGCATAGGACGGATTCATTTGTTCTTGTTGTTGTTGTTTTTAAATCTATTCCATGGGGCTAGGAAGGGTCCAGAGTTCATTGCTAAAAAGAGCACATCTTTCCTCGCCCCCCAAAAAAGAAAGAAAAGAAAAAAGATAAAGAAAAGCACCAATTCATTAACTGGTCCCAGTCAAACTAGTGCCTTCTAAATCTCGGTCGTGCGAATCTACTGCTTCATCCTGTGCGTCCCTCGTCTCCTTTCAGAACATCTGGACTGGAGATCGGCAGGTGCGAATCTGACTAGCACACGCGTTGGGAAGGCAAAGGAAGTGCGGAACAGGCTCTGCTCACAAGCTCCGCCGTTTGTTTCTTCCTTCAGCTCCTCGGGCTCTGACAATTGCTTCGCCGAGAGCCGCGGGGAAAAAAGTCATAAACCGCATTCTGTAATTGGAGCCCATCAGTAACCCCTCTCTGGTGTTCTGGTGAAGTGAGAGGCAAGGTAATGGCTGGCCTAAGGAGAGCTGTGTGTCTAATGCCCTCTGAGTGTCCAACACGCACCAGGGAGAGCTATTCAGAGCTCATCTAACCTCTTTTAGGGGGAAGAGGAACACGTTGAGCGGGTTTCCTAAAACTGTCCCAAACGAGCTGTAAAATAAAGAAGCGGATTTGTGCAGCTCTGCTTTGACGTTCCGCAAACAAAAGGCCGTTTCCACACTGCAGCTAATGCTAAGGACTGGTTGCTCCAAACAGGTCGTGAAATTATTATTTTTTTAAGGTAAAAAATATTTAAACGGCTTCAGAATGTTTCGTTTAAACAGTGTCATTTGAGGCGACATTGATTCGATGTGTGGGCCCAATCCCGCAGTCCTTTCTCGGGCGAAAGAATCGTTCAAGTCCATGAACTTGAAGATCGGGTCTTCAAGTCGATTTAGAAATTAACTTTATAGGCGTCTGACTTGTTCCAACGTTTTCCGTTGCTTCGGCTTCACTATTATTATATTCGGGTCTTAGCGGATTTATTTTATGGCCCTTCTGGATCTGCGGAAGGCAGGAAAGAAAAGTTTGCCCGGGAAAACAATCTCTTAAACTAAGATTGCGGCGGTTCTTGCTTATTAAAAACAAACCCTCGACCTAACGTGTTCGCAAAGACAGCATGAGAAAGGGTTGGAATCTATTTACAAATCAATCTTCTCAAATCAGTGGCACTGTGTTTAGAAGGGAAGTTTTAAGAGGTCCAAAGACGATCAGGAATGCTCATCTGACTTAAAAAGAAGCGTCTTCAGTCAGACGATCAAGAGGGGATGTCAGACTGGCTATTCAGAAGTGGCCGAAGACTGAGGCATGGGAATAGTTTTTTAAAACGGGTGAAGTCCAGGAAAGAGCGACGTGGCCATCATGCCCCATTTTAACTGGGCACCCGTCTTCTCCCCCAACCCGCTGAATAAGTAAAGCGTTCGTTGTATATTTGCAAGTGTGGCCAAGAATTGCATTGCCTCAAGCAGAATTAATTCAGGTTTAAGCTGTCAAAATACGACCTCCATGTAGTTTCTTTCTGATATAAATGTGAGGATGGTAGAGATTCAGTCTCCCCCCCGTCATATTGGGATGCATTGATGCGTCTCTTTTTTTTCTTCTTTGTCCTTTTCTTTCCAGCTGAACAAACGCGCCCCTTTGCTAGGGTTATGTGTGCGTTGTTTCTCTGGAAGTCCTGTCCTGCGTTTAGCGGCGATATTTATTTTAAAGAAACTGCGCGGAACCCCAGAGGAGCGTGCCCTGAACGCGAAGATATTCGTCAGAAATGTACTTTACTAAATAAAGAGGCGAAGCCCAGGTTTGGAGATCGCGCCATGCCCCAATTCAGCGGGGCAACCGTGGGACGCGGGGAGAATTCTTGTACTTGCCGCGCTGCTTTTTTCCCGCAGGTGAATGGCAAAAGCCTTTCTTCGCTCCCCCCGTGTCCTCTCGCACGATGCGTGCGCCCGGCATGGCAAACACGGCGAGTCCGCCAACAGATCCGGTGCATTCTTGTTCCTGGTTTGGCCATGCTCCGTGTAAACCCCGAGCCACTGCGAGCCCTACAGAAGTGCTCATGCAAGGTGCCAAAAGAAAGGCTGCTGCTTCCCCCCCTCTCCCGAGTTTAGGGACAAGCCCATGCGGGTGGCTCTCCCTTTGAGAGCGGTCACACCAGAGACGTTTCTCCTTCGTAAAGAAAGAAAACGGATGGAGTGCCAGGAAGGGAAACTCCTGCCCCAATTGGGCCCCTCCAGCAGCCAGATCCCCCAGCGCTCGCAAGTCCGAGGCACGGAGTCCTGGACGCGGAGCCCTGCGCGGTCCTGTTTTCTAATGCTCCGCACGCGGGCCGGATGCTCTTAGTCCCGCACGTCGGGTGCCTCGATCCGATTTGGGCGCTGAACGCACTGGCCCGCCCGCGGCTCGTCACCGCGGTCTGGCCTGGGCTGCTGGCGGCGGGGATGCGGTGGAAGCAGGTGCGGGGTCCTGGCCGGGAGGGAGGTAACAGCTCCCGTGTGTTCTCCTAACCCCACCGAGGGACCTGTCCTGTCCTGCCCTCCCGCGCGGCCGAGCCCCGCATCAAGTGACTCCGGTTGGGCCCTTGCTACGATTTCCCACCCTCCTTTACGCACCGGCCCCGCGTCTATTCAGCCACCCCGGAGCGCGCTGGCGGCTCTGTTCTGCCTTCCCGGTGACTTCCCTGCGCTCTCCTGGGGCCTGGCCAGGGCAACCTCACCAAAGGGCCCCGGGCTAGAGAAGGAAGGGGGGGGGGGGCGCTGGGCGGCCTGTGGATGGCTGCTCCCCCAGCGGATCGGTTTGTACCCCAAGGGCGGGCGCAGTAACTCCGCTTCCCCCGGGGTTGGCCGGGATGGGGCAGGCAGACGCGTCCACACACGGGCTGGGGCTTGGCCCGCCTCCGCACTGCTGCCTTCCTCTTGTCCGCACGGGTACGGACTAACAGCGCTGCACCCGGCCAGGGTCTCCCACCGCCAAGCCTGGGCGTGGGGAGGTGTGTGTGTGTGCGGGGAGACCTGCCCCGGGAACGGCAGACCCGTTGACAATCAAGACCGGTGTGAAAGTGGTTTTGGGTGCTAGGAGTTGCAGATCGTGTCCCGTGGGAATAGGTGTGTTCACACAGCGCCCCCATCCCCAGGTCCCGAACCTCTGTACTGCTGGGGCTGGGTGTTTCGTTGCCGTGTAGACATACCCAATGGGCTGTGCAAAGACAGCTGCTCTTTCCAGTGGGCGTTAACTAGGGCCACTAAGCCATCTCTACATATTTTCACTGGGCCCACCAGGGCGGTGAGAAGGAAATGCCAAGACACGATTTTAATGGCATATTGACCACCCAGCTCTCTGGGATGGTTGTCAGCATTGATGTGGCCCTGGCAGCAGGGAAACTGGGCTTAACTGTCCTTTCAGAGGTTGCCTCCCCCCACCTTTCCCATAGCAGCCAATATTTTCGTAGGGAGGAGCAAATCCCCTCTGTTTTGCTGGTGGCAGGTGCAGAGAGGGGAAAGTAACTGAAGAAGCCATTCAGATGGAAGGGTAGAGTCAAGAAAGGACAAGGGCACAGTTGCATACAAATCCCCAAGGGAGATTAAATTCTGGATGGACAAGGAAGCAATATTACTGTGTAATGAGCATAGGCAGTTGCCACTGGCAAATTAATTATATTTCAGAACTGGGATTCTGTCACGGCCTAATTCCTCCCCCACCAGTTTTACTATATGCTACATCTCAAACAGAAGCCATAGGCCTAAGGCAGAAATCCTTAGGTGAGGTTCTTTGGCCTGTGTTATTCCGGTGGTCAGATTAGAGGCTCCTAATGACCTGTTCTGGCCTTATCTATGAATTTATGACTCTGTGAATTAGTAGTAGTAGTAATTATTTATTTTATAGTGGCTCCAAGCCAGAAAAAGCAGAACCTCACTGAGGTATTCAGTCTACATATACATAGTAAGAATTAGTCTTTGCCTCCAAAACAAACGGAGGAAGCATATATTATCCCCCTTTTTACAGATGGGGAACTGAGGCACAGAGTCATTAAGGACTAGATTGTGATATCCTTACTCACGCTGTGTACTGTCTTACACCGTGGGTTCTCCCATTGATGTCTGTGTTTGACTATTTGTTCAATAAGCTCCGGCTGGGTCAGACAGTAAGCTCCCCAAGGCAGAAAGCATCTGTTATATAGGTACAGTGCCTAGCACAATAGCCCTGGACAGTAAGTCTTATAGTAATCCAAATAATAAATAATACTCAGTGTGAATATTGGTTTCATAATCTGGCCCTAAGTGACTTGCCCAAGTTCAGGAAGGAAGTGTGTGGCAGAGCTAGGAACTGAACCTACGTAGATTCTGCACAGTCCTTTAACCACAAGACTATCCTTTCTCTGTTCCCCTAGTTCTATTTACTTTAATGGACTGATTCCTGATTTGCACAGGTACAAATGAGAGGGAAAGCAAGTCACTTACAGTAAGGAATGTACAGGAACCCAAATAGTGCAGCAGGTTCAGAACGCCCCAGATTCCCAGTGCAATACATGGCTGTAGTGAAGGGAAATACTAAAACACTTATAGTTGCAAACAACACAGAAGTTATTCACTGCCAGAGGAATAGAATTACCTCCCAAAAAACAAACAAACAAAAACCCAATAACTTCCCAGTTTAAATGCTAGGATCACCAAGACTTTAAAAGTCTGTCTCCAAGTCCAATGATCTCGTTGTAATTCATCCCCAAATAAAACCACAAATAATATGCATACATCAGACAGTTCATAATGAAATATTTCTTGGTTAAAATGTTTGATTAGTGTCTGATTCAAGAGTGTTTGGGATGAGGGGCAGAATTGTTTGTGTGGATTGGGGGAGAATAGGGGAGGGTGTTTATCTATATAAACACACTCCTTCATGAGTATTGGAATGGAAACCAGAAATTCTGAATTGAATTAAGACCACTTTTGAATTTTGAATGAGAGCAGCCATACAGGGTTTTAACTAACCACTTTAAAATCATACCTTTAGCTCACTTGGATTAATTTTCCTGAGTGTCTCCATGTAGACAAACCCTGAGTCTCTCTGCATCAGTGTGCCCCAACTGTGAAATGGAGATCATAGAAAATCCCTATCTCACAGGAAATAAATATACTTAAAAATTGTGAAGTGCTCAGATACTATGGTAATTGGGTTTATATAATTACCTAAGATAGATTCTTCTATTACTGCTATTACTATAAATATTTTGTGATACTGGAGTCACTATGTGACAATCATTTTGATGTTTTATCAGACTAATATAAAGCAATGATGCATTAATAGAAATTAGAGATGGAAATGACCTATTAGGCCATCTAATCCAGTCTGTAGTAGATAGTTTTCAATCCAGCTTTAAATAAAAATAACCCCAGAAGAATTACACCCATTTTTGAGAAATTATACCACTAATGTATTTCAAAGAGGAAAGAAAATATAACAGTGGCTGTTGGAAAATGTTTCTTGATGTTCAGTCTTAAGATTTCTTTGCTTAATTTTCATTTTATCCAATTACTTTGTTACACATCTTTGCCACCCTATTTTTCCCTCCTTTCTTCATGTTTACACTTGTCAGAATGACCTGACCATCCTTTTTATTAAAGAAAATACTTTAAGAAAAAAACATATTCTGTCTTTATTTTTTCCACAAAAGGTTAAACAGAGGAGCCAGAGTTCAAGTCCAATCATCACTGCAAATGGGAAAGTAATACATAAGGTCCAAATTCCTCCTCTATATTTTTCTTTTAACACATTTTTGATGCTATACATAAAGATAATTGTATTTTTTTCTCTGAAATGCTTGGTGTTCTGGGGTAATGTTTCATTTAGGAGTCTACACACATTCAAGGCATTTTTTTATGAAGCATCTACACAAGGAAAAAATTAGCCCAGATAGAACAAATTTACAATATGCTATGAAAGTGTGAGCTGTGTGTGTCAGAATAATACATTTTTATTACATTCCCAAAATATCTTTATGTATCCTTGTGCCTTCCTTATCCTATGTACAGTGATACCAAGTGGAATATGTATCAACTCATCACATTCATTCATAGGTACAGAACTATAAAACTTTAGCCAATAGCAAAAAACAGGCTTTTAAAAAACATGTACTTGCATGTGTATTCTGTTCTCTGATTGGCTGATATACAAATTTTGTTCTCTAGACGAAATTGAATACAGTTAAATAATTGCATGAAGAACAACAAAATATATGAGAATGTTACAGAAATGAACAGATGTAAATGAACAATTATAGTTGCTGGACTAGACCATTATTACAGGATCAATATTTCCTGCTTTAAAATAAATTTCTCAGCTTTGCTCTTATGTTTATTGTATATATAATATGCTTCCATTTTGCCTTGGTATTTCTGTACCAGCAGGGGACAATTATTCTATGACATATGCCATTCTCATTATCTCTTAAGTAACTAAAGCAATGCTAGGTTTGGCCCCCATGCTAGGGCTATTTTATATTGCATTCTCTGATGATTTTCTGATCTCTCACTTATGCATGTTGTGTGTGTAGTAATGTTTAAAAAGAATGAAATCTTTCATCAGGTTTTGGTAATTCCGTTCTTTACTTTCACAATACCTCCAAGTTTTGTTCTAAGGAGAATTAAGTTAAACTCAGGGTTCCTGGGCCTCTGGTTCTTACAGAGGACCATTAATATTTAATGTATTCATCATTAATGTATAAATGAAGGGACTGTGGGGGAGGAGCTCTTTCTCTTGATCCCTACTGAAGCCCATGGCAAAACTCCCATTTATATCAGTGTGGCCAAGTGTGATGGGTTGGACTAGGCCCACAAGCCCAGCACTGGAGGTCTCAGGGTTCTGCCACACTGATCCCTGGAAAGGAGCAGTAGAGGAGTCCTCCAAGCAGCCTAGAGTGGCTGCAGAGGAAGCAGCTAATTGGAGAGGCTGCAAGGAGCAGCCAATCAGGGCCCAGGAGGGCCATATAAGAAGGAGCTGCTGCAGCACTTATAGTCAGTTTTTTCTTGGGGTTAGAGGAGTGCAGTGGATGCTCCTGGTTGGCTAAAGGGGAATGTAGTATTATGATCCAGCCAGGACCAAGGGAGCAAAACTCTGCTCTAGCTGGCTGCTGGATCTTAATGTAAAAGAGCCCTGAGGTAAGGGTGAAGCATTGCTGAATGCTGGGGCCATGGAGAAGTGGCCCAGGGAACTGAAAGCAGTTTCCTTAAAGGACATAATGATGTGTGGCTGTTATTCATAGGGTCCCTGGTCTGGGACACAAAGTAGTGGGCAGGCTTGGGTCCCCTCCATGGGGAAGTGGCCTACAATTGGACAGTGACAGACTTCAAAAGACTTCAAAAGACAGACTTCTACTTATTGGCCCAGAGAGGGTGAAACCATTGCTTCCAGAGAGGAAGCCCTGGGGATACAGAGCCCAATATCAGGGCTGGGACTGTTTAAGGACTGTAGGTGCATTTGACCAGAAGGGGTGCTTGTGAGAGGTGGATGGCATGCTGTTACACCAAGATTGTACCCATGGCATCTGATGTAAATTTTCAAAAGTAACCTGAAAGAAAAGCAGAGCTCTGTGTAAGATTGTCTTTCCACACCAGAAGCTGGTCCAGTAAAAGAGATTACTTTGCCCACCTTTTCTCTTTAGGGGTTCTCATGTTGCATGGGCTGTTCACATATCCAGACTTAAGCATGTGGCAACTATTAGCATGGTTAGGGCTGTAAGTCCTCAACCAAAGCCCTTGAATTTAATAAGCACAAACTGTTGTTATTTACATTGATGTTTTCCCCTGCTCTTCTGTTTTGTTAGTTTCAGAATATCATGCAAAATGTCAGACAATCCTGTTATGTGCATTGTCTACTACCTCTGAAATGTAAGAATCCATCTATATCACATGGCCTTCAGTTTCTACTGTACTTCCTCCAATGTGCCCAAGTGAACCTCTTAATTTTTTCAAAATATTTTCAGTTAGAGTTGTGTGAAGACCTTGAGGCCTATTTCATTTTAAAAATTGGATAATAATTTTCCTTAGAAACCAAATTCCAGCAGTAAGCAATTTCTAGAGATGTGTCAAGTGGCTCAACATCAAAGTTATGCTTGATCTGTGGGTTTGTTAGCTATGTTTACATCCAGTCAGCTACCTATCTCTGAACAAAAGGCATTTAAAATCTTCTCTTAAGCGTATGGTCTTGATTCTTTCTATACCTAAGTCATCCTACCCCCAATCCAACAAAGGAGTAAAGCAGAGGTTATCTTTAAGCATGTGAGAATCAAAATCAATGGGATGACTGATGTGTTTAAAATTAAGCATATATAAGTGTTTTAATAAATCAAGACCCATTGTCTGTTTTATTTGTATTTCATTTCAATAAAATACTTTGTGTGCTTGGAAGAGGGGGTAATCCCTGGATGTTGTTGTGTAAATATAACCTTTTTAAAGGGAAAATAAATCCCTGCATTGTCAACTGCCTTTTAATTTTGCTAGTGTCACAGGTTTAAAAAAAAATTCTCGGGCACATATGTATTTCTTGATGTTCAATTGCTCATAAAAATGATTGATTTGTACTGATATTCACATAAAGCTTAGGGTTCTGAATAATGTTTTCACAATTTGGCATGGGTCTGACAGTGTCTTGCAATACTTTTCTTACTGCCTTATTAATGGCCTCAACTGACCTTAATTTACTATTTGGAATTTCACAAGCCTTTCCTTTTAATTGTAATTTTGTATAATTGTAATGCTGTACCCTTAATACTCCTGTTCTTAACAAAGTTGTTAAATTTTAAAATGTGTACAGATACAGTAACGCCTCGTCAGATATGTTCATTACTTACTAAGACACATTATTTGTCCTAAAAGAAAAAACAGGCAACCCTTGAACCACCAGGCCAGAGACTCAGGAAAGAGATGAATTTTACACTCCATCTTGAATATTGACAAATTTAGTCACTTTCAGGAAATAAATTCCAGATCTGAAGGCTCCCTATTAAGAGTCCATTGGGATCACAAAATATCAGAATTGGAAGGGACCTCAGGAGGTCGTCTAGTCCAACCCCCTGCTCAAAGCAGGACTATTCTCAGCTAAACCATCCCGGAGAGGGTTTTGTCAAGCCTCAGCTTAAAAACCTCTAAAGATGGAGATGCCACCACTTCCCTAGGTAACCCATTCCAATGCTTCACCACCCTCTTAGTGAAAATATTTTTCCTAATGTCCAACCTAGACCTCCCCCACTGTGACTTTGGACTGTTGCTCCTTGTTCTGTCATCTGCTACCACTGGATACAGCCTAGCTCCATCCTCCCTGGAAACCCCTTTCAGGTAGTTAAAGGCTGCTATCAAATTCCTCCTCATTCTTCTCTTCTGCAGACTAAACAGGCCTAGTTCTTTCAGCCTCTCCTCATCAGTCTTGTGCTCCAGCCCCCTTATCATTTTTGTTGCCCTTCGCTGGACTCTCTATGACTTGTCCACATCCTTTTTGTAGAGGGGGGCCCAAAACTGGACACAGTACTCCAAATGCGGCTTCACCAGTGCCTAATAGAGGGGAATAATCACTTCCTGTGAGCTGCTGGCAATGCTCTTACTAATGCAGCCCAATATGCCATTAGCCTTCTTGGCAACTGGAGCACACTGCTGACTCATATCCAGCTTCTTATCCCCTGTAACTCCCAGATCCTTTTCTGCAGAACTGCCACCTAGCTCGTCGGTCCCCAGTCTGTACCTGTGTATCGTATTCTTCCGTCCTAAGTGCAGGACTCTGCACTTGTCCTTATTGAACCTCATCAGATTTCTTTTGGCACAATCCTCCAATTTGTTTAGGTCCTTCTGTATCCTATCCCTCCCTTTCAGAGTATCTACCACTCCCCCATCTTAGTGTCATCTGCAAACTTGCTGAGGGTGCAATCTACCCCATCCTCCAGATCATTAATGAAGATGTTGAACAAAACCAGCCCCAGGACTGACCCCTGGGGCACTCCACTTGTGAGTGGCTGCCAGCTAGACATGGAGCCATTGATCACTACTCATTGAGCCCTTTGCTCTAGCCAGTTCTCTATCCATTTTATAGTCCATTCATCCAACCCATACTTTTTTAACTTGCTGATAAGAATAGTGTGGAAGACCATATCAAAAGCTTTGCTAAAGTCAAGGTATATCACGTCCACTGCTTTCCCCACATCCACAGAACCATAGAAGGCATATCAGGTTGGTCAGGCATAACTTACCTTTGGTGAATCCATGTTGACTGCTCCTGATCACCTTCCTCTCTTTTAAGTGCCTTAAAATGGATTCCTTGAGGACCTGCTTCATGGTTTTCCAGGGATTGAGGTGAGGCTGAGGTAGTTCCCTGGTTCCTCTTTCTTCCCTTTTTTGAAGATGGGCACTATATTTGCTTTTTTCCAGTCATCAGGGACCTCCCACAGTTGCCACGAGCTTTCCAAGGTAATACCGAGTGGCTCTGAAATCACATCAGCTAACTCCCTCAGCACCCTCGGGTGCTTTGGATCTGGCCCCATGGACTTGTGTATGTCCAGTCTTTCTAAATAGTCCTGGACCTGTTCCTTCAGCACTGCAGGATGTTCACCTCCTCCCCATTCTGTGCCGCCCAGTGCAGTAGTTTGGAAGCTGACCTTGTCTGTGAAAACAGGCAAAAAAGACATTAAATACCTAAGCTTTCTTCACATCCTCTGTCACTAGGTTGCCTCCCCCATTCTGTAAGGGGCCCACATGTTCCCTAATCTTCCTCTTGTTGCTAACGTACCTGTAGAAACCCTTCTTGTTCCTCTTCACATCCCTTGCGAGCTGCAGCTCCAATTGCGCTTTGGCCTTCCTGATTTCATTCCTGCATGTTTGAGCAGTATTTTTATAATCCTCCCTAGTCATCTGACCAAACTTCCACTTCTTGTAAGCTTCTTTTTTGTGTTTAAGCTCACCAATGACTTCTTTGTTAAGCCAAGCTGGTCGCCTACCACACTTGCTATTCTTTCTGCACAACGGGATGGTTTGTTCCTCTGCCCTCAATAAGGTTTCTTTAAAATACAGCCAGCCCTCTTGGATTCCTTTCCCCCTCATATTAGCCTCCCAGGCGATCTTGCCCATCAGCTCCCTGAGGGAGTCAAAGTCTCCCTTTTTGAAGTCCATGGTTCGTATCCTGCTGTTTTCCTTTCTTCCTTGTCAGGATCCTGAACTCAACCATCTCATGGTCACTGCTGCCTAGGCTGTCACCCACTTCTACTTCCCCTACCAAATCTTCCCTGTTTGTGAACAGCAGGTCAAGAGCAGCATGGCCCCTAGTTGGTTGCTCCAGCACTTGCACCAGGAATTTATCCGCAAGACAATCCAAAATCTTCCTGGATTGTTTGTGCTCTGCTGTATTGTTCTTCCAGCAGATGTCAGGGTGATTGAAGTCCCCCATGAGAATCAGGTCCTGTGAACTGGAAGCTTTCCCTAGTTGACTGAAGAAAGCCTCATCTTCCTGGTCTGGTGGTCTATAACAGATACCCACCACAACATCACCCTTGTTATTCTTACTTCTAAGCTTAACCCAGAGACTCTCAACTGGTATATCTCCAGTTTCACACTGGAGCTCAGAGCAATCATCAGCTTCCAGATGTTTTACTGTAGAAACCATGAGCTTGATGCTATACCCATTGAAATTCCTGGAAAAGCTCCCATTTATATTAATGGTGCAGGATCAGGCCTTAAGTGTGTTCATTGCATGCTTAAATCAGCTGATCTGTAATGTCTATTTGGGGGAGAGGCAATTTTCTTGATAGTCAAAGACATTGAGGGCTGTATAGCACAAAGTCAGTGCCTGGAATTACACCAAAAAGTACATAAAGAGCTAGTGTAATCATTGCAGAAGAGGTATAATACAACAGGTAGATAATAGTACTAAGGAGGTGAGCAGAAGATAAGACGTCCAAGTAGTCTTCAAGTATAGCCTCATGTAGATCATATTTCAACACTCCCAATCAAGAAGCCACCATCGCATGGATTACAGAGGTACAATGAGGTCTGTATCTGAGAGAAAAGGTAGCAAATATCTAACCAGATAATGATGTGGGGGGAGGGGAAATTAATTGGGTCTCTATGCTACCTGTAATTTCAGCAGTAGCTGATCCAAAATTAACCCCCATTTATGAACCGATTGAATAAAGTCAGGACATGTCCTCTCATTAATGGTGGAAAACCCCTTCTATAAAACAGACTTCCTCTCAAAAGCCTTCCCCCAGCCTGTTAACATCACCTCTATTTGCTGGGTTAAATTGCAGACAGCTTGCCCTTATCAAGTGCCTATTTCAGCCAGGAAGCAGGAAAGCAAAGATATCACACTATCTGATGACAATGAGACAGTGATGCATGTCATCTGCATTTATTATAGCACCATACCCCAACCCATCTCACTAGTGCTCTCTCTGGCCTTCACAGGAACACAGGAGAGTTGATAAGCTTGCAGAACTCAACTTGGAGGAAGGATCATCTTGAAGTTAAGACACTGGACTGTGAATGAGACATCTGGTTTCAATTCCCAGGTCTACCACAGACTCCCTCTGTCATTTAAGTAAGTAATCTCTCTCTTCCTCAATTTCCCCATCTGTAAAATCGCGCTGATAATTCTTTCCCTCACTGTTTGTTTGTCTGGGCTATTTGAATTGTAAGGGCACTAAATTGGAAATGTATTATGTTTGTGCAATGCCTAGAACAATGCATCCCTGATCTCAATTGGGCTTTTAGGTGCTACCAGAACACTGTAATAATAAAAGCCTGAAAGATCTCTGGGGGAAACATGCTGGAAAATTAAATACAATATTGACAAATGCAAAATCATCCACATTTGAAGGAATTGTTTGCACTACTCAGATACCATGTAAATTAACTGTAACAACTCACTAAAATGATCTGGGCATCATTGTGGGCAGCTCATTGAAGACCTCTGCTCAGTGTGCAGCAGTGGTAAAAAAAGCAAACACCATATTAAGGTGCAAAAGAACGGGATGAAGAATAATGCTGAAAATAATGTAGTACCATTATATAAATTAGTGATGGGTGGGATTTTCAAAAATACCTAAGGAAGTTAAATCATCAACTCCCCATGAGAGCTGCGTTAAGTTCCCTTAGGCACCTTTTGAAAGTCCCACCCACTATGCCCTCACCTACAATGCTGGGTTCAGTTCTGGACACTCAAAGGGACTACTTGTAGAGGAAGATACTTTTGATCTGGTTTCATAGCATTTGAATCTGGGCCATTATGCAGAATTCCCAGTGAGGGGCATTTTATTTTGGTTTCATAAGTGGGTGGAGTTTGGATTGTGGGTGGAGCTGGAAAAACACTACCAACTAATTGTTTCTATTTGGCCACTGTGAGTAGGTCACTGGGAGCGTAACTCCTGCAAAAGATGTGGGCAGTAATTATCTCCCTCCCCAGTTTGCCTGTCTCTGAAGGAAAGTAGCCGTAAGATCACTGCTGTGTCAGGAAGAGTGGCTTCCACAATTGGCTTTAAGGTAACCTAGTAGGGCATATTTAGTCTCCAAAGAGGGAGACAGGAGGAGGTACCCCAAAAGGCTCTTGGGTCACA
This sequence comes from Mesoclemmys tuberculata, assembly GCA_007922155.1. Lineage (NCBI taxonomy): Eukaryota > Metazoa > Chordata > Testudines > Chelidae > Mesoclemmys > Mesoclemmys tuberculata. Next base: position 50,737,136 of record ML675609.1, read on the forward strand.
GATCCCTTAATAGTGATCTTATTAACTATATAAGTCTGGTACTGCTCAAGTGTTTGTTTTTTCACTAGGAGGGTGGTGAAGCACTGGAATGGGTTACCTAGGGAGGTGGTGGAATCTCCATCTTTAGAGGTTCTTAAGATGCGCCCTGACAAAACCCTCGCTGGGCTTATTTAGCTGAGGTTAGTCCTGCTTTGAGCAGGGGGTTGGACTAGATGACTTCATGAGGTCCCTTCCAACTCTAATATTCTCTGAAGTGCTTAATTTTGAACTTTGTGATTACGTCTCAGCATTAAAGTCAGATGTGGACTCTGATCTGTTTACTCCAGACTACAAGAGATAAAATGCAATGAGCATGGAGCTGAGAGCCAGGGACTCTTGATTTCTAATCCCAGTGCTAACACTAAATTGCTACTTGGTGTTAGGCAAGTAACTTCACATCTCTGTTTCCTTTGCCATATCTGAAGACTGCAGATAATAATACTTCCTTTACCTCATGAAGGTTATCAAGTTAAACTTTGTATAGTGCTTGAAGATATAAAGTGCTGTAATTTTTTGTAATGGAAAGAAAATAAAGCCAGACCACAGGAAGAGTTTTTCTGACCCCAAACACCTGGGAAAACTGTCTTTTCCTGTGTGCTGTCCACAGGGATTAAATTAACCAAAGGGAAATTTTGTCAGAATGAATATTTAGTAAAGTTCTCAAAAACAAGCCCTATGACACAGCATGACTGTGTTCCAGTTGAAGTGGCGGAAGCCCCAAACACTGGAGTCATTTAAAACTAGACCAGGAAACATTACTAATATTCTGCATCAACAAAAGGATGGCAAAGATGATGTAATAGGCCCTTTCCTCACTGATCTCTGTGATCTGGTTGGAACTCCCTCCATCCTTCCCGCTTTGAAAGCCACTTTTGTGTTTTCAAATATCACCTTGAAACCTTCGTGTTTGCTTTAGTCTGATGGATGCTTAACCCACTTCAATAGTGCATCTTTCCATTCTTCCTTTTCTGTCTGTGTTTTGTGAAGACTGTTACTTGCATCTTTACCACTTTGAAAATCTAGCTTTTCCATTCCTTTCCTCCACTTTTATGCATCGTTTGTCCTTTTCCATCTGAACCAGTCACTCTACACCACTCTGAACTACTGTCTCGTTATTATACCTTCCCTCTGCAAAGCATTTTTCTGATGCTTCCTATGAAGTACACTAAACACAAATAAAATGCATTGTACTGTTTTAATAGCATAATTCTTAAACACTTATGAACTCATTCTCTTTTCATTCAATGTGTAGAATTCCCACTGACATTAATAGAAGTTCTGCCAATAGAAGAGATAATTAATTCTAGTGAATAAGGGGGGAAGTAGACTCTGAAGGGTCAAATTTTGCCCTTCAGAAGAAAATAAAGGCTTAAGAAAAAAACAGTCCTGGAGGATATCTGCATACTGTATGCCCAGTAGAATTTCTACCAATTTCTACTTGTTAAATTCAGCTGGCTAATTCTTCATGTCATATCACTGTAAATCAGGAGGAATTCTACTAAAATCAGTGAAGTTACACCACTGTAAGACAGATCACAATCTGATTCTATGGCTGTGTGTTTATCTGAACTGGAAAGGGTTTCCACATCAGAATTTCTGCCAGAAATGGCTAGTGTTTCACTTAGACTATACCCATGCTTCTGATTAAAGCATTTCAAGAACATCTGTGTATCTTGCTCTTCAACTATCTATCCAAAATCTATCTTTTTTTTCTAATAATATTGAAAAGAAGGGATGGTCTTATGTTTAAAGCCCTCTACTGGATCTGATCGATTCCTGGCTTTGCTACAGACTTGGGCCTGGTCTACGCTGACCAGCAAATTCAGCGGTAGTTGACGGGAGTTACGCAAGCTACATAACAGGTGATCCCTCATTTGCTCAAGCCGTGGGAGGCAGACCTATCCTTGGTTACAGACAGTCCCCCAACCTGAAGCAAATACTCACCAGCAACCGCACACCATACAACAAGAACACGAACCCAGGAACCTATCCCTGCGACAAATCCTGTTGTCAACTCTGCCCGCACATCACCTCTAGTGACATCATCACAGGTCCTAACCACATCAGCCATACCATAAGGAGCACATTCACCTGCACATCTACTAATGTAATATATGCCATCATGTGCCAGCAATGCCCCTGTGCCATATACATTGGCCAAACCGGACTGTCACTACGCAAAAGAATAAATAGACATAAATCAGACACAAAAAATGGTAACATCCATAAAGCAGTTGGAGAGCACTTCAATCTCCCAGGACACGCTGTAGCTGACTTGAACGTTGCCATATTCAACAGTAAAACTTCAAAAACAGACTTCAGCTAGAAACCGCAGAGCTGCAACTCGTATGCAAACTTAACACAATCAACCTGGGTTTGAATAGGGACGTGGAATGGTTGTCTCATTACAAGAAGTAATTGTCACTGTTCACACATTCTCACCATCTAACCAATGGTTGTGAATATGCCTCAACTACTCTAACTGAATGGACTTTGCTAACACCTACCCTCCCCATTGATGTTTCTTATCCTTGGATGTATGTATATACCCTCTATCTGATTTCTATTTCATGCATCTGATGAAGTGGGTTGCAGCCCACAAAAGCTTATGCCTGCAGAAATTTGTTAGTCTTTAAAGTGATACAGGACTCTCATTGTTTAAACTATGTAGAGTAGCTTGTGTAACACCCATTAACTTTGTAAAGTCCTTTTTGCATGCAGTCTCCACTCCCTGCACCAAAGGGAAATGCGAACCCATAGACACAGCGCTATGCTTTTTTTGGAGGTGGTTTGATTAGATCAACTTCTAGATTGATGGAGTGCATCTTCATTGTCACTCAACCGAACCGGAAAAATCAATCTGTAGACATAGCCTCAATGTGTGACCTTGAGCAAGTCACTTCACCTCTCTGTGCCTTAGTTTTTCCATCTGTAAACTGGGGATCATGACAACTTTTCCTCTTCCGTCTTTTGTTTGTCTTGTCTATTAAGGTTTTAAGTTCTTTGAGATACAATGTGTTCATGCAACATGAAACACAACAGGAACCTAATATCATACTGGGTTATATATAATATCACAGTGTTTTAATTTGTGCTGGGCCGTGCCAGGACTGAGCCCTGGCACGTCTAGGTTTGCAGTTCATAGCCCCAACACCTCGGCTTGCTGCATCAGTTATGAATATTAAAAAAATTGCTTGAGCCCCAGCATTCCTTGTAATTCAAATAACAAATCATATCCTTGTGACTTGCTGGGTGACCGAGACATCCTAGTAATCTAATACAGGGCACTGAAAGCAGTTCAACTTGAGGTTCACAGCTTTCTGAAATTTAAATTAATACTAAAGAGCAGAAACAATATTGTAAACTCTTTTCTCTCCATTAATGGGAAACTTTCCAATGTTGGTCTGTAAGCGATATAACAAGAAAATTGAGATTCGGTTTCTTTATTGTTGAGAGAAAATTATTTGGATGTCATCCAATTAGAAGTCACTATGGCCCAATCCAACTCCTATTTTGGTCAATGGAAAACTCCACTTGAATTCAGTGGGGTTGAACGCAAGGGATTGATACTCTTCCATCTAGGTTATTTTTATGTTGGGACATGGGAATTTAGTGAATTCCCAATTTTTCCAGGGGAGGGATGGGATTGGTTCCCAGACAACAGAAGGGCCAGTGAGTTTGTTCCCCAAGTTCTGCAGACTTTGAAGCTGAAAGATCAGCCAGAGCCAATTGCGTAAAACCTCTGTCTTTTTACACTGCTTTTTGCTTCCCCGGGTTCTACCTCCAGCTGTGGTAGCACAGTTCAGATGAAGCACTGTTCTCAGGAATCTCCCTCTGGCAGTTGCCCCCAGAACCTCTCCAGGTTTCATAGTGCATGGGTAACCTGCATTAAATTGTGATGGACTGCCTGACAAGTTTATGGGTGGCCTAGTACCTTGGAGAGCAGCTTTCCACTTTTAGCTCCCACCCTCCTGCCTCCCCTTCATACCTATCGTGAAACAGCAGGGCTAGGGGGCAGCCAGAGAGTGACAGAAGGGAGATATCTGAGCTCTAGAATGATCTGGGCCTTGTTACCTGGGAACTGAGGGAAGGCTAATTCAGAGTATTTGAGGCCAATTAAGACGCAGCCAGGGGCCTGATAAACCCCCCCCTGCTTCAGCCAGGTAGCTGGTGAGAGGGAGGAGAGCTGGCCAGAGGGTTGGAGGAGTGTGGTGACTGAGGAGAAATACAAGAGAACCAGGTGAAGGAGAGTGCTGGGAGGGAGGTCTGCCTACCCAACCCCAGAAGGTGAAAGGACAGGGGAGGAAAGTAGACGAGGGGAAAGTAGCAGCCAGAAGCACTGGGGGCAGTGCATAGCCACTACTATTAGGGCTCCTGGGCTGGGACCTGAAGAAGTGGACAGGCCCGGGTCCCTTCCCCCATTACCCCATGGGGTATTACCGGGATGGCCAATGCTTGGAAATAGGGGCCACATGGGGCACCCTGACCTTCCACAAAGAAGAAAAGTGCAGGGCCCACAGTAGCCACACTGGCGATTTGTAACGCTGTTTCCCAACGGTTGTGGTGAATTCTCCATCGCTGACACTGTTAAATCGAGATTGGATGTTTTCTTAAAGATAAATGCTAGGAATTATTTTGGGGGAAGTTCTATGGCTTGTATTATTCAGGGGGCCAGACTAGATGATCACAGTGGTGCCTTCCAGCCTTGGAATCTGTGCATTTACAGACACCAAAGCTTACAGAGTACTAGTGGAGAAGTTTCATGGAGTTGGGGGAAATTACCATGGAGGCAATATTTCATTCCCCCCCCCAAGTTTTCTCCATGTCTCGCTAGGCCAGAGTTGCAGACTTGTGCTCCCATTCACTTTCTAAAGCAGAGTGGAGCATCTAGGCCTGTATCTAATGTGAACAGGCTTTTCTTCCTTGCTGCTGTTCCATAGCTATCATGAGGGTATACTGCTTACAGCCCCCACGGAACAGTCTTGTTTTTTCCAGAAGACAAATAATGTAGCCTACCAACATTTATTAGTGTCTAAGAAGAAATGGTCCAGTAGTTTCCCATGTGGCAACATTAGTCTATGAAATCCAGCCTCCTACATCTGCTCGTAGCCATTACCTGATACATCAGAGAAGAGCAAAAACGAAATTAAAAATAAAATCTGGCATTTTGCAGTCAGAAGAGTGTATGTGAGTGGAGAGGGTGGGAAGAGAATTCTTCCCTGCCTCTTGCATGTGATCAATTTACATTCTGAGAGATTTGATAAGCCCAATCATTGTCCCACTTGTATAGTTAAGCGGTCATAACATCACCAGTCCTTTTTAAAATCAAGCCAGAGTATTTGCCTCAACAATAGCAAATCCCATAGGTTGGCTATACGTGTGGAGAAGCATTTACTTTTCATTCCAAGTTTACTGCCTTTTAATTTAATCTGGAGTTTGTTCTCATAGGTATCAAAGGAAAAAGGTCTAATCAGTGTTCGCTGCACACTCTGATTGACACAATAAAGTCTCCTTTAATCCTTCACTATTCCATTCAAAGAATTCTGGATTTTGCAATCTCTTATCTATAAATCCAACCATACTTGTAATCATTTCCATCAGTTTCCTCAAACTTTTCAGTCGCTGCTCTATATTTCATAAGTGAAATCGACCAAACCTGAACACAGTATTATCATGAGCCTATGCCATAATTCTTTATCATTATGGCTTTTCTGCATTCTTTTCTATCCCTTTTTTAATGCATCCAGGCAACATATTTTCCTTTAAAAATAAAAACTGAGAAGAAACAGACATTGCTGATTCATGCTGCAGGTCTTTTTCCACAGAGGACCCTGCAAATTCAGAGCCCATCAGATCGTTAGAGCAATGTAGCTAATAACTGGCAATGTGCATTACCTTATATTTATCCGTGATCAACATAATCTCCCATCCTTCTGCCCAGCCTCCCAGTTTCCTTATGTCCTTCAGGTGAAATATCCATCGCAAGGTCACCTCAATTCCTCCCGCAATCCTCCCCAGATTTTAATAACCAAAACAGTTGAACTATTTGCCACGCTTGATAACTCTTCATCCATTTTTTCTTACAAGTCATTAGTAGGTATATTGTACTTTGAGAGGTGTCCATTTGAGGAATGAGTTTAGTAACAGCAATCAAATTCTCCCAGTGTCCAGGCTATAGGGCAAATCCAATAATGTATTGTAAATGTAGGTAAAATTCTCTTTTCATACGGCCCAACCTTCATCTCCTAATAGTTCAAGAGAGCTTCAGGGAAAATGTTTATACAGTTAGGGAACTTATATTTACTGACTGTTAGAGCTAATAAAAGGACAGAAAACTTTTGTGGAACAGGTTTGAAATTGTTCATTCATTTTTAAAAGCAAGCACACAAAAATGAGTGACCACGCAACAACCTAATTTTAAAAAATTGCAAAAGAGTTATGTCAAAATTTCCCAACCATCTCTTTTGACTTGTCACATCATCTCAAATTCTGTGTGGTACGTGAGTTTATTGGATATACTAATGTTAAGGGACACAGTGTAAAGTTGGGTTTCCTGGCTGTCATTTAATACCAGACTCTAAACAGTGTCCGAGTGTTCTCAGGGATGGAGACTCCCTAGTGAGCTTCACTTGTGTGACCTGCCTTTCTTTGCTAGAAGGTCCCTCATATGGATTTGTAGAGAATAGTTACAATCTCTTCAAATATTAATTGTCTTAAACATAAGGTAACTGCTGCTTGTATTAACGATTCATGGGAATCTACATTATTTACTTCTCTGGGAAGTAGCCCATTATGACACTATTTCACATCACTTCATGAGTTTGTGATCCATAACAGAACTTAACCTTTTACATCCTTGTTGTTTATTTTACTCAGGGAAACTCAGGTGCAGGAATTTATTGAAAGGCTTTCAAAAATGCAAGCAAATTTTGTCCACCTGGTCATTTTATTCTATGATTCACAAGAAATGAAAGGTCTCTGCCAATCACAGCTGAGAAAAGTCAAACCTTTATCCTACAAACAACAATAAATTTTTGTATGAGTCTGATCCAAACCCCACTGAAGTTAGATCATTAACTACAATAGGTTTTGGATCAGGTACTATATTATTATTGGTCATTCTTTAGCCAGACTGAAGTCAAGAGCCAAACAGGACCAAAGCCACCAGGAGATCGATGACAGTAACCACAATGAGGACAACAAGGATGACAGCGAGAATGAAAGGAATGAAGTCAGTGTCAGGAACAGGTACAATGCAATCTTCTTCTGATCTTCTCTGCTGGAACTGAACGCAAGCACGGGCTGCCACTAGGGCAGACAGTGCCTTGTGAACTCTGCAGAGCCCTTAAATACCTTTTCTGTCACTAGGCAGATTTCCCTGTGGTCCTGTGACCCTTCTGCCTTTCCATCTAAGTCTCCTGCCATTACTTCTGTTGTCAGGTGGATTTTTTCTAAGCTTGCCCAATCAGAGGAAAGGAGAAGCAAAAGAGGAGCCGACAAGGAAGAGAATCAATATGGAGAAGGGAGAAAAAAAAAAAACAAATGGCAAAATGAGCCTAACGCTGTAACCCCCAGATCCTTTTCTGCAATACTCCTTCCTCTTCACTCATTTCACATTTTGTATTTGGGCAATTGGTTATTCCTTCCTAACTCTAGTATTTCGCATGTATCCTTCCTGCATTTCATCCTGTGTCTTTCAGACCATTTCGCAAGCGTGTCAAGATCATTTTGAATTCTAATTCTGTTCTCTGAAAAGCTTGCAACCTTTTCCAGCTTGGCATCATCCACAAACTTATAAATGTACTTTCTACGCTATTTATCCCAATCGTTTATGAAGATAGTGAATAGAACCAGACCCAGGACAGATCCCAGCGGGACCCCAGCTAATGTGCTCTTCCAGCTTGATGGAGAACCACTGAAAACTGCTCTTCGAGTACACTTTTCCAACCAGTTGTGTACCCATCTTATAATAGGTTCATCTATGCTATATTTCTTTAATTTGTTTATATAAGGGTGTCAAAAGCCATGCTAAAGGAAAGTTATATCACATCTACTGCTTCCCCCTATCCATGAGGCTTGTTACCCTGTCAAAGAAGAATATTAGGTTGGTTTGACATTATTTGTTCTTGACTGTTACTTATCACCTTATTTTCTTGTAGGTGCTTACAAATTGATTATTTGCTCCATCATCTTTCCAGGTACCAAAGTTCAACTGTCTGGTCTATAATTCCCTGGGTTGTCCTTATTCCCCTTTTTATAGATAAGAACTACATTTGCTCTTTTCCAGTCCTCTGGGATCTCTCACATCCTCCATGAGTTCTCAAAGATAATTGCTACTGGCTCAGAGCTCTCTTCAGCCTTAAGTATTCTAGGATGTATTTCGTCAGGCCCTTCCAACTTGAAGACATCTAACTTCTCTAGTTCTTAACTTGTTCTTTTCTTGTTTTAGCCTCAGATCCTACCTCATTTACACTGATCACTGTTAGTCATCCAATCACTGCTAATTTTTTTGGTGAAAACTGAGTTGTATGTTATTGTCTCTCCCTTCTCACTGAGCAGTGGGCCTGTCCTGTCCTTGTCTTCCTCTTACTTCTCATGTCATTTACCCCTACCGATATCTCCTCTGGGAATGCTCTGTCTTTACTTCTGCTTGTAACAGTGTTCATTCGTCTCCATGTGGCTGTGTCAGGAGGTTAGCTCCATTCAGGTCAGATGCCCTCCTTCAAATGATTGCTGACACCACATTCTCCCTCATTCTATAGGACTCACAACGCTTCCTCTTCATGACTCAGCACTCCAGCCAGTCACTGCATCATCTTCCCATTCTAGGGTATCAAAGTCCGACTGACTCCTCCATCCATCTGTCATTCCAGACAGTCTTCCAGTCCAAGGCCAGGTCCTGTGCCACTTTACCAGCAGTTGGTAGGGGAACCAGGGCCCACCCACTACTACAGCCCAGGGATCCTGTCTACCGCAGTCTGCTTGTTCCCAGACCCTGTCACTATTTTCTTGGACTGCTTCCACCTTCCCTTGGGTTTACTGGTCCAAAATCCCTCCCCCCAGGGAGTAATTGTAGACTTCTGCAGCCCCCTTCTGTTCTCAGCTTCAACCTTTTATACAAGCCCAACCTGCTCCTTCCCAGCTGAGCTTCATCTTCAGTTAAGCTTTATTGCTCCCTGGCTGTCTTCCAGATTAATTGACTTAATTTATACTGCTCTGCCTTGTGTGGAGTGGACATCCCATTACAATACTGCTATCTGTTATGGGGCAACAGCTTTAGAAAAACATCACACTGCAAATGGTCTTTGTTGCTAAAGTCACTGGAGAAAAACCAAATACTTCATCTAAAAGAAGTCTTTTGCTCCCCAAAGGCTGGAGGAAATAATAAAAATATCATGGCTTTTAATTTCAAGATGGTTGTATTCATCTGATTTGGAGAGAGGCCAAATTCTAGTGTCTTCATTAATAACAAAAACATTTTGTACACTAGCTAAATTCTCTCTAAATATTCCAATGAAAGTTGATTTTTTTTGTTTATTTGCTTTTTAATTTTAAATCCCATTAGATTGTTTTTGTCCACATTTTGTGCAGTGTTACAGACCTGGTCTTGCACTCCTTTTTCAAGCAAATCACTTAGAAGTTTCTCAGACTCTGTAGGGAGAACAGAGAAAGCTAGGGGACTTTAATGGGAGTTTTCAGGATAACATCCTAGATTGGCTCCACAGGAGACCTGGGGCATTATCTTATGTTTTTTTTCCACTGGTCAACTATTGGATTTAGATTCTACTTACCACTAGACTAGAAATGGTGTATATGTGTGAATGTTTTGGATAATATGTGGCAATATGTTTGTACATAATATAAATTTTTTAATCTGATTTATAAATATAAGGGAACCTTCACAAGACCCAGGAGAGAGAAGCAGATTATCATCTCAACTATACAGATGGAGAAAATGAGACATAGAGAAGTTAAGTATTCAAGTGCTCTCTGCTCAAGGTAACACAGTGAGTCAGAGCCAGAGCTGGGAATTACAACCAAAGAGTACATCTACACTGCCAAAAAAAACCCCAAACAAACCCCACAGCAGCAAGCCTCAGAGTCAAGGTCAGCAGATGGGCTTGTGGGGCTCAAAGTCTGGAGATAAAATTAGCAGTATTGATATTTGTGATCTGGGCTGGAAACCAGGGTCTGAGACCCTTCCACCCTCCAGGTTTCAGGGCTTGAGCTCCAGGCAAGCATGAACATCTACACTGCTACTTTTAGCCCCACAGCATGAGCCCTTCAAGCCCAAGTCTTTTGACCCAGCTCTGGGATTCACTGCCGTGGGTCTTGTTTTGCAGTGTAAACCTACCCAAAGAGTCCAACCTCTCAGTTGTAGCCCATAGGACTAGTTTGTCTTTGCTATATTAACTGCCTTTCTTTCTTTGTTTAGCTGCTTTTATTATAATCAGCAGTAATGCAAGGAATTTACAGGTCTGTATCCTGTAAGACATTAGCTTCAGCATATAGCTTGAAGCCTATGAACTTTGAACAGGTACACGGCCCAACAGAAAACCCCAAGTATTGGGGAGTTGAAAATAGAGTGTTTAACAGTGCACATTGGGGTTCCCGAGCCCAACTACATAATAATTTGAATAATACTGGGCCTATTCTTGGCACAAGAACCTGTCAACTCGCAAAGTGAAAACTGAAAATTCTTAAGTAATCAATATATCTAATCTACATATCAGGCTATACAATCCCCTATTATAACATCATTTTGGGTTTTTTTGGCATCTTTTCATCTGCAAGAGATGATGGAAGGTGCAACCAATGTTGTAGATGGTTTGCAATGTCTCATGGGACTAAATAGTCCAATCCGAGATTTGCATAATCTTTGGCAGTTATTGCAAATATACGCGCCTTTGTTGGGAGCTGCTTGCTTCCTATAATATCTTTTCTCTTCAAGCTGTAGGCGCCAGCTCCTATCATTGACTTTGCTCTAATGAAGACAATGGCACCACTTGTTATGATCACTTGCCAAGGTTTCCCATTGGTCAGGATGAATTCCAAATTCCTTCATATCTTGCTTGCATCTGTCTTTATGGCAAAGCTAGGGATGTCCTGGTGTTCTTGTTCCCTCTGATAGCTCCCCATATAATATGTCCTTAGATATGTGTCCATCTTCCAACCTGCTCAAATGGCCCAGCCAGCGCAGTCATCTTTGCTTAAGCAGGGCTGTCAGACTTGGTACATTTGCCCTTTGAAGAACCTCTGCGTTGGTAACTTTATCTTTGCATTTGATGTTGCGTATACGACGTAAGCAGTACAAATGGAAACTGTTTAACCTTTTTTCCTGATATGCATAAGTTGTACATGTTTCCCCACCATACATGAGGGTGCTTGGGATGCAAGCTTGGTACACTAGCGTTTTGGTCTTGATGGTAAGCTTTGAGTTGTTCCATGCTCTTTTAGTTAGTCTACTAAAGGTGGTGACCGCCTTTCCAAGGCAAACATTTAGTTCTTCATCCAGTGAGAGGCTGGTAGTCACTGCAGAATGTAGATAGCTGAACTTTTGGACTACTTCTAGCTGGTTTTCATTTAAAGTGATTAAATGATCTTGTGGAACCCCATGTCCTAATACAACCATTTTCTTAATACTGATGGTGAGAGCAAATGCCTGGCAAGCACTTGAAAAGCGATCCATGAGTTCTTGTAGTAGATCTTCATCATGGGCTATAAAAGCAGCATTGTCAGCAAATAGAAGTTCCCCGATTAGCACCTTTTTTACTTTAGTCTTTGTCTTAAGTCATGAGAGATTGAACAGTTTCCCATCTGATCTTGTGCGGAGATACACACCATCTTTCACGTCCTTAAACACACACTTCAGAAGTACCAAGAAGAAAATTCCAAAGAATGTAGGGGCAAGAACACATCCTTTCTTCACTCTACTTTTCATCACAAAACTTTCCAAAGTAGACCCATCAAACTGGACATTTGCTCTCATGTTGTCATGAAATAAACAGATAAGACTTAACAAGGTGGATGGACATCCTGTCTTTTCTAGCATTGCAAATAGACCTGCTCTGCTGACTGTGTCAAATGCTGTGTCAAAACAATGCATCTTGAGTCACATTTTGTCTGACAAAACCAGCGATGTCTTGGGGTTCCCACTGCTTGCTCCCGTTTAAATGGTTTATATATGCCACATTAATGAAACAGCAGATTAAAAAGTATAGACAATGAGGTTTTGCAAGATCTAATATCCTGACTGATTATTCAACCCCAAAACATGTAAGGGCCAAAATGTGATTAAGCCTCATATGATACACATATCTGTTAATACTCATATCCAGGACTGCATCACTGTTACTTGTCAATGAGCTCAGTTTAGTTCCAGTGTTTAAACAAGGCAGAAATAGTAGGGCAACTAGTTGCAAGTATGCACTGAAGTAAAAAACCAGATAGTAGTTCTTCGTTGTGTATCAATTTGGCTAGCTGGTATGCATCTGTGTAAACAAGTGTAGGAGTGTAAATGTTTCAGGAGAGTATTTAAGAACTTCTGTATGTCATTATTTAATGGTCAGGTTACCAACTGCTTAGAGCCCATACTCACTGAAAAAACATGGAAGGCCCAACGTGATGGGCAGACATCACATCCCCATGCAGCTGGTTTTTAAGAAATGCCTTTTGGAGCACTGAGTTGTGACCCATTTCATATCCGTGTCTTTCTTTGTGTAATCATCTTTTATGAAGTGGTCTATTTATGAGACAGAAGTCCATGGGTCCAGCCACTGATAGAACCATCTTTCCTTTGCTGTGGTACATGTTATGATCTTTGTGTACATGCAGCATTATGTGTAGGATGAATCCACCATCTCATATCCTTTGGATATGGGAAAGGAACTTCTATGTATCTGGACTATAGCAACATGATATACCTGGGCATTAAGCCGTCAATTCCAATTAGTACAGAGAGCAACATAAGCTACTGTGAGCGCATCAAATCTGTCCTCTGCTCTCTACATAGAAGATCAAATCAAGTTCAAGATCTCAGTCCTTATCTTCAAGGCTCTCAATGTCTTCGGCCCAGGATATCTAAAAGATTGCCTGAAGCTCCCGAATGAGGACTGTGGTTGACAACTCGGTTTCTCAGCCACAAGGGGACTGTCCACTGCAAGAGTAAAGCTCAACTGGGCAGCAGACAAGAGTGTTCACAGGGACTGGTCCTGGACTGTGGAATGAACTTCCACAGGAACAAAGGACCATCACTAGCCTCACCGCCTTCTACTCCAAGTGCAAGGTCCACGTCTTAGATTGTGCCTTCTATAATGTAAAGCAGCATGTATATATTAAAACTACCCAAAGGTAAGACTAATTTGCCCAAACATTTTTTCCCTAAAGGAATGGATGAGCAGAAGAATAAACTACACATGACAGTTGTTAGTTCTGTTGCTTAATGCACTTCTGGAAGGTACTCAGATGCTACCGTGATGAAAAGAACCTGTAGAAAAGAGAAGGGAACTTTCAGATAGGAATGTGTGCTCTGCCTTCATAAGACTAGCTTCTCCTCAGAGCACTGAAAGTGTCATGTGGCCTACCTCACCAGCTGGACACTCATTTTTGCAAAATCGTCCTTAACGCTCCTACTTCCCTTATGTAACCTACCCATAGACCCTGTTGGGCAGAGATATGTAGCAAGTTCCTTCACCCTGTGCTGAACATGGAGTAGGCTTTATTATACAGAATTTGCCCAGAGTAGAGGATAGTCCTCTAGTCTGAGGATAGTCCTGCTTTGGGCAGGGGGTTGGACTAGATGACCTCCTGAGGTCCCTTCCAACTCTAATATTCTATGATTCTATGAGAAGCTCTGTGTTTTTTTCAACTGCCCCTGGAGATTCACTGCCGCTTCACCGGTACATCTCAGTACTGAATTGAGACCAGTGTCATCACGAAATGAGGCTGTAAACTCCAAACAAAGAAAAAGCCTATTTGGGCTGATACTGTAATCCATGGATGTCAAAAAAACCTCCAGATCAGGCTCTCTAGGTGGACAGAAACTCAGATCCACAAAGAAAACTAGTTGAATAAGAGCCTGTTTTATTCAGTAAACGAAGTGGGTTACATCACAGGATTCTTTTGCTAAGTTTTTTTTCTCAGGCATAAGGACTGTAGCTCCCCAGCAGTTTAGCAAACCACACGGATTAAATAAGCCATAACATGTTGGCTGCAAGATCAGCTATGAGAGATGCTATGGGATTTCAGATCACCTAAACCAGGAATATTTCACAAACAAAGAAAAAGCTGGAAACCAATAGAAATCAAGGCTTTTCTGTGTTCCTGAAGGAAAGGAAGTTGGAATACAGACCCAAAAAGCGGCATCAATCAAAACTTTTCATACTATTACATGTTTTTATACTAAACAGGATAAATGGAGGGGAGGGGGGACCATCATTGTGGTAGTATATCTAGTAGATCAATGTATTTAAGTATCATCAACATAGTTAATATACTATTATGAGCTTCTCAAAACTATGTTCTAAAAGGCACATTATAATCTATTTTCCAAAGAACGAACTGTGCTTCATGTTTTGTGCCTTTTTTAAAAAAGGGATAATTAGGTCTGAGCCTGGTATTGCTTAATCCAGTTTCACACCAGTGTAAACTGAACAACACTGTACTCCGTGGAGTTATTTGGATTTATGCTAGTTCCAATGAGAATACAGTCAGGCTCCATGTCTCTCAGTTCTTGGGGAGAAGTAATGTTCATTACGATTTATTTTAAGTGTAATGGAAAAAGTAAGTGTGTTCGGGGACCAAATTTGGTGACTGGGGAGCTAATCCAAAAAGTGATCTCTGAGATCGTCAGTGTTTGTATTTACAAACATTGGCCCAGAACCCACAACCTGGCGCATGTGGTGGACCCCTGTTAAAGTCATTAGGTTCCATGTGGGCCAAGGAGTTTGTTTTCACAGAGTTAAAAAGTGGACTAGGGCCATGATTATTTCTTATTCTTCCCATCATTTATCACTCCAGACATTTTCGTGGTTTTTGAAAGTATAATCGTAGAATCATAGAAATGTAGGACTGGAAGGGACATCAGTAGGTCATCTAGTCCAGTCCCCTGAACTGAAGCAGGACTAAAAGTATTATCCAGACCATCCCTGAGAGGTGTTTATCTAACCAGTTCTTTAAAAACTCCAATGACAGAGATTCCACAGCCTCCTTAGGTCTCTGTATTGTATTTAAATGGGTGCGGGCAAGTTTAGCTGATTTAACGGGAGGAAAAAAACATTTGTATATAATTGTGTTTTATAGAGCTACATGAATGTTTACAAATGAGTTTTATAGCCAGGTCTATAGGAGATCATACATTTATGGCAAAACTCCCATTAACTCCACTTGGCTTTGGATCAGGTGCTTATTGCAGGAAAGGCAAAGAGTAATATCACACACATCTGATGTTTAAACTCCAAATATCCTGCCTCAAACAGTGTAAATGAGTGGAATAACGACATGTTTATTATTATGCCATGTGCCTAGATATTAGCATAACTAAAAACATGGGGGAGAAATGTCACCCACACACCCACACACCTATACAAATATAATTTCTCTCTACATTCGCAACAGACTTTTATGGAAAATATTGTATTACCTACTTTGTCTTGGAACATTTGTTATGTAAAAAATGTTTAACATAATACTGTCTTATTTAGCATTTTTGAAAATCATATGGCCAGCCAAGACTGCTATGGCCATGCTTAATAACCATATAGATATATACATCACTTAGAGTGACCAGAAAGCAAGTATGAAAAACTAGGAGAGGGTCAGGGGGTTATAAATGCCTATATAAGAAAAAGCCCAAAATATCAGGACTGTCCCTATAAAATCTGGACATCTGGTCACCCTAACCTCACTGCCTGCAAGTTGTGCATAATAGCTCATTTATGCAAAAATTTATTCCTGCTACTATTACCTTTTGCTGTCTTACCTAACCCCCACTGTTTCTCTGTTACATCTACTGTGTCTGTTATAAACTTGCTGTGCAGACATCCACATATGGAATAGCTCACATGATTGGGCCCTTAAATTGGGGAAGGGATTGCTTCTTCCTTATATATCTGGAAAGTGTCTCATGCAATAGGGCCACCAATTTATTTGGAGTGTTAGCCACAACTGCAAAACAAGGAATAACTAATAATAAAAAACCATCCAAAATTGCTTAAATTCATTTGCTTTAAGGAGAAAGAAACCTCTTCCAGGCTAGAGACATGCTGCATTAATGTACATATTAATTATATATACAAAGCACAGGGGCTGATTAAGGTCTCAGGAGTGCTTTCTTTACCTACATCTGACACTTCTAAGAATTGTAATAGAAAAAAATCTAGTTCAGATGATCAGGGCAATTATTGAAGAATACTTGTGAGAGGCAGGATAATTTGAAGAGTGTGTAAACTGCATTCACTTTTTAAATTTTATTTTATTTCTTGGCCTGAAATATCCCTATTTACACTAGTTTAAATTTAGGCCATAGATCCAGGGTCTGCCCTCAGTTATCCCAGCCCAAATCAGTAATAACTCCTTCAAAGTCAATGCAGTTACACCAATATGATCAGAATCAGACCCACGAAGTTGAGCAGTGTGTAATATATACATAATCTGGCAGGGTGCTGCAATCTGATGTTGGGTTGCAATGCAGTTTGCAATATTAGTGGTCTGCATAGTACGGTCAGATGGGTAAAGATGCCAGTCACCACCCCTAAGATGCAGAGAGAGACAGGAAAACCCGACACTCCTGGATTTGTGTGAAAAATTTTCCAAGAAAATTCTTTCTCTCCCTCCGGCCCCTAAACTCTTTGTGAATGGGGCCAGTGCAACATGTGGCCTTTCACCCTGCCCAAGCACCATTGCCAGACAGCCACACTCAGAGAATTGTTTGTTAATAGTCCAATTAGATAATTGCCATCTTTCACTCCTTTTGCTCTACATTTCCCATAAAGGAATGAATAAGGAGAGCAGCATGAAGAGGGCTTCTGCCCTGCAAGGTGACAAGAAGGGCTGGAGCATGCTCTTTGCACAAGGCCATTTGCTTGAATTGAATCATTGTAGCCTAATCAATGGTCTTATTGGATTACTGGCTGTTGCGGTTCTCAAAGATATTGTAGCAGAGACAATGAAATAGCTAGGGTAAAACTTTTTTTTTTTATCCTTTAGCAGATCATGCAGTTGAGATTTTTCACGGGCTATCTCTCTCTCTCCCTCTCTCCCCTCCTGGATCTATCTGAACACAAAGCTGGCTTTTTTTTTCTTCAATGAGCAGGCTCTACCAATAGGTTCAGTGTTTGTGAAGGTGCAGAATTAGCACACACACACGCACACAAAAAGCAAGTATCTGAACTGAATTAAGAAGAGGTAGGAGTTTAAGATGGCTGTCTGTGGAGAGATGTGTTAAGGAGGATTTCTGCTGGGTTTACCCTCCGCTTCCTTCGATAGACCCACTTTAAGGGAAAACTTTTTGTGTGGATGGTGGTTTGCCTGTTTGTTTGTTTTAACTCAAGCCTGCTTTTCTGCAACTACATTTTTTTCCAGCCTTTCCTAGCAGCTTTATTCAGATTTATTTGGCGTGCCTTGGATAAAGCCACTATATAATCTGGAGGGTCAAAGGCATACTGAAGAAAGTTAATAATGGCTGCTAATGGTGCTAACAATTCAGGGTGAATCTTGTCAAAAGTTTTTTTTTTCTCCCCTTTTTCCCCCCCCTGGAAGTCTCAGTCTTTTGATTGTGTGTTTCCTGAAAGCAAGACCAATCATTTCAGTTTATTCACTGGCTAAACTCTACTTGATTGGGGACAAGCACACAAACCATCCATTACGATCTGATATATTATCCAAACAATTTAGTGTATTCATGAGGTAACCTAAATGTGGAGGCTGCAAAATTACCCGTAATCAATTGAAACAGCGAGTGCGCGTCCCTCTGTGTGTCTAACAACTACATGTCTCTGTAATAAGGCAGACATTAAATCATTTTGGAGTTGTACTGTTGAGTACCTGATCACTGGGCTCAGGGAAGCTGGACAGTCACATTAGGACGCTGAGATTGAGGAAGCTGCTGCCTTTCTGTTGGGATCCAGCCCGACCTTCCTTGCCAGAGGCGCTTTTACAGATTCCCACCGATCTGACCGTAGGCTGTGCAATACCCAACCTAGACTTTCTTTTCTTTTCTTCTTCCTTTTTTTTTTTTTTTTATTGCACTACATGTTTGGGAAACAAGACAAAATGGACGTTAGATGCAATTCAGAGGCTGAAGCTAACCGGGTCTCGAAGAACGGACATAAAGAGGGCAAGGAAAGCAAAGGGTCTGAAGGAAATATTTCTACTTCTTTTTTGAAGGACCAGCAAGGGACTTATTCTGCCTCTGCCGTTTCGGAAGATTGCAATAAAAGTAAATCTAGTTCTGCAGACCCGGACTATTGCAGAAGGATCCTAGTTAGAGGTAGGAGTTTTGGAGTCATTGTGTGTGTCTGTGATCCGTGTTCGCGTCTTCCTTTTCAAAATGTAAGTTGGGGTTTCAGGATGTTTCTCTTTTATTCCGGAGACGAAGAAAAATACCGTTGTAGATTTTAATGCGGCATTTCAGGGGCAAGTGGTTCGAAGTCACTGGCTGTTTGAATGGCTCCGATTTTTTTTTAATCTTTTATTAATTTATTTCTGTGGTTCATGGGAAAAGTTTATCGGCGTGACATTTGTTTTCCACTTTCTCTTTGTGCCTCTTAAACACCCCCCATTGTTGCTCTGAAATACACTATTTCCAGCCCTTCTTGATTCGCGATAGACTTTCCAAACGGCGCCTTCTCATGCAGAGTGTTGCAAGCGTCAAAGTCCACTTCGGACTGGTTAAAGGTATGTCCGAGTAATTCTGATCAATGCAATTAATTAACAGCGATCGCTGGTTTCTTTTGGAATACCTGCGGTCCCCTCTCACACGGGAACGTGCTCGCTTTCACTGGTTATTTGACCCTCGAAAGGAGGTGCCCTAAGAAAATCATGTACTTCGCCTTTTGCATCTTGGTACATTTGTGGTGTTTGTGTGTGCTGGATTTTTTAAAATTGTATTTTGTGGCTGGGATGTATTAAATATGTTAGGAGGTTTCTGCTGTGTCCTCTCTTCTGGTGCACATAATGTACTGTAGATTTTACCGGGCTGACGTGTAGACGAACGATTTCTTAAACAATCACCGTTTAAAGAGCTTTAAAAAGAAGACAGGGGGGATTGAATTGGCTTTCTGTATATTTACTGTTTTAATGTCCCTCCTCCCCATCCTTCGGCTCATTTCCCGGCCCGCTAATGAAATGATTTTGTAGTGCTTTGCAAAAATTGCCAGTGGAAATTAGGTTGGTTTTTTTTTTGAGGTGTGTGTGTGTTTCTGTGTGGGGGGGGAGAAATAGAATTATTATAAAAATAATGTAAAGCAGGCCTGGTAAACAATAATTAATCCTAGCGCGACCGATTGACCCCAGAGAGAGGTCAGATTGAAATGCTGTGGCTATCTATGATTTCAAGTGTATTATGGAGGTAAAATTACGGAAAGCAAGGGTGGGGAAATGCTTGAATGTAATATGAATCTAGTTCTAGCATGGCAGTTGTGCTAAGATGATTTGTCTTGCTTCCTTTGGGCCGGTGCTAAAATAAAAGGGAGGCTTCCGTGTGTGGTTTGTTTTGGTTTTGTTTTTCACCCCCCCCCCCTTGGCATTTTTAAAGAGTAAGGAAGCGGCCATAAACTCGGCCTCTCCCATGCAACTGAATGCTAGATGCACTTCCTTCCCAGTCCAAAAAACGACCAACGCTACGAAACTAACCATTTTGTAAGCTCGAAACGGTATTGCCCAGAAACTGTACCAGCTGCTTTTTCGCGTGCGAGGCTGGCTTGAACCAATAACAATAGTAACCCAGCAACAAAGAATAATCCTGCAGTTTACAACTGCCGGAAAAGGGTGCAAGAGCGCCGTGCACGAAGGATGGGGTTCATTCCTGCGCTGCGCTATGGTAGTGAAATATATTAAACGGCTTTTCAAAACCAAGTGGGGCTGGGAGAATAATGTACAGATCTCTGGCCCGTGGAGCCGCCTCTTTTCCTGGGTCCACATGCAGTGCCCCGATTTTACGCTGCCTGGCTAACCCGAGCGAGCCTGGCGTCGGGTGAGGACGTGGGCGGAATGAGGCGCGGAGCGGGGTAAAGCAGCTCTTTGCGTTGCCCTGCAGCGGTTCCGTGGTGTAAAGTGACTGCGCGTTTCTTTGCCAGATGCCAAAGGTTCAATAAGAGAGATTATTCTGCCTAAAGGACTTGATCTGGACCGCCCCAAACGGACCCGAACTTCCTTCACGGCGGAGCAGCTGTACCGGCTGGAGATGGAGTTCCAGAGGTGCCAGTACGTGGTGGGACGGGAAAGGACCGAACTGGCTCGTCAGCTCAATCTTTCGGAAACTCAGGTAGTGCCGAGAGCTCCCACCGAGACACGTGCGGCTAGGCACCGCGGGGCCCTCTCCACCCCCTTCCCGAGACCCGGGGGGGCCCAGCGCAGAGCCACCGCTCAGGGATGCGGAGATAAACACCTGCTCCCAGAGCACTGCCTGGTTCACACGCGACCCCGGCCCCCGGGCAAACCGAGCGCACATTCAGTGGCGGCCCATGTCCCCCCCCCCCCCCAACCACGGCGATCTGTGAATAGTCACCCTCAGACACAGCCGGACACCCCAGTTTGTATCCACACCCACCCAGGTCCACCGCTCAGCCCCCGTGCGGAGCAAATCGCCCCTGGAAGCGAGCGCGAGGAGTTTTCCGCCGAGACGTTCAGTCCGCAATTAGCAAAAGGAGCAGTAGCAAAGTTGCTTTCAAAGTTGCTTTCCAAATATGTGGCGCTGAATTCCGGAGGCGGGGGGGGGAGCGGGGGTCAGATCTGAAAGACGAGCGGGTGCAAGCAATGCAAACCACCGTCACACGAGTCCGCACGCAGGCCGCAGTCGCTGTTTGCACAGCTCCAATACTTTCCACGCACTGCGGAGTGGATTCAGATCAAGCTATTGCATTTAAACAGTCCAAAAAAGTAAGCCTCTCACAAGCGTATAGCGAACCGATACAGAGATCATCAGTGATTTTCTGCTACAGACACTTACTTGCCCCTCTAAAGCTTCTCTTGTTCGATTTTGCCCGGTAGTGTCTTTACATGGTTTTTTGTTTTTTACGTTGGGAGTGTCTGTGTTTTCCTAGAAGCGGATTTAAAAAACTGTCCGTGTGCAATTTGACCATGCAAGGATCTGGAATCCTGCTGCGTTAAAATCGACGAACCCACACAAATCCTATTTTATTTGAATTTCCTTTTTATCTGCCGTGGGGGTTGGGTTGCAGCACCGGTCCCATTTTAAGTTTTCAAGCCCAAATTAAAAAAAAAGAGATCCTTTGCATCTCACAAAAATCAGGTCGGTACTGGGCGATCTATTCTAGAGGGCCAACAGAGAAGAAGAATCTTTTTATAGAGAGAGGTGTTTTTTTTCGCCCAGAACCTCTGTCGCAAAATATTTAGAGATGGGATGATAAGGGGGAGCCAATTTCCTCTGTAATTTAGTGTCTCCTGATCTCTTCATATAGTGTATGAAACAGTGTCTAATATAGTAGGTGAGATGGGGTTAAGTAAACTACACGGGAAAGAAACATTGCACGGAAAATACTCCGAATGGGAAGGCTAATGTAATACGACGGAGGAAAAAGTAATTGTATTATTGTAATTTGGAGGAAAATGCTAGAAGATCCCTAGTGGTTCATAACAGGACATAGACAGCTGGTAAATAGTCCTACTTGTGTAAGTACCACGGATTTAAAACACTCTTATTTGACGTAGTTAGCTTTCATTCCTACCTCTTGTTAAATGAAATAGATGGGTGGACAATAGCAAAATTTCTGCCCTATTTGATTGCATCTCCTTTGCGGGTTTTTGGGGGGAGAAGGGAGGACTTGTTGACATAACAGTGACTATATAGTATTTCATACTTATGCACGCAGTGGTCAGTCAGTATTTATGTCCATTAAAAGTGCAAGGGGGGAGAAACCAAATCAGCGAAAAAGAGCACACTTCTAAAGGTTTCGTGTTTCGTTGAAGGATCAGGTGCTGCGGTCAGTCCCTCCGACAAGCCCATCAGCCTCCCTTTGCTGTCAGACAGGTGTGACTGGTTCAATGGTCTCCGCGGCTGCAGACCTAGAGCCGAGGTTCCCTTTGGTTAAAATACTCCTGTTGGGAACGGGCGAGCTGGGGCTCCCGCCTCTGAGATGCGGGGGAAGGGCAGAACAGCGGTGGGAAGTGAGGGCCGAGGCTGACGAGCGGGAGGCAGCGCCTCGCTGGCCCTGCGGGCTCGGCGCTGCACGCGCGGTGCGGATCGCGGCCCGCCAGGGAGGGAAGAGGCGGTGGCGGGGCCCGCGCGCGGTCAGTCTCCCCGCGTGCCCCGGAGCAGCCCGCTGGATTGTGCCGCCGCCGTGCCACGAGCGGCGGGGTCGGGGCTGGCCGGAATAAAGCGCGTTGGGAGAGTCCGCTCCCCTACCCCGGGGACCCCTGGCACCGCGTCCGCAGGCTGCGGGAGAGGAGACCCGGGGCCCTCTCAGGGGCCCCTGGGTTACACGCCTCGCCCAAGGCCGGAGCTCGTGGATCCCAGGCAGGATTCACAGCCCCAGCTGCAGACAGCGCCGCTCAATGGTTGGAGCCATTCGGCGCCTTGCATTTCCCTCCCCCC